>CACRXP010000466.1:325248-392819 GCA_902702965.1 Spirometra erinaceieuropaei | reverse complement strand
AAAGTCTTTTTCGCCAAAACGGGTATCCTGACCGATTCATTGCAAAGAAAATGGCCGAAAGACCATGAAAACCGCCGACGTTGACAGCAGGAAAGAAAAGGCTTTTTATCAGAGTCCCATTTCAAGTGAACTTTTAAGAAGACGCCTAACTCAAGCTGTATCAAGGATCTTTCAAACAACCTTATTGTTCTCCACTAGTCCCATACCATACGTAGAGGGCGAAGACAAACTGCCAGCCCAAACAGCCTCTGTGTGTATTTACTCCTTCACCTGCTTCTGTGAGGCAGAATATGATGGTCGGACGAACCGGCGTTTGTCCAGAAGAGTTGAACATCTTCCAGCATGGTTAGTAAAGGGTCAAATAAAGGGCATCAACAGCTCTATCCTCGCGCACCTGGCAAACACAGACCATCATATAGACACTAGAGAGGCCTTCCGAGTGATTTACTAGGTTCCGTCAAGCTATCCAAAACTACTTGGGCAGTGCCTGTTGGCTACGGCAGAGACGGCTGCAATTAGACTACGCGAACTAGTCCTATGCGCACAGAAGAACTTCATACTTATCCCACGGTTGTCATGGCTCCAAGCCACCAAGCCAGCCACCCGCATATAGTTACCTTCCCTGGGGCCCACCTTCTCCTTGGCGCTGACTGGAATTTTGATGTTTCGCTTTCCCTCCCTCCCCCCAAAACCCGAGCTACAGCATAATTATCTACTTGCCCGTATCTTTTGATTCATTATTTCAATAGCTATATAAATGGACAGGCCTGAAGAGAATTTATCGAAAGCAGACATATGCTCGCCAAGTTACCTTTTGAATCTATGCATATCGCCTAATGCTATCTTACGATTGTGGTCCAGGAAGTCGACGCAGTTATTTATTCTTAAAAATAAACACATTTCCTTACTTACCTGCTAGAATCTTCACGGGTACGAAACCCACACCAAGCACTAGATAGCCTGGCGGAAATCTGCAAATGGGTAGTTAGGGACCGTACAGCCAACAAACAAAAAACTCAGCGGATGATGAGGGTGCCGCTTGAGCGCGGACATTTCAACCAGAGGATGATTTGTGAATAGAAAACAAGAAACAATCACGTAAAAACGAATTAGAACTGATAAGTGAGGAAAACGAACGACGGGGAGGTGGATAAAGTGGACATAAGGTGTAAAAAGTTGGTTAAGACGTGTCTGATCTGCAGAAAGAACGAGCAATTCTTGTTTTCTGATATTTAGGATAAGAACATAGGTATATGCAAGGCATGGAGATAGTGTGCGCTACTGTCCTGATAATGGGTAACCCAGACTTCGGTATTCTTGTGTCAGTACTTCCTATTTGTTCTAGCCTATGCCACTATTAACCACCTTGACTCTCAAAAAAGCAATGCCTTTGTCCGATAACGTTCATGTATGGGCCAGACCGACTTCATTAAACGGCTTATTCCATGGCTGAATAACGCTACTAGAGGCCCACCTCTTGAATCCGTGTACTCTCGGAATACTTAGACGGCTTTTTGCGTTGTCCCCAAAGGTCGCGCTCCTGACTACATTGGGAAGACTTTATGGGCCACATTGATGTTTTCATGCTTCTGTAAGGTCTACACGTCGCCGCCTCTGTTGCGAAATGGGGATTTAGAGCCTACTCTGCCCTCTGGGCCTACATTCCAAATGAAGCGAACAAGCTTAACTACGTTGTCCTGAACCCTTTCCAAAATCCGCATGTCACGTTCAGGGTATGGTGACCACACCGCAGATGTGACCGGACAAACACAGTGTTGCATTTGAAGCCTTTACTCGGTAAGATGATGTAACCGCACCAGAAGAGGAGGTTGTTTTGCAGTTTTCGCAGCAGCCTGTAGACATTATTTCGATATGCTGTCTAGATCGGCCGATCCGGTTCTCGAAATGGCTTCGTATTTAGAACTATTGTCCATTCAGTTTGTTTTCCCGCCTCTTTCTCTATCAAACCTGCAGGCAGAGCTCGTTTGGCATGCGAATTAATTTTTTAATCTTTGTACTTGCCCCAGACAGTAAGCGTCAGCTGATTCGCGGCTGCTCTGCGCAGCTCAATCTCGACCTCGACAGGCATCTTATCTGCATGTACGAGTCGAGATCACGCGGCGGTTATATCTGCTTCTGCACGACAGATCGCTGCAACGGATCTTCCAGGCTCACCCTCTCGCTCATAGTGCCGCTTCTTATACTTCTTATTTGCTTCGCGCCTTCATAGATCATCTATCTGCCTTCATACCTCACCGCCCGGAACCAGGAGGTTGTCCTGATCCTGCGCCAGTTTGCTAAACTGTACTTATGCATTTTGTCTTATCACTCGTGGGCATTTATTCCTTTTGTGTTAATCTTTTTCCTTCTGTATGTTTAAGTCTACTTAACACTGATTCTAGTGAATCCGGACCCCAGCCCCATTTAATTTCCTTGCCTCTTATTTGCCAATGTTTAACAAATGGGCTTCCCTCTTCCGACAAGATGGACCTAGATTCTTCAGTTTACTGTTCCTTTAGGTTCCCCTTCTCCAACCAGTCGATCTCGTCAGTAACTGAAGGGCATAAGGCAGCTAGTGTCGGTAGATTTTGTATATGGATCCTTATAAATACATTTGAATGATCAACTGTTTCGTTATCTTTTGTGCAGTTGCATTGACGATATCTTCTGGGCTTCAAGTTGGGGCGCCTTTTGTGAATGATAAAGGTAATTGCCAGACAGAGTACGGTTGGGAGCTGGCTGGTTGCTACTCGCCTGTGATTTGGGACGAACGATGGGCATCGTCCTTTGTAGGGCGGTTGATCTGACGCAATATAGGTGATTCCGCTGAGTCTGTACCATGGTAATTGCTTCATTGTTTATCACCCGCGTTTCTTCTAACGCTGAGGTCTCTTGGCTACAAAACCATATCAATGCTGGACTTCAGTGCATCTGCAAATTCACCCCCTTTAACTCAGAACACATCTTCTGCAGTGGTTGAAAACGATGACTTTGCAGGCAAGTGCACAGTCTAACCACGTTGTTTGTTATCGAGAAATGGCTAGTCAACCGAATCCATAGCAGGCCAGAGGCGGTTCCTGACACTAGACAGAAGCGATTGACTTCAACACTGAATCTAAGCTTGTGATCGACTGGAGGACTGTTGTCAGTTAGAGAGGTATTGTCAGTAGAACAGGAAAGACCGGAATGACAATATCTGATTTACATAGCCTCGTTAGCCGACTGCACTTCGACCTAGGAAGGGACAATCCGGTGCTTAAACCTGGTTTCCGTTATCTGCTGAGTTAACGGCCAAGAATTGTGCCATGGATCCACGCATAAACGGCTGCCGCCGTGAATCTTCAAGTTCAGACGGCAGCAGTGTTCACCGACGTATCCTTGTCACAAGGTGGATTACGGCTGTCCCATTTGGCATTGGAGCTCCGAGTTCTAAAACCTTTGCAGGCCATTCTACAGCGTTGAGGAATCAACCAGCGAGAAGTATTGCTCACACATTGGGGACACTGGAATGGCGATTTCCGATTCACTTATCATCGTCAGTCTGCTATACTCCAACTCCATGCCGGAAGCACTCGAAACCCGCATTTGCTTCTTTTCGGTCATTGAGCGGATCCCCCGCCTAATCGCAGTCCCCCGCACCGTCGGCTGCTATTAAGAGTGCATTAGTTACTGCTTGTGTTGGGCGGGGAATCTCTTCTCGGTGCTCTAAGGCCTCTGCTAATGCAACCGAGATACGCAGACTATGGCCCTCCAGTCGTCTGCAAATTCAGTAAGGACCCTGATCGTCGCTAGGAGCAGCAGAGTGGGAGGTGGGCATTCGACCTCTCCGTCCGTCCTATTCATCATGAGGTTCCAGCTTTACACCGGGCAGCGGATAAAGCCTTAGTGGATGGCAAACAATATTCGCAATGTGCCGTCACTGTGGCTTCTGACGTTTTTATAGGTAGTCGTCATGCCAGGTCCGTGCGCAATCCAAGGCTGCCTACTCATCACACCCGAGAGCCTTCATATCTCGCAGCCAAATCTTTCTGGGGGGTCGTTCTGATACCCTCCGTCTGGGAACGCAGGTCGTCCCTGTGCCCACCCTGCCTTGGCGCACTCGATGAACATGCTTTCGGGGTAATATTTGGTCTTGCAGCCGCACCTGTTAAAGATTATACTGTTGGACTACTGAATTGTTTTGAGTAGGCGAAATTATTCGGAAATAACACTTGCACCTTGCTGAAACGGGAAAGGGCAACCTTGTGTTCAAGTTTAAAGGTAGGGTTAGTCTTAGTGTTTAGGTTAATGTGAAGCTGAGGATTCGGTTTACAATTAGGGTTTGCGTTAAGTTCAATCGTTTCGGTCAGAGGGTTTGGATTGCAGTTTAGGGTTGGGATCAGGATTAGGGTTACAGTTTGGGTTAGAGGGCAACGGTCAGGGTCGCCCTCACTCCAGCCTAAACCGTGGTCCTAACGCTAAATCTAACCCGCAATCCAAACTCAAACAATAGCCGGTACGATTGAACTTAACGCAGACCCTAAACCCAGTGCCATTCCTTCCGACATCGACATACTATACGCGAGGCTAGCCGCCTTTTCTTATGCAGATACTGCATCAGAAACGGCGAATTAATGGCTTCCTGCATAAGCGTGGATGTGGTTGGTTCATCAACTTGTGGTCCGACTCTCCGACGTGCTTTGCTGGGTTGGGGTCCTAAGAATGACATGTTTAATTAATTATACAGGATATTAAGAAACCATTCACATTGCCACAGCCCCCCCCCTCCTGCTGCTTACAGTGGTAGTCGTAGTCTACGCTAAATTGGCATCTGTCGTTATCCTACGTTTACAATTTCCATTCCTTGCTGTAGCCCGACTAGACCTTATCATTGTATCCTTGCATTGTCGCTTCGTTATCAGCGCTGCCTGCGTCCTGGAGTGACCTCGGATCCATCTCCTGGTCTGCCATTGCCTTCATGCACACCGCGCGGACTGACCTTGACCACGCGTTGTCACATAGGATTAGCTAGTTGGAGCCCTACCGTATTTTCCTCATTTGCGCTCCAGTTTCACCTCATTCAAAGTTTTATCGCACACTTCATTAGCTCATTTTCTTCACTGAAATTTCACAGCCATCTTACTAACGTGTCCGATTGCCTCACTTGCAAATCCCCCTTTACCACCATTCCCGTATTAAAGGCAGTCGAAGTTTAGCTATTTCAGATGCGACTGCAGGACCATATCTTACCGTGTTCGGTAAGGCAGTCGAACTGTCACGGCGATTATTTGAAAAAAGCCCCATGAATAACTATATTTTGCTAAAAGTTTCTGCCTAATTTAAAAGGAGAAGGACAACTTCAGAAATACTTCTGCTATTCGGACAATCAGGATGTTTCTAGACACACAGGTCATGAAGTGAGATGTTTTAGAAAACGGGCGAGCTTTTGGCACAATTCAACGAATCCACTAAAAAGAGTGCCAGATGTCGTCAAGACCTCCTCTATTGAGTCTCATTTCGACTTACTACGCTGCATCTGTTCTTGGCAATTTTGCTGATAATATAGGGTCTATAATTCGCATTTTCGATCACGGGAAATAGTTATTTCATCACAATTAACTCTTTTCATGATGTGTTCATCCTCGGAGCACTATATTTACTCGAACGAGGCTCCGGGCACAGAAGCTCAGAATTGAAGACAATAAAGACCAGTGCAGACGTGCGGCTTTCACAGTTCCTCTCGTGTGCCCTTGACTAGGAGCGCGGTTTCCCCGCACGCAGTGAATCTGCATTTTTGTTTCCTCAGTCGCCATCAGGGATCCATGCCTCCAGGAGCTTGTAGCAGTGAAGGTATTGGCTACAACGCAAGGGAATACGGAAAGACCCGAAGGAGGGGTTTTCTTTGTGCATTAAACTGCTCCATTGTGTCGGATAGAAATGGTCGTTAGTCAGGACAGGGCGTGTACTGACGGTGCTAATCGATGCCAGAGAGAGCGAGAGCACGTCATTGTGATGATTAGCTTATATACATTTGCAGGCGTTGGGTGAGATACTTGCTTTCAAATGCCCGCACGCTGCGTCATGTGAGAGTTTGATGCCTGTGACCTCTTGGACGACCGTACTAGTCCTTGTTAAAGTCTGTCGAGATGGCCACTTGGTTATGAATGTTCGCAGTAAGGGATGAATATCATTAATTGAAAACAAGCATGCACAGCAGAATTTATTGGGGCCAACAAATTTCGTGACGGCTTTTCAACTGCAACCCGTCTCTGCATAACATAGGTAAACGAATGAAAGCGCACAGCAGTATGAATTTGTACAGAATGGCAGTGCATAGAAGCAAGGTCAAAGTTCAAAATAATCAATAATCAGATAAGACGTCCACATAAGCATCAAAAAGGAAAAAAGGGGAAGACGAAATGTTAACAACAAATCACAGTCAGAGGAAAATAGAGGCGTGAGATTACCAGGGCAATTGCAGATTGATCACGTGATCTAACTGCTTGCACAGGTCTGGTTTCTCCCTCCGTATGTAGGCTGCTTCCAAATAACGCAAGGTTCGAGTTGTACGTGCTCGGACAAGTACTCGAAAGGATGCTTTAGGGTCGACAACATGACCGCTATCTAACAGGTGCTTCTGCTGTGCATGCTTGTTTTCAATTCATACCGGGGAAAAAATGCTTTGAATAGCATTAACACGGTTGGACACGTGTGTGCGTGGCTTCGGGGACTGAGCGGAAACTGTGGGCAGTGACTGTGGGCTACAGACTTTAAAGACGCAGTAACGGTCCCGCCGGCACCTGCGAAGTTGTACTCATAGCCTGCTTTCAGCGTGTGATAGTTAAACTAAATTAGGAACTCATCTGCTAGAACAGGAATTGTGCGCTCTCGCGTACTCGGGAGCTGAGCCCTCGGACGGTTTGGTTTTTTCATGCAGTTGCGATACGAAATCTAATAAACTGAACCAGATTGTTTATTGCCGTTCACTTCGTCTCTCCTCCGCGTGAGTACTTACGCGTAGTAGCTTCCGGTCCCTAAAACTGGTCACACGTTAGATGTGCTGGGTCATCACAGAGGTCAGGTCAGAGTACGGCGGACGTTATCGGAAAGGCGCACCCAACATTGGGAGTGTGGTGGCACGCCCATGGCAGACGCACGCCGCACCAATTGGTATCAGCCCTGCCCCCTATTTCTCTAATGGGCAACGATCGGGAGAAGGCCCCCAAAGACAAACGACCAGCCAAAGATGCCTGTCTTAAGGGAAATGTGGCAATAGGGATTTTACGGGCGGAGCATATGTATACATACAGGAATGGCTAAATAAGTATAGGCACGAGGTAGATTTGTTTTTCGGTCAGAAAGATTTTAATGCATTAACATGTAGCAGTCAAAATTAAGCAGGACAATCAAAAAATAAACATTAAGTGTCTACAACGATCGCTTCTCTTACATTTGAGCTGAGATCGTTGTCGGTAATCCACTAGACCGTCTACAACAGATGACCTAACCTTGTACGATGAAACACCAAAGCGAAGTTACCGTGTCAGATCTAAATCCACTTCAATAAGTAGGTATTGTTTGCATGCCACAGATGTTTGGGGGCCTTAATCCGATCCTGACCCTGTAATGGTATGAAGTCCTGGTCAGTGTCCGTTGTGAACCAGGGGGTATGGTGGTGCAGTAGGTGGCCTAACTCATGAAATGTCAACTGAAATTCCGAAATGCGTTTTCGCCTCAAAAAGATTAATTAATTCGGATCGTAAGACTAGTCAGCCTGCAACATAATTCTATAATATTTCAGGTACCTCAGGATGCCGGCTTTCGAATGAACTTCCTTCCGGCTGCATGCAAAAACTACAGTCTGTAAAAAAACGACTACGTCAGTAACATGAATTTTTCTCATTGATTTCCGGTGCCCCTAAACGTCCAGTTATATATCATGGAAACCATGCATATGCATATTTATTCTTTTACACATTCGGTAGACAATGACGTCTTCTTCTAATTTTATACTCGAAGGAGGTACATAATTCGGTTTTAAAAAATTTTCTAATTATGGGACTTTTAAATACCGTGAAATGGCCTTTCATAAAACGTCATGTCTCTGCATTTACCAATGTGACTTGAAAAGTTAACAATATGGATCAAATCTACTGCTAAATTTTATGAAATCTGTATGGTCTACATTTAGTACCGTAGAGAAATGTATGATTTTCCGAACGCGGAAAATAAACGGCTTGTAGTTTGGAAACCCTGAATGCAAATGTGACGGTAGAGCGGGTTCAAAATTATTCGAGAATTGGAGAAGTTTTCAAAAACCGAATTATACCCTTCCTTTGAGTATAAGATTGGAAGAAGACGTCCTTGTCTATCGAATGAGTAAAAGAATGAATATTTTTATGCATGTTTTCCATGAAATATAATTGGACACTTAGGGGTATTGGAAATCAATGGGCAAAATTCATGCCAATTAAGTAGTCGTTTTTACATAGTGTAGTTTTTGCATGCAGCCGAAAGGAAGTTCGTACGAATTATAGAAGTATGTTGTATGCTGACTAATTTTACAGCCCTACTTACTTAATCTTTTCGAAACGAAAATGCATTTCGGAATTTCGGTTGACATTTCATGAGTTAGCCCACCTACTCTACGCGTAGGCGCGGGTTTTTACCGTACAAGCCACCTGCTCCCTCTCCCGCCTTCGGTCTTCTTGACTCTGTCATGACACCGGGTCATGGTTGGGGCGGAAGTGTGGCAGATGCTGAACAAATCTACAATCTTTTAAACTATTTCACGCACAAGTCACCGTCCCTGCTCTCATTCTGCTGTGGAACACACTGTGGACATTGTCGGCCCTTTCTTCATCGCTTGTAAATTCAATGTAAGCGAGTAGTTCATGAAAGTTCGGTAACAGGTTACCTGCCATAACTGAGGTGTCAGCATTGGGCTCGCAAGGCGAGCCCGATTTAATTCGAATGGTCAGCATGAAATTTACGCACCTTATCAAGTTTTGCAATCAAGAAGTTTAAATTAGCGCCACCGGGATTATTGACGGAGTTATAGTAATCTTAAAATACAAAACGAAATAATCAAAGGAGTACTGAACAATGCTGGTAGGCACTGCGCAACATCTGAGTGGAGGCAAAAATGGAGAAGAGATTTTGGGTCTGGTGTCGGTAGATATGTTAACTCATGTAATGGTGACTTCGATTTTGAAATGTGTCTTTTGTTCCAGAAGACCTTTCACTAAAGTTACAATATAAATTATCATGTGGCATGATACCAAGGAATCCTAGTCATGTTAGGATGTCGACGTTTGAATGAGCTTCCTGTTGACTGCCTGCGCAAACTACTCTCCGTAAAAATGGCTGCTTAAGTAGCGTGAATTTTTATCATTATTTTTTGATACCCTTGCAAATTCAGATATGTATTCATAGAAAACTTGCGAACTCCTTTGACAGCAAATCGCAACTTCTTCTATGTTTTGCTCGGCGAAAGAATATCTTTCAGTTTCAAAAAAACTTACTCAGATCCTGAATAATTTTGAATCCGACCTGGCGTCGCATTTGTGTTCAGAGTTCCCGAACAGCAAGCTGCGTAGTTATTGTGTAAGAAAAATCATATTTCTCTACGCTGTAATAAAGGAGACATATGGCGCTCATGAAATTTTATAAGGCATTTGAGCTATATTGTCCGCATTCAAAGTAACATTAGAAAACTTGCTGGTGCGATGGTGCACGACCAGACTTTTCACGGTCTTCAACAATCTCATAATTAGGGACTTTAAAAAAGCCTAATATACTCATTTGTCGGGCCTAAAATTTGCAGAAGACGTAATTTATTATCATAGGAGTCCAATAAGGGACGTTTTCGTGAATGTTCTCTATAAATATATATCTTAATTTGTAAGGGTATAAAAAACCAATGGTAGAAATTCATGCTACTTAAGCAGCCACTTTTACGAAATGTAGTTTGCACGTGCAGTCAATAAGAAGCTCTGCCGGAAGTCGACATTCTTACATGACTGAGATATCTTGGTATTAAGCCGTAGTCTAATTAATATTACAATTTTGTTGAAGTAATCTGAAATTAAAAACACATTTTAGAATTTTAGTCAACATTTCATGAGATAGCACACCTGACAGTTCGACCGTCGGTTACGACGATGTCCACCTTGTGCTCACAGCAGGCTGAGAGCAGGCACGGTGACTAGTGCATAAAGTTGATTATAAAAGTAGTAGACTTGCGCGTCATCTGACGCACTTTCTCCTCCCCCAGCCGAGAGTTCAGAAGTTCAGAGTTCAGTTCAAGAAGACCGAAGGCGGGAGAGGGCGCAGGTAGTTGGCGCGGCCGAACCCGCACCTACGCGTACCATCACATTTTCCCTAGTCCACAAAAAACACTTGACGAGGATTTTATACACCAAGAAGTGGAAAGGAGGACTGCTTGGAGCCGAAATTAATGCGGTGTGGGTCAGCAACTGGGCCTGCAGCAACAACCCTAGTCCACAACACACACTGACCAGAATTAAATCTCTAACAGAAGGCGGTGACGACGGTAGGCGCGGCCGGGGCCGTCTCTAAGCGTGTCCCCATACCCTGCTCGGATTCCATGGAGTGAGAGTACCGTAGATCCACATTATGAAGGAGTCATTGCAGTCTGACTCTCAGACCACCAGTTCGCAACTTTGCAGACACATATTGGTTGGGTCGGCTACGAGGTCCAAGTTATCTGTCAGTTGAAGCCTTCCAAGTCAAGTTGGAAAAGAAGAATGGCACAACTCACTGGGCAATCATGCATACGACTTTTAAATTCAGCGAGAGCGCAGGCGTATCCACCAGCAGGGAATCAGGTGCCAGAGAACTGTCAGCGCACGCCAGGCTGCGAGGACCATGGTTTACTCAAGCGTGACATAGCATACTAGCGCAATCCTTAGAGGATAGCGCACCTAGTGAATATGCAAATGTCAGTGTTTCACCACTTGAACACATCACCAGAAACAGGGGCAAAAAGGCATTATTTATGGGCCACGGTTGCCATGCCACCACGTGCGTAATATGACTATCAGCTTCCGCATTCATTGCTGAGCATCGTACTTTATGTGGTGAACACTTGTCAGTTGGAATGCGACTTGCTAATTGCCGTAACACAGATGGCTCTTCGGAGAATTCCAGGCGGCGTACCCATTTCTGCGTCGTATTTCTAGCCCAGAACCTAACCGTAGTCCCGGCCAAACCTCTAACCTTTACCTTAACCTTACTTTAATTCTAATCCCAATCTCCCTGGAACTTGGTGCAAGGCCACCTATATTATGGGGAGGTCCTGCTCCCGTCTCCTAACGGGGGGGAGGGGTAGGAAGGACGGTATGCGACAGGAAAGCTGAATGGTTAACAAACCTTAAACCAATCCCTTACCTTAATCTTTAAGATAATCTCAAACTTAAACCTGACCTTAAATCCAACCTTAACCCTAACCCTAGCGCCCACCCCAACCCTAATGCCAAATCCTAGCTCCAATTCCCAACCTTGACCCTAAACGCTCTGTCAACGATAAACATTGACGACACCTGCCTACCTAAATTAAATAAGTAGGCATGGAATTGTGACCACAAAGTATACCTGCGTGCACAGTCTACGAATGGTATAACTGTCGTGGAATCTACTAAGTCAGTTCAACGTTACACAACTAAACCGGAACACGTATAACTGCCAGGCCTTGGCAATGCAAACTGTTTTTTTCAGTGGCGTGAGTAAGCTCCGGTCAAGGAAGAGGAGGAGTACAACAATAAAAGTGTGCCTTAGAAGCATCAATCAATTTTTTCGGAAATAACTGGGTGTTGTTGGAAACATTGACACGGGAAAGGCCGGTATGACATGCCGCCATAAAAATGAACACTTCCAGATTCCAGCACAAGTAAACAAAACAGGTCGAAGACAAGTGGGGAGAACGCGATAATGGTAAGTGGCGGGAAAACGTTGCTGACATTCTATCGCCTTCCACAGTCAACACTCATTCAAGGTCGACGCTGGCCCATAGAAACACCTTTGTGCCTATTACAACGCCAGCAACGACGCGAACAAGGCATTATGGGGCATTGGCAACTTTGGCCAACCAACTTCCGCCGCCCCCCCCCCCACTCAAAACACGCACAGCGCATGTACGTGGTCTAGGCCTACACCGCCCTCCTTGGAGGCTTCGATATTCACGATACTGGTTATTCCCCATAAAAACTTGCAAATTTTTAATCTGGCTTCATTATTTTCGGAGTTTTATGTCCAAACTACTAATTTTCAAACATGTCCGACTGCGCCCTAATATCAGTCACCAAATTGGTTCAATCATTTTGCACTTCGCAAACTGCCACCTCCGATTGCCTGTCAGCCATTGGTAAGTAAAAATGCCGCTCATGACAACTGCTTCTCGTTAGCGTAATTATTTGCAGTTGTTATCGCTAACTTTAACAAAATCGTCACTTGTGTGAAAACTTATCTATGCTTCTCATCAGCGGTAGGCGCAAAATAAGTCAAGACTGCTACGTCAAGGCGAATATAGGTTTTAAATTTAAAACTTCCCCAATTACTATCCAACTCAAACAAAAGTCCAACCCAAATCCTTTGAGTAGCCGTGCAGCACGTATCGAGAAATTGTTATCATTCAAAAGATGTTTGCTAAATATATAATTAATCAATTTTGGCTTACAGAAACTTTTTAATCACCGAGAAACCCTTGAACTGCAAAGCCAAATTGTACTCCAGTTGGTGCCTAGGTCGTTTATTTTGAATGAAATGCTATCTGACAAAATCCCGCTTAGGTAGGTCTAATTTTAGCCTCCGTCAAAAGGCTCCACATTTGGTGTCCGTTTGCTCGATTCGAGCAAAACACGAATTGTGGCTGAAGCAGAAAGTTCAAGGGACCCATGTAGGTAAATCCGTATGCGAGGCAAAGCCAGAGAGATCACGATAAGTTAAAGAAACCTTTTGGCAAAACCACATTCTTTGTCCTTCAACCAACAGAAAAATAGACAAAATTTCAGCTGCCTCTTAAATGAATCGGTGCAACAGAGTAGTTTAAAACCACAACTACAAAGACATTTATAGGTAAAATTTCTCCCAGGTCTCATCTGTCCGATTCTACATGAACAGTGCTATCAGCCCGTACCAACATCCACGGAGCAAGCCAAGCCAATTCATAAAATATTATCACAGAGCAATTACACTGCAGTGAGGGTGAGATATACCTTCGTAAATTTATTTAAAATGAGCTATTTGTGCTTTGTTTACGTCTTTCTATTGATTGTTCACAGTGTCTTCTACTTTAGTGAAAGACTACTCGGTCTGTGTAACGGCCTTGCATGCAAATTCTCGGATTCCTTATTGCTGCCTAATGTGATACGAAATGCAAGGGATGTAATCAGAACAATACCTCGGAAAGGTAAACCTAGCTTCAAGCTCTGCATCGGAGCACTCATTGCGCGTTTTCACTTAGGCTAAAAAGCCGCAGCACCCATCATCCACGCACAGTTTAGTTGGTAGGATCGACTTATGTGACCCCCTAACCAGGACATGGGAACGGGTACCGCCCGTAATGCGGTGTCTTTGAGCCAACCTCAAGTGAAATTAGAGGTAAGTCAAAGATTACGGTTAGGGTTATGTTGGAGATTAGGTTTGAGGCTAGATTTAAAGTTAACGGTAGGGTAAGTCAGGATCAGGTTTAGAGAGAGAGAGAGAGAGAGAGAGAGGACTGCTTTATTTTGAAAATAACTTTCAAAACTTTCAGCAAAAACGGTTCTCCAGTACACAGTGATTACCATAGAGATTGACAGGTTTTGGACAGGAGGACATGATTATATATGGAGAAAAAAGGACTTTAAGGTGCAAGGTCGTGTTTTAGTTTTTGTTTTTCAACATCTTTGCAGGTGAGATACCGGGCTAGAAATGGCAGTATGGAATTCCGATAGGCCGAAGTGCGGCAAGGGATGTGGCGGAAGCATCGACGCATGGGGCGTAAGGATTTCGCAGCCATTAACTCATTATGAAGGGGATGGACGGTGTCATTCAGAATTCGGTCAGCGAATTGCTCCACCGAGTTGAAGTGTCGCTGCACGATGATATCAACTAAAATATGATAGGAAACACCAGCAGCAGAGGCGAGCATTCGAATGACACGTTTAAAAATAATTAGATCTTTTTTAAGTAAGGCTGGAAAAATAACTGGAGAGCAATAAAGAATGAGTGGAAGAATACAGCCATCTATGAATCGCCAGATTAAGGACTGGGGTGTGTGATATGAACGTAGACGACGAATGTAATAAACAAGTTTTTGAATTTTTGTTAAAAGGGTTTCCATATGAAGAGAGAAAGAGAGATTTGAGGATAAAGTAACACCTAGGTACCGGAAAGAAGATACCTCATTGGGAAGAATATCCAAAGGTTCAGGAAAGGGAGAGGGTCGCAATCGAAACACACACTGCACTGATTTCTGATTGTTGAGTAGGAGTCCATTATTCGAAGACCATGCGGAGACGTGATCTAAGCCATCCTTTAAAGACTGTAGGTGAGTCAGGTTTTTGAGTGGGTGGCCTACGACCATGTCATCGGCATACTTAACATACAGGCAGTCGTTTGGCGATCTCAAATCATCAGTATGTAGGGAGAAAAGATGAGGGGATAAGATGGAACCTTGTAGAACTCTACAATCATTTGGAAGAATAGCAGATTTTCTCTTTCCCGACTGGACAAACTGAGTGCGGCAGGAAAAATAATCTCTAAGCCAAGAGACAACCCAGCTCGGAGTGTCGCACGCAGCTGCTTTGGTCAGGAGGAGTTGGCGCGGGATAGTGTTGAAGGCGGATGAGTAGTCGAGAAAAGCACATGCATATGCACGGCATCCCTTGTCTAAGTCTCTCAAAGCTGAATGAACAACTAAAGCAACAGCATCCACGGTGCTACGCTTTGCCTTGTATGCAAATTGTAGAGGATCAGAAAAATTGACAGAGGAGTACTTAAGGGAATCTAATGCAACTCGTTCAGTAAGTTTCAGGAGTGCTGAAGAGCAGGCAATAGGACGGAAAGATTTAGGAGCAAAAGTTAAAGATTTTTTAGGGATTGGAGTAATTCTTACTGTACGCCAGGCGTCAGGAATCTTGGACTCTATGAAGGATAGATTAATAAGGTGGGTCAAGACGGGAGCTATCTGCAAACAGCAAGACTTAAGGAGAAAAGGAGAGACACCGTCCGGCCCAGCCGCCGTTGACCCGCGAATCTTCTTGAGATGGTGTTCCACCGTTGTCACAGTCACAGGAGTAAAGTAGGTAGGGGCTAGCGCCAATTGCAGAGTTAAGGATTAGGGTAGGGTTAGGGTCAAGATTAGGGCGACAGTCTAGTTTTATATCAGGGTTATTGTTGGGGTCAGGACACTGGAATATTTCGCCCTTTCCGGAATTATGCGCAGGTCAGTCTTTACTACTTGTGCGGAGCGTGTCTATCCCCCTGTCCTGTTTAGGGGGGCCATATAAGTCAGTTCTGCCGTTTGATTAATGGATAGAGGTTTTAGCCCTGGAGATGTGTAATTGGCTTAAGGTGTGGTATAGTTTCACATGTCTTTTCAATCACCAATGTAACTGCCCAATCCACGACCAAGACTTAAGACCAGGATGCCAAATCTCATGTCAAATGTCCACTGAATGACACTCAACGGTCAGATGTGGTCATGTAGCCTGACATGAGGTAAACAAACCCCAGGCGCCTGTAATACGGGACCTGTGATGATAGATGTTTCTACATATGGGGCTGTGAAAGGCACAGGCGACGATCTCAAGTAGGTGTATGCAAAAGAAAAGCTACTGGGAATGCGCGGTTGTACTTTGAATGGTTGAGAAATAGTTACCCTAACCGCTAGCCCCAACCCCTAACCCCAAACCTAACCCTTAACTGCAACCATAAGCCCAAGTTGGAAGGAGACGACAGGCCGGAAGTCCCGAAGGACCACCGCCATTGGGCCGAAAAAGGTAGACACGGCAACAAAGAAACAGGGCCGCCAACAGAACACACACCGCAAGGCACAGCAACACCAGGCCAACGTATTACACCAACTCAAAATAATTAAGTATGTCAACCGTATTGTGTCCATCAGGTGCGGCTACCTAACCACATCTTACTCATGCATCTGTATATGTGGTATGCGTTATTTTGCAGAAACACTAAGGTGGTTGTGTTTTCAGAAAGTGTGCATAAGGAGCCGTGATGGAAAAAAACGGTGATTTTTTGAAAAGCCACATCTTAATTGACTATCCAATAGTGCGAAACGCGGCAGACTCTGTGTGTGATTCGAAATCGTGGCACAGGGAGAGTGCCTCGGTGGCGTAACGCCTTAACTATCTAACCTACGAGGTCCGACCAAAAATCTGGTGCTCTTTTCGCTGAGGATCGAGTACCCGTAATTCGGTAGTCAGTTGGCTCATTCGAATATTCCAAAAAACACCTTCGACAAGATACGCCATCTTTGATTCATAAAGAAGATTCAGTCCGTCCGCTTTGTTGCGGTGTTTAGGTACACGTTTCTTCGACTAGTGTGGCTGCGCTTTATGAATTCCTTAATGATCCTCCGATATGAACGTTCTCAGGTTTACAAGTGCGCAAATGAGAGACTTCGATTGAGGTCTTAAATTATACTGCTTCAAGAATAACCGGGTTTTGATTGTTTTCCAATCTTTCTTCCGGGTTAGCCCAGGTCTCGCGTCACACTAATGCGGCGCGTTTCATCACCTGGGAATCGCAAGACGATAAATTACAGTTGATCCTCAAGAGGCATCTCCTGCACGAATACGACCTAGTTATAGCTAAAATAGATTGGATTTCATTTCTTCTTCTAAAGTATGTGTGCCACCCTCTTAGGCCTGAGCCTAGAAAACCATTACATCAGTCCTCTCAAAAACACTTGCTGGTATTTTAGCAGCCAGCACTTAAACTTTAAAAAGACCACTGGTAGATTCAAGGACGACTGCCAGGACGAGTACTTTCGGAGTTGTTTGTCGCCCTTCACTAGTTTTTTTTAAAGCATGAAATGCAGTTAAAAAAGATTTGTCTTCCAAACCTACGCAGCAGCTCTTGAGTATGGCCGGACATTTGACACGCGAGACCGACTAGCACTGTTATTCTGACATTTTAAATATTCAAGCATTATTGGCATCTTTTATGCCTCCAGCTACAGTACTGCTCTAAGAAATGTGTACCTGCATCAAAAAATCTTGCAAGCCTGACTTCCCTCCATAGAAGTCGGAGTATATATCCAGGAGTTCTAACGACAACGATAAGAGACGCTGGACAAGCAGCTCTCCCCAATACAGAGGCCCCCATATGACGCGTGGGGTTGCGCAATCCAAGGGGAGGAGGGGAGGAACGTGCGTGTCGTGTGGGCGTAAAAAGTGCTTGCACCCACTGCGCGCGCGCACGCAAGTCGTGCTCACTGGGTGACTGAGACACGTACGTGCGCACCATATCCCGTGCTCATGGCTTGCTTGTCCGGCGCACACGAAAAGACCAGTAGACTGACACACAGACTGCCTTACGCCGCCCGCGACTGACCGAGAAACGATGACGGGCCGTGCAAATTGCCGCCGCGCCCTTCCCCTATTTTATTGACCCATTCTGGTGAGGAAACGCCTACTCTCGTGCGTGTGTGCGTTTGCGCGCGCGTGCGTGCGTGCGTGTGTGCGTGCAGGAGTCGCCGTCCCATCTCCAACTCGCGTAGGGCGGACGGGCATTGAGCTTCCTTTCGCTATATTCCCAAAGACAACCAACCCGGCAACCGGTCAAACCTTACTTATAGAGGCCTGTCCGCCAGGCGTTAACACTGCCGCCTGTGCGTGCCCCTGCTTACGCGTTCATACGCTCGCGCATGCGCGCGCCAGGTTTTCAGAGTTGCTAGAATTAGCTATCAGTCTCTAGAATCCACGCCAGATTTTGGTGAGATCGAAGAGAAGCGCCGTTCATGCGTAACAGTGGGTGCCTGCGCTAATTCCAGCCTTCGTTCGTCGCCTCGTTCTCACCCTTCGTTACTCCACTTCACTGTCTGATCACTAGGTAATAATACAGGCTGATATTAGCTCTGCCGCCTTGGCTAAGGATGAATCCAAACTGGACCTGGACTCGGCGGGGAAATGTGAGCCGCTGAGTGTGCGATTTTTGATGTCCTTGTGTGCGTGTGTGTGTGAATGGACGGGGACAAGCGGACAACGACGGCCCCATCAAGAACCCTTGCTTCCTCCGATGAACCACACTCTCTCTCCTGTGCTGTCTTCACGTCTACCTTCAATCTGAATGGGTACTACGCATTCGCATTCGGCCTCCGTGAGAGTTTCACCCGTTTGTACCTACCAGCACTGCGAGGGCGATGAACAACGCATCGCTCCTATGTTGGAAATTAGCCGTTCAACAGGCTCTGAACCCTTCCTCTCCTCCTCACGGTCATCATTCCGTCGACTGGCCGCTGCCGCTGAGAACAGCACACACAGCCGAAAGGAGGTTTTCTTTCGCAGTCATCAACTCACTGATGCAGGCGTTGGTTTTGACGGTGTTTCTAGTGTTGTCTCCGGTGTTGAGTTTGGCGGCGAAATCAACAGCATGTGCAAGACAATCGACTTCGTGGATCCCCATCGTCCGTCGGTTGCTCATCGGCGCGCCGACTCCCTGCTCCCTCATAACGGTTTTCATGACCATCTCGCCTGTTTTGACAGCAGCACAAACTGGAAAAGGCATGCTAGTCAAAGGAGGACGAGATCGAAGCCTTTCAAACAGACCTCCTACAATTCTACGAATTCTTCCTACATTCCAGATGTCAGTCCCGATAATGGCAGTCTAGATCAGCAGACAGAGACTGATGCCTATTCATCAGCGTTTGTGACTGCAAATGAGCATTTACAGTGTCACGGCCGGCCCAACAAATTGCAGCCCGAGGGCACTGTTTGGAATCTCAATGGTTTACATATGCTCGATCAGGCAGCCTACCGTTTGTGGGAAAGTCAGAATCGGTTGCCCTCATCGCTGAGGAGGGAAGAACAACGCTTCCCATTTAATATGCCCATTCAGTCGCCTGGGACTGGCCCAAGCTCCCTAAATGCGCAACCACAAGAAAATTCGCCAACAGGCGTCCATCTTTCCCGGAATCGCAACAAGTTAGACATTTTGCGCTGTGACACAAGGTATCGACTGGCCCAGAGGCGCCATTTCTCAGAACTGGATCTACATTTACAGGGACCATGTACTTCGGTCACCTCCCCTCCAACACACCTGCCCATTTCGGCTGCTTACAATGTGAGCAGTTTTGAGTGCGCGGACCTAACCACCCAGGAGACTCAACTGTCGGCTCAGAGTGCGTCAGAGTACCAGAAAGACACTGTGGCCATCCAGAGTCCACCCCTCCGTTTGCGGATTGAGCGCGAGGACAGTCTGGATCCCTACAAAGGCCAAGTAAACCGAGGCTCGGTCTACTACACTGATAAGTCTATTCCCGACTACGGGACTACCACTGAGGCGGGGGATGAAAAGGAGGAGAGACAGAGTGGTCCATTTAAGTCTCTCTTTAGCAGTGAGGCCGAGCTGATTAGTGAAGGTGATTCTGAATACTACCACGACTACGTCAACCTGCCATCACAGCCTCAAGTTCCACATCAGCACCAACGCACACGCAGCTGTAAGGTGCCTGAAGTTGGGGTCAGTAGTCTCACACCGCTGTCTAAGCCTGACTGTAAGGAAGGTGGCAATGGGCTCACCAGGCTGGAAGTAGATCGGACGACGTTTGCTACCGGTGCTATCCTGCCTAATCCCTCCTCAAATCAAGGCCAAGAGAGGCGCCCCTCTAAATCCAGGTGGCGTCTTTTAACGCGAGGAAAGAGTCTGACCAAGTCCCTCTCCTGTTACGCCCTAAAGTTTTTTAACCAGCAGACTCGCACCTTTGAGCTGATCGATGCACCGTCACAGCAATCACAACAGAAGCCAAAAGGTGGAGCGACGGCTACCGCTAATTTCCGCAAAGTCTCGGAAGGGGCGACGCGGACCAGATCAGAGGTAATATCGAGCGAACCACCGGAAAGGGAGGGACTGTGGCGAAAGGATTTAGCCTCGTCGCGCGATGCTCCACCGCCTGACGCCTTTGACGATCTGGACAACCTGCTACAACGAGCTCTATATGTAAACGAGGAGACACGACCAGTGTCAGGTCCTTGCCGGGAGAAGCGGAGAAATGTGATGAACCGAAGCCTGAGTGCTTTTGGCAAGAGGGAGCTTGTCAATCATAGGCAGGCAAAGGCGGCACAAAGGAGAGCGCCCCCCTCCTCCTGGAAATTCACCAAACGTGATCGTATAACCCTGCTGCAGACGAGTACACGGGAACTTCTTCACTGTCTTTCCATGTTTATACTGCAACAATGTGATAGACTCTGTGTGGCTCATAAATCCCCTCTCTATCCCGAGGACATTGTGTCCTGGATAAAGGACATAGACCGAGCACTCCTGCAACAGGGTTGGACAGACATTACTTTCCTTAGTCCGGCAAATATTGTGTTCCTCTTTGTCCTCCTGAAGGGCTCAATTAACTTCCGAATAACCTGCAGCCGGGAGCTGCATTCTATCGTCATGGTCTGCCTCTATCTTTCCTACGGTTACATGGGGAATGAAATCAGCTACCCGCTGAAGCCCTTTCTAAATGCGGAAATTCTTTACAGTATGCTGCACGAGAAGGAACCCCAACGTCTACGCACAATGAACTCAGCGAACTCAGTAGTTACGCGCAACCCCAAAATAACTAATCACTTTCGAGAGCAGTTCTGGGAAAAGTGTCTCATGGTTATCCAGGCCAAGAGTCGGGAAATGCTGCAGCTAAACGCGGACCCGATTGTGTTCACGGAAAGTATAGCAGAGTTACGATCCTATGGAACACCGGCACTACAATCGGCTTGAAAATCTATGACCCAATTACGAACAACGCAAGGTGAGCCGCCATGCTCATTCTACAGATTCTGTCCTTCATTATCCGACGAAATGATTCCCCTATTTACATGAAACTCCGTCGTTAACGCTGCAGGAACAAAATATTCAAAGTCTTGAGGGAACGTAGACTCCTCATTTGAACCAATTTTGCCAAAGTTCGCTACGACGATTACAGATTCTCGGTTATACTTCTTTTAATTCTACCATTCTGCCGCATTTTTTACAGTCCAGCAGATCAAAAAGCCAATCGAATTATTGAGTGAATTAAATCATTTGAGAATTCACACTCACAAATACGCCCTGCGCTACCCACTCCCCTGACTCTTGAAACACCGCCATTTTGTTTGACATAAATTTAAATCCCGTGCAGGAGTAAAGTGGATTCAAGTGTGGTAATTCGATGCTTCGGACAATAATTAAGAGCATATTAAATATAAAGGCTATCAGAAAGGAAATTATGAAAACAATGCTCACATTTAAACATTATCTACAACCCCTACGATGGAATGCATTTTGTTTGTTTCTTTCGGATTAAAAAAATGATGTGCACAATAATTGGTTTTCTGCTTTTACGACTGCAAACCGGCAGGGTTCTTCTTCTCCCCTGGTAATAACGAAAATAAGGAGTTAACCAAATGTGTGTACATTTTGGACTCCGTAAACTTCTCAAATCAGTGAAAAGCAACTTTTTCCGTCAACTACCGCACCTTTTAATGGAAAAACAAGGGGCAATTATGTACTTCTTCTTTATCAGGGCCATACTTCTACGTAAATTATTATTACCTTTCTGCTAAGGAGTTACAGGATCGAGCCTTGTTGGCGATCCTTTTTGCCGCAAAATGGACTGACCTACCAAAAGCATATCGACAGTGCTCTCAAAACTTCCTGAACATGAAATCGTATGAATAAAACCTCTACAAGAACACAAGCTGTTATTCTATTCAAATAATTCCTGGGGCAAAATGAAAATAGAACTATTTCGTCAGTATCCACCTGGTAATCAAATGCGGTTACCATGCTGTGCAATGAAAAATTTAAGAAGGCAAACAGTGAATACCCTCGAATCTACACGACTATCTCAGTCTAACGCGAGCACTTACTCGCCAGATTATGCACAGACTTTCAGTATGGGTCGTGGGGTACTTCCCATTCCGTCTGAAGAGTTGTGCATCTGCGTGACTTTAGCCAATTTCGGGTGGTTCCCAAAGGCTGTATATGTCTTTTTCCAAAAAGACTTCTCTCAAAAGCTGAAAGGTAACATCCCTAACAAGCTAACACTCAGGCGGTCATTTTACAGCACTTGAATCCTACCCAGCTTTTGGACTAGTAGCGTCGCGAAACCGCCTTAATATGGTCATGTCAACCAATGATTTATGATGGCTAATTTGCATTAGTATGTTTGAAAAAAATTACTTTAAAGTGTTCGGTGTGTTATGTATCAGCGTAACAAGTCATCGCCAAGCTAACATTAGGCTGACGATGAAAAATACTTTCGACATTTAAGATTAACAGTTTAAAGCGTCTATTAAACCCTGTTAAGCCTAACTTACGTGGACTAAATCAAAAAGACCATCTTTAGAAGTGATGGATGACGCAGGCCAACGACAGTGTGGGGAAATTGGGGCAACATTTGTTTCGTCGTACACATGAGACTTCTCGGAATGACGACAGTATACTTCAAATAAGAGGGTGTATCAGCAAAGCGACGGGTAGATTAATATGGTAAAGGTTCGGGTTTGTTTTGTCTTCATTCATTTATAAAAGTAGCTATCAGCTGGGATCAGATACAAACGCGCGCAAGCACATAGAGCAGATGACCTACAGACAGATTCTATCAAATGGGTCAAATGCATTTGGTGGAACCGATGTTCACCAGTGCCCCACCACCTGGCATTACCCGAATCTGCCGAATGAGCGTTTTCCCATACAGGAAGTGGCGCAGACCGATTAAAGTGACTTCATTAAATTAAACAATCTCTCTTAGTGGGCGGCGAGACAACCACCTGTTCGGTCAAACTCGACTAAGAGGGGGGGGGGGGAGGTCGACAGAGACGAGGGTAGACTAACACAGAACGGTTTTGGCCTTTTGCTCCACCCATTTGGCCGATCATAGCCCCGACCACGATCTGACTGCAGAAACATGGGACTTACAAATGGTGTCTATCAACTGGCGTCGTAAGCACTTACTTTAACCTCCTTACACCTGTTCTCTGTGTGTGTGTGTATTTATCTTCTGCACTTAAGTCAAATAAGACTTCGGGAAGCACTTGACGGAATCCATACTACAATAGCTCTATACTAGGTCAACAAACCTTCTTCTCACAACAATTTCCCCCAGCGAGTGCAAAATATGCAAATTTGGTTTTCTTTATTATACCTCGAGCTTCCTCTGACACAAAAGAAGAAATAAGGCAAAGGCGACGAAGCATGCAGAATTTATTGACGTCATAAATTTTGAGACCTCTTGTCCAGCTGCCCACGGTCATCGCATGCTTGGATGACTTCTCTCCCCCTCTCCCCCCCCTCGCCATGCGCACCTGCATACTGAACAAGGACCCATGGCTCATGTTACCTATCACATTTTACCTCTCTAGATCGATCTATGATTGAAAAGTTGACCTTGTCATATAAATATGCAATGACCGTGTGTAGCTGAATAAGGGATCTCGAAATTTATGACGTCAATAAATGCTGCATGCTTCGTGGCTTTTGTCTTATTCAAATTATTCCGGGAAAACATTGCCTCCATCTACAAAAGAAGGAGTTAAAAACGCCTACCCATGAATAAGGTCGAGTCGAATTTTTTTGAATGCGGGCCTGCGACTTTTATTGCCTCCACTGGGAAATGACAGTATAATAAATGCGCATCAATGGTTAAATTAAACTATTTCAGGGAACCTTGAAAGTAAGTTCTAATTGTCTTTCTTACCGGTTGTCTTAGTAACCTCAGGAGGCGATTGCTTTGAATGTAAAACATGTTGACTGTTGTTTAAAGCTAAAACTAACACATAGAGCTGGGTTTGACGACGGCAGCAAAGGTCTCCTCTGCCATTCGACTGTTTCCCGTCGTTCAGAATAACGAATGAAAAGTTCACAGCGATTGGAATTTGCTCCAAAACCTCACATGATAGTAACAAAATTATAGTTCATAAGATGTTGCCTAGGCAATGAAAGAATCAAACAAGACGCGAAAAAAGAACAAAAGGGGAAAGACGATACCGTGCATATGACGAACTAAAGCGCTAAGACATACTGCAGGATGGAAATCAGTAGACCATTAAAAAAAATACGGCTTGCCCTGATAATTCATAGTGTTTTGATTCACAGACTTGCTCTTTCCACGGCTACTTTTTTTGTTTTTTCTTATTTGGGTTGGCTGGATGGATTCGACTCAAGAAAACGCTGAGGTCCAAATGTCCTAAATCTCTTTAAATGAACGTAATCCTTCTGTACCACTTACTGGTACTGAGACGTCCCATGAGTCGGGTTATCAGATGTCTTTAGCATTACCTTTTAACGCAAGGGAAGTTTACCATGGACATCTTAGGTGTTCATCGGATAGCACTAAACTAACCTTAAAAATCTGTTAGTTAACGCGCTTAAGATATATTGGATGTGCACTGTATGTGCTATTCCATGAAATGTTGACCGAAATCATAAAATGCGTTTTCGATTCGAAAAGATTACTTAAGTAGGGTTGTAGTATTAATTATCGTTCAGCATAACCCCAAGATATGTCACTCACGACCGGAGGCCCACATTTCAATGGACTTCTTTCGGACCGGTCACATAAACTGTACTCTGAAAAAAGTGGCACCTAAATAGTATGAATTTTCTCAACGACTTTCGATGCCCTTATAAATTCATGTACATTTTGTAGAAAGCATGCTCTAAATATACTTTCTAGTGGTAGGGGGCGCCCACCGATCGTTCTTACGGAACTCACTCGTTCCGTTGTGCCTTACGGGCTCTCTCTCGAGCCCAACCAGCAGCCGCACAGCGGCGCATAATATAGGCAGTATGCTATTGCCGACAAAGACAAGGAAGACTGGAATGGCCATTTCTGGCTTATTAGCCGTCGTCAGCCAGTCATAACCAACCCCGAAGTGTGGAACACCAGAGGCTCGAACTCGCGACCTGTTAGTTAGAAGTCCACGCCTCTAACCACTGGGCTACGAGCCCGCTACCCTGTTGGTTTTCGATCGGGAATATACAATGGTAGGGCGACGGACTCGTGGCCCACTGATTAGAGACGTGGACTTCTAACTAAGAGATCGCGAGTTCGAGCCTCTGGTGTTCCACACTTCGGGGTTGGGTATGATTGATTGACGACGGCTAGTAAGCCAGAAATGGCCATTCCAGTCTCCCTTGTCTTTGTCGGTAATAACATAGTACTTTCTTGTGCTCATTTAGTAGCAAATTACCTTCTCATTAAGTTTCATACTCTAGGAGAGGGTACTTTTTGATTTTAAGAAATCGTCTCACCACGTACTTTTGAAGACCATGACATTCTTACTATTTAAGCGGTCGTTTTAGCAGAGTGCAACTTCTACAGGCTGCCGGAAGGAGGCTCATTCAAAATCCGGCGTCCAGACAGGACTAAAATATTTTGGGTTCATGCCGTATGATAATTAATATTATAACCCCAAGTAAACAATTCCTTGAGTCGAAAACTTACCAGAATTTCGGCCAGAACTTCAGGAGATAGCGCAGCTACTGTAAGTCAGCCAAACCTGCAGCGCAGGAGGCTAGAAAGTTGAGTCTATTCATCCCTAGATGAGATTTTTCGGCCGTATTCTTCAGTGTTTCACAGTCTATCAACAATACACATTACAGAAAATGATATAACAACAAAGACTGAATATGTAAGCTCATTGAGAAAGTAGAGTACAGGGTACTCTGTAATAGGGTAAGACTTTTTACTAGTTTTTTTCACTAGGGCAGACGATTAACGGAATCGGCGGGAAGCATTGAGAAAGCTCGTATTTCTGCCAGGTATTCATTTTTTTATTCTATTGAGGTGCCAGGAACAAACCGCGCATTTTTAAAAGGTGAAAATTGAAACGTGCTAATGGGCGGAAAACAGATAATCCAAAATTACCGGTTACAGAAGGCCAGAGTGAATGAGACGGTAAGCAGGAGGTAAAATAGATCTAGCCTCAACCCCGCCCCTAACTGATTTTGTACCTAACCGCAAAATCCGGATGCCAGCCGTAAATCTTAATGCTAAACCCAAACGCTTACGACGGATTAAATTTTCGCGGCATGCCCACCTAAATCAAATAAGTGAGCATATTATTGTAACAAAAGCTTTCGCCCCATTTGTAAATCGGTACCGATGTTACTAAACCAAGAAGCCTCTTCCAATTTATTTGCCAGCCGTAGCATGTTCTGCGATTTACAAAACCTGCAAGAAACTGGCAGCCTGTACTTTTTTGGAGCAATTATGCTGGGAAGTGAAGTGGTGAAGTGATAATTTATATCACAAGTTCACACTTCACTCTTTCGTTTGAATTTATTTGCAAAGAGAAGAAAGAATGAAAATGAAGCAATAAATTTAGTGGAGTGCAAATCCTATAGCAAAACAGCACAAAACAAACAAGGTTTAACTATGGGGGGGAATTTCTAAAAATCTTCCTCTAGCGAATTCAAAAACAGACGCGATAACTTGTTAGAGGTTTTCGTCTCGTGATTTTCTGCCTAAAATATTGGTGTCGTGATGAATGTCGGCATTGTAATCGATTGTTTATTAATGTGCGTCTTATTCTTCAAGATACTGTTCCCCTGTTATCCACGTATTTTACTGCAATCACTTCTACTTAGGTAAGTTTTAACGTACTATATTTTTAGATAAACAGATCAGCAGTTACAATTTGGGATTCTTAAATAATTTTTACGGTTTTGTTTACCCTTCACAATGAAAGCCAATTTTATGACTTAAATGGAGCTTTTTTAGAGAATACTAAGCATCGAAACTTTTAAACTCGCGCTTGAACGTTCGGGATAAATTTCGACATATAAAATGCCATATAGTAGATGATATTGTATTATTTAGCCTGAGAGGCTACCTTAGGTTAACTAGTAAATGTTCAAGTAATGTGGCGTGACTGAAAAGCATTCCACTTACTTATACAAATTGTGGTCGAAAAAACCACAACTGAGTATCATACAGTTTTTTTCATTTATCCCCGATATTTGCATAAAAACAATTATATCCCCTATAGAAATGCCTCAATTGTCACTTCTTGAGTTTTTTTAGCTCATAGGTTATTTTTGAAGTTTCATATCCAAAGAAAAAGAAAGTTTTCATTTTGGTAAACTTCCCAACTACTAGCACATTTGAATGGCTTGTGTGTTCAAAGATCTGCGGTTTTTATTTTGACTTGGCTGACCACTCAGTGTGACCTAGGTTTACTTCAGTATTGTATGAACATTAGGGGTATCGTCATATGGATGATATAGAGACGCAAAACGATATGCACATGAATCACCTTATAAAGGAGTCAAAATGCCGGTTTTCCTCCAAATGGGGTACTAGTTAGTGCCGCAGCGTTGGTTTTTTCTTAAGACAGTATTTAAGGAGTCACAATTTTAAATTTATTATACGGGCTACATCCTTTTAACGAAGGTAAAAATTGGCGGAGAAATGCAGGTACACATATATGAAATGATTCTGCATTGGTTCGTAGATGATTTCTGTCTTGTTTCAGCCTGAGTTTTGCAGCAGCCTCGGGTGCTCAGAGACATCAAACACCAGAATTTTCCATCTTTTGTTCTTATGATTATAAGGTGGACACTCATAATATTTGAAAATTTTGCCTGAAATTCCCTTCCAGTTTAGCATACTTTCTTTTAAAATTGGCAGTTTCGAAAATCACGTGTGAATAATAGTCCGCACGAGTGTTTTCATTCCGGGTTTTTAAACAGTAACTACCAATTCGCCCAACGCCTCTTCAGTAGACCGTAGCAATACCTAGGGAAATCTTTGGAATAAAAGTGTCTGAACTTTTACGGGAAAAAAAACTAACCACTTTTCCGGCAGAAAGGTTTTGTAAGAAAGCGAGCTGGGCATTCCTAGGGTGGAAGCACCTGGTTTGAACCACGAATTTTTAAAGGACGTGAGTTCCAATTGTTGACCTCAACAAGAAGATTCGTCACTGACACATGATTTATTTTGACCTAAGTTAGGAAAAAATGGATAATTACTTTTGATGGAGGTTTTTTTCCTGTAAAAGGTCCATGATTGATGACCAGAATGTTTTCACTTAGACTTTATGGGCATAAGCATCCGTTTATACTTTGCCTTGGTTGCGTATCTAATGTTCTTGTGTCTTTGACAATCCCGTAAACCCGAAGAAGAAACAGACAGACGTTGGGGAAATTCATAAACCATGCCTGCAGACTAGAGGCATTCACGTGCAGCTGCTTAGAAGAATGGTTGACAGAGAAAGCGCTGACAAGTTGTTTCACTGACCCCATACTGGGTATTCGATGACCTTCTACAATCCAGCTGCCGGCATTACCTTCCAAGTATTATTTTGACATACGATTTCGATTATTGTATATGCTTGGCTGAAACAAATTTCCTTTGTCGTGTCATCCCCGTAGATAATACAATCCTATTCAGACATCTAACTTAAAACTGGGGTTTAGTGTGCGTTCAAAAATTATGACAACTTATGCGTTTTCCAACTTGTGTTTTTACGTGTTCCCAAGACTTCAGCTGCCTCGTTTCATGTGCTAACAATATTGCGTAGTTTGCATGTGAATCTTCAGAAAATATTTAAATGCAATCGAAACAAATGAAAGACTTTAATGAAAAGACCAACAAAATTAAGGATACTGATGTAAAAAACATTTACAAACATCTGCGTTATTCAATATGGAATTTGGCATGCTAAAATATCTTGGCTGGCTCAAAAAATATTTCAAATAGACGTTGTATACTATAGCGCGGAGATAACAAGGTAACTATTCATAAACTCCTTCTAGAAAACGTTTTCTTTACATCCGTCACTAAAACCAAGTGTGAGGATAGATACCAATAAAATGGTGATTAATTTTCGAATGAAATCGTCAGAAAAGGATGGAAGTCGCTAAATTAAAGCGCGACATTTCGCGGATTCAGTCGTCTCTTCACGTGACTTCATAGTTTCGGACTGCTTTCGTTAATTCACAAACTTTGAGCTTTCGTACGTATGAGAAGAGAACCATCTTCACGAGCAACAAGGCGCATGTCGGCTTCTTACGTGTAAACTTCATAATATAAAATGAGTCGCCATTCGACCAAAGGATTCTGCACAGAATTTGATTGTTTAGCCATCTTACAATGATCAACTTGCTTACGCAGGCAGGGCCCGTTTTTGTTTCTGTTTAAGACATTAATATCGACTATTTTTGAGACCAAACACTTAATCGATTACAACAGGAGAAGAATGAATCAGAAAAACGCTTCCTGTGAACGTGACTTCTAAAATGCAATCTGAGAAAAAGCTTATTAGTTGTGCCAACAATTAGTTGACAGTTACTCTGTTGTCTCTCTATGAATAGAGACCCACCATGTGTAGGCTTCTTAAATCTAGTTCACGTTTACTGCATATACAGTGGGTGACCGATCTCATGAAATGTGAGCCGAAATTCTGAACTGCGTCTTCGATTAGGAAGAATTACCTAGGCGCGGTTGTAATACTGATTATCTTGCGGCATAATCTTACAATATTTCGGACACGGCAGGATGTCAGCTTTAAAATACACTACCTTTTAATCGCCTGCAGAAACTGCAGTCGGTAAAGAATGACTAATTAAGTGGTATGCATTTTTCCCATTGATTTTCGATGGCCTTGCAAATTCAAATATATGTTATAGAAACCATAGACAAAAATATGTTTTTTTCAGTCAATTATTAGAGAATCACGTCTTCTTTATATTTTATACTCAAGGAAGGAGTATATGTTGATTTTAAAAAATATGTTTGCTCTTAGTCGTTTGATAGATTATTACCTCCTCTTTATATTTTATACTCGAAGAAGGACTATAATTAGGTTTCGAAATAGTTTTCTAATTGCCAAGTAATTTGTAGCCTGATCATTTGTTGCACTAGTACTTAGCTATTTCAGTCTACAAGGCGTATGCCCTCCGCATAAAGAAAATCACATATTTTTCTAAGCTTTTTGAAATATATCATACAGAGTCCATTAAATTTTGCAATGGATGCAGACTATGTTTTACATTTCATGAGTTGTGGTAAGCGGACAGGTACAATGCTGTGTGAATGGACACTGCGCGGTCTTAAAAAACTCTCATAATTAGAAACTTTTTTAAAACCAACATATACTCCTTCCTTGAGTATAAAATATAAAGAAGACGTGATTCTCTAATAATTGACTAAAAAACATATTTTTGTCTATGGTTTCTAAAACATATATTTGAATTTGTAAGGCCATCGAAAATCAATGGGAAAAATGCATACCACTTAATTAGTCATTCTTTACCGACTGCAGTTTCTGCAGGCGGTTAAAAGGTAGTGTATTTTAAAGCTGACATCCTGCCGAGTCCGAAATATCGTAAGATTATGCCGCGAGATAATCAGTATTACAACCTCGCCTAGGTAATCCTTCCTAATCGAAGACGCAGTTCAGAATTTCAGCCAACATTTCATTAGATCGGTCACTCACTGTATATGAAGTTTATGCAGAACCCCGTGCATTATGGCCCTTCATTAATTAATTTTTTTAATTAAACAGATTACTGCGCATCAGTCAAAAACTTATTGGCATGCAACGGAATAAAATTTTAATGGGTACGCACACATCAACTGCTTGAAATTTGGCTTGGGACTTTTCCAACCGCACAGAAAAGATAAATGCCTGATTCATATTGATCCAACTGTGAAAAACTCGGCGCCTCAGTGAGATGCGAACCCACGCAGTAAGGGGAGGGCTTTAGTGCAGCCAACGCTCTAACCACTTGAGCTACGGGGCCCCGCCGGACGACTCGAGTTTAATCACAATTGGGTCGAGTTACCCGCCCAACCTACTGCAACGTCTGGAACCCACTAAATCTGATACAGTAGGTTGACCGCCCAAGCAGGATTTTTTAAGTAATTCACCTAGAATCCACCAGATGACTACCAGGCTCACGCAATTCACAGCGTTGGCTGTACTAAAGCCTTCCCCTTACTGCGTGGGTTCGAATACCAGCAAGGCGCCGAATTTTTCACAGTTCGGCTAATATGAATTATTCAAAATCTGCCAAAACATCTATGAAATACTTATTATTTTACACACCTCAGGTGTTGTTTTATCCTAGCATTCTTTTAATAATTTCCTCCTAATAAATTATATGCTATCTGTATCCTTCATTCGCTTTCCAAGCAATTACTTCTTTAGACCTTAACTCTGAAAGGCGGTCGAACCCAGTTCCAAAAGTATTTTAATGTCTGATTATTAGAACATTCACATGATTTTTTGTGCAGTCTTATCTTCGCTTATCTAGTACTGGTGTTTTCAAAATAAACATCGACTGATTTCCACGGCAATATATGTTTGCTATAGTCGAACCGTTTGGCATTTAGTTTGGAAATTCAAAAACCACTGAATGCTCTTGTTGTCTTTAGAAAGACATAGGTTACATTAAACCTTGATAAGCATAACTCTCGGACATAGCTTTAAGGAAAACGTAGCTTCTTGTAAGGAATGCGCAGAATTAATAATCGGATAGAATTAAACATTAAAAATTAAACTGTGTAGAGTGCGTACGCAATTATTTCTTCTTAGTTTGACCAGTGAAATTGGCTAAAACGATAGTCGGTGAGCAATCTCCCGTGAGTGACAGCCACCCGTTAATTAGCATAAAATATTTACTTCGGTAACTTTTTTCCCCGAAGGTAGATCAAAAACTTAGGCTCATGCTTCGTCAGTTTTGACGCATGCTACAGATATGTACGAAATTTTCCAGGAATGCTAATACGACTTGTCGGAACACTACTGGATGTATGATGAGACTGTGGCTGCTACAACAAAACTTTTGAGCAGGAACTTTATTTTATCCAGGTAAGTAAATAAATCATAACAAACGTTTCAGCGGGAGTTAAAGATGGATTTCATAGAAGACATTAAAACGAATGAAGACCCGGCTGATTCGAACTTTGCTGTCTGCTCTGCCTTCATTCGAATCCAAATCCTTTAAAAGTGTATGCGGAGACCCCACTCATAAACACTGAATTATTCACAGTTTCTCATAAATCGCCTTGCGTTTTTTAACGTTGAGAAAATCGAAGATGTAGCATGGGCGACGCCATTTGGGCCTGGTAATGCAGGAATGACTGTGCAGATAGGAACTACCAGTAAGAAGTGTACTAATAGCCCCTGTCAAACGCATCAATGGACCTCTGTCAGTATTTCTACTTCGACCAGTCCTGGCGCCCAGCTTTCGTCCGTCCCTCAAAGAAACCATGTACAGCACAGCCGACAGACCCCAATAATCTTCCTCGACCGGTGAGTCAAACCAGATGGGGGTGTCCGACATGTATGTACCTTCACGCCCGGTAGTCCCTGAACTACAGTGCGTGACCGATCTCAGGAAATGCCGGCCGAAATTCCGAAATGCGTTTTCCATTAGGAAGGATTAATTGGATGGGGTTGTTATACCGATTATCATGGAGCATCACCCTATGACGAGTCGGACTCGCTAGAATGTCGGCTTTTGAATGCACTCCTTCTTGACCTCCTGTAGAAACCGTACTCGGTAAAAAATGTCTACCTAAGTAGCATGCACTATTCCTATGGATTTTCGATGATCTTATAAATTCAAATATTTTATATAGAAAACGTGCCAAAGTAAGCTTTCTTTTACTAATTGGGTAGAAAATAACCTTGTATTTGCATTTTATGCACGAAGAAATTGTATAGTTAGGTTTTAAAAAAGTCTCCCAAGTCCGGATTATTTTCGAGCCTGATCTATCATTGCATCAGCGTTCAGTGATTTCAGTCAAAAAGGTGCATGCCTTCAGCGTAAGAAAGATCATATATTCCTCTGTGCCTTTAAGAAGATGCCACATAGAATTCATAAAATTTCGCAATCGATCCGAACTGTGTTGTACATTTCATGAGCAGCAGTGGTGAACGGACATATGCGGTCCTGTATGCATGGACATCGCACGCTCTTAGAAATCTCATAATAAGAAACTTTTTAAAAACCTAAATATACACTGTCTTCGCGCATAAATCGCAAAGACAATGTTATTTTCTACCCAAGGAATAGTAGAAAGCTTCTGTTTGTGAACGTTTTCTACAAGGTATACTTGAATCTCTAAGACCATCGAAAATCCATAGGAAAATGCATGCTACTTAAGTAGTCATTTTTTTCCGAGTACGGTTTCCGCAGGAGGGCAAAAAGGTGTGTATCCAAAAGCTGACATCCTGGCGAGTCCGAAATGCTATAGGATTGTGTGGCATGCTAACCAATGTTACAACCCCAGCTAAGTAATCCTCCCTAATCGAAAACGAATTTGAGAATTTCAGCCAACATTTCATGAGATCGGTTACGCACTGTAATTCCTAAACCCCCATCCATCTCACAAATTACAAGTTCTATGGGCAGGGCGATACGTAATTCCGTAGGCGGCCCAAGCGAGCTCGGATCGTCACTCAGCTAAACAAAAGTCGTCACTCATAGTGGAATTGGGCAGTTGCCTGAAAGAACTGAGCAGCGCTATTTAGGGGCAGCACTGCTTGGACCTTCTTGGAGGGAAAAGCTAGTAAGGAGCCCTAAGTTTGCTAGTAAAACACGTCGCCGGCATGCTGACGGTTGCTTGTGGAAGCCAAAAAATGCGATCGATAAGAAAACAACTTTCGTCCCCATCCCCGTGCCTCCCCACAGGCTGTCAGGTTGACACGGCTCACTCCGGAAACCTGAAATGATCGTTCCTTTTAAGACAATCCAGTGAGAAAACGTCCGGAAAAGAAGAAGACTCTGATCGAGGCAAAGGTGCCAGCTACAAAATGGGCACTGCAGCTCTCAGTAGCACACGCTTCTCGGAGCAGGGTCAACAAGATGAGTTGGGTGTCGGATACAGCTTCTTCTGGAACTGACGTCGAGTGGGACAGAGAGGCGTGATGCCGGATTCTCCTTCGACATCAGAAACGACGCCGTAAGACAACTGTTCTGACTGTCGCAATGCGTCATTGATCGTCTTATGGCCATGAAACTGCTACTCCGAGGGAGCAAAGTCGCCACCATCGTTAGCCCTTATGCCCCCTCAATGACTAACTCTGATGACATGAGGAAAAAGTCCCACAAAGACCTGCACGCGCTCCCAGCAACCGTGGAGATGGCGGACTAACTGGATGTCCGAGGTGACCTCAATGAACGCGTTGGCACAGACTATGCCACATAGGGGAGGTGTGTACGGATGCCATGGAATCGGCAACTGCAATACCAATGGCCTTCTCCTCCCGTAAATCTGTGTCGAACACAATATTCTTCTGATCAAAGCCTGTCTTCCGGTGCAGGAGAAGGCGGCGTCACTAACATCTGCTGCACCACGCCCTAGTTCGGAGACGTGACCGGCGAGACGTGCTCGTGACTGAGGCGATATGCGGTGTTGACTGCTGGACGAATCACCGCCTTGTCACCTCCAAGATGAGGCACCAACCGCAACCGTGCAGGCGACCCCAAGGCAAGTCAACATCAGGGGAGTTGAATCCTGCATCGCTTGCTGCGACTGAGCCCCAATCGAATTTTGGCAACTGCCCGAACTCCAGTTCGGAAGAAATGCAAAGCTTGGAGGCGCATACCAATGTCGAACCCAATAAAGGAATCTGTAGAGTACCATCGGGGTCACCATGATGAAAGCTCTCGGCCGCGAACGCCGTCCCCACCAGGATTCGTTTAATTACAATGACAAAGGAATCCTCACTTTTTTCGGAGATACCGGGGCTGCCCACGGCCTACGCCATCGGCAGTAGCAATGGCGACAAGGCCGCATACTTTCGATGCGGGAGAGAGGCAGTGAAGTGAGCCGCGGGATGCAGTCTCGGGGCGCCTCGATGGAGAACCCAGACTGTACACACTCTCAGCACCAGAAACGGTTTGGAACAACGACAACGAAATGACCCTGCTCTCAGAGAAACACCATCTACATGCGACCAACAACATCGACAGCAGTACGCAAATAAAGACACGTATTTCTGATGCCGACAGCTAGTAGCACAGAGGCTGAGAGAATGCAGGACAACTGGCTAACTAACAAAATCTGGGAGATCCATGGATATGACGACCGGGGTAAGATGAAAAATCTCCACATTGTAATCAAAGCAGTCTTCGACCCACAAGCCGAGGAGACTGCGCCACTGATAAAGCAGGATAGCGTGACCCTTCAGATACAGAAGTCACGGGTCCTGGGCACGGGGTCGAACGTCTCCAGGGGCGTTCTTAATCGTCCGTTGACAATATGCTCAGAAGACATCAATCGACTTCCTCAAGTGGAGAGCAACGGCGATCTCGACCTTCCACCATTTATCCCTAAGACAGTCGGAGCAGTGCAGCAGCTCTCCAGGTGTAATTTCAGCAAAAGTCTACAAGTACGGCGATGGACAACTAATGAAGAAACCTACCTTAACATGCCAGAAGACGTTACTTCAAGCACAATGCCCACAAGACTTCAGGAATACGCGAGGGGAACCGGCAGCAGGGCAGCAACCGCAGAGAGACTTCTCTTCTAAACATCACAAAATATTCTTGCCTGTCTTCCAAGTCAACTGAACAGCCGCTGTCGGGGCGGAGAGATAGACCCACAAGATTCAAGTTTTCTGAAACGTAGACGTCAGCACCCTACTGGCCTTGCTGGTCGTTAGCGGATTCAGCGTGATGTCAGCATGACTATAGTGCTTCTCATCTCACGGCACATCACCACTGTCGCCACCACTAGCTACGCCAGTGGGAAATTCCTGCCGACCCGCAAAGCCGACACCCTGGTGAGTCCGAAATGCTATAGGATTGTGTCGCATGCTAACCAATATTACAACCCCTCCTAAGTAATCCTTCCTAATCGAAAACGAATTTGAGAATTTCAGCCAACATTTCATGAGACCGGTCACGCATTGTAGACTCCGTGGCACGATAACGTCTGCCAGATCCGAGTCTGATGCGCCGTCTGACACGCACAGAAGAACCACTTTAAGCCTGTCCAGCATTGCGCCCAGTCTGCGCAGCTCTTGGTTGACGGGCTCGGGCAATGGACTGGGACAGGAGAAAAGGGAGAGAGAGCGTGTGATCGACTCTGGAGACTCCGTGACCATGTTACACCAGCGTTTTCTCCACAATAATAAATTAGACGTTCATGAATATCAAAAAACAAACGCTCAAAGCCATTGTCAGAGCAAGAAGAACAGTCAGCAGCTAATGGCCTCACAGTAGACGTGTTATCTCATGAAATGCTAACCAAGACTCCGAAATATGGCCTCGATTCGAGAATATTACTTAAGCGGGGCTATAATATTAATCACTATGCAACATAATTCTAAGAAATTTCATTCACATCAGGATGCCGGCCTTTGAATGAGCTACATCCTGTAAAGACGACTTCTTAAATAGTATGAATTTTTCCAATTATTTTTCGATTCACTTATAAATTTACATACCTTACGTAAAGGATATCTAAAAAAGGTTTCCTCTTGTATTCATTTCGTGGCAAACTGCGTACATTTCAAATTTTCTGCTCAAAAAGGGCGTATCTTCCGGTTAAAAGAAAACTTTCTCAATCCCCGTGTAATGTTTTGGTTTACCTGTCGTTACACTTGCATTCAGAACTCCCACATTCTATGGTGTATATATTCTGTCAAGGAAATACCACCAATTTCTATATGTTATTAGGAGGACGTCATATATGACTCATAGAATTTTGCAAGGGGTGTAAATCAGCTTATAAGTAGTATGTATAAGTAGTCCCAATAAACGTGCTGGTGCAACGCTTCACGAATGGATATTTTGCTGTCTTAAAAATCGTATGACTAGAAACTCTTCAAAAATCGAACGATACTTCAACTTCAAGTACAAAGTCTGGAAGAGACGCGATTCGCAACCAAATAAGGGCATGCAAGAATATTTTTGTGCATGTTTCCTTTATAATATAATATTTGAATTAATATGGGCACCAAAGGTTGATGGGAAAAATTCATCCTGCTTAAGTGGTCATTTTGCAGAGGGTGGTTCTTGTGCACGATCGAAAAGGGTTTTGTTCAAAGATGGGCATCCTGATGCGACCAAAATATCTAAGGATTATGCTGCGTGTTAAGAAATATTAAAACACTTCTTAAGTAACCTTTTCGGATCGAAAACATATTTCGAAATTTCAGAAGATGAAACGTCTACCGTGCTCTGTTCTGCGCATGTTATTACCCATCTCTTATGTCTCGACATTCTTTGACCGGGTGGCTTCAGAATTTTCGTTACTTCACTGTGAACTTCACACATCGCCTTCTGCCAAAACGAAAAGAATTCCTTTCGAAATATCTCTCGAATTATTGAGTTTCGAGGTGTATGCAGTGCTTCCAAAGAAAAGCTGCTGTTATACCTTAATTACGGACAGAGACGAATGTTCGATTTTCCTACCCGCATCTGGATTATTTTAAATCCCTGGCACGTACGGACGACAAGGAGAACTGCGTCAAAATTTTGCAAAGACACACCTTGCGGGTTTTTACAAAATTTTAGAGCGACCGCAGTACATTTGGCAGGAAATGAACTTCGCCTTTGATCTTAGCTGAGATTTTTCGACTATGCATATACATCACACGAAGTATCTGTTTAGGAATGACACAGATTCTGGCACTGAAGGACAAAAGATGGATTAAAGAGTGTTTTTGGCGATTTCTGTCAGTGATATATTATGTTGGACCGTCACCGGTCTTCTTGACTCTCCCGTGACATCCGGTTTAGGTGAGCGAGTTAGGAGAGAGCGTGGTAAATTCTGCCCAAGACTACTATCACCACAAACAAATTCACACGCAAGTTATTGCTGTGGAGCACACGATGGGCCTTGTCGGAATCGACGGTCAAATCGATTCTGGACAGTAAACAGACTTAATTTAGTGTATATAGTATTTTATGCCTATCGTCGTTCAGCTTTTGGCAGAAAAGGGAGGCATTAGAACGAGTGTGTTTTGGGCTACAGTGATTGAGGCCGTGCAGCCATGGTAAATAGGTTTATGTTAACTAATCCGAACTGATCGGCAGTCTACGTTAGATGCCAAGTAATGGGCAAAAGCTTCCGCCAATGTGAAGAAAAGAAGTCGCCTTCTAATGCCTCGCCAGTAACCAAACCCTCCTGCTATACATTCAACGGAGTATTATTTCGCAAAAATCTTTATTGGATGTTCTTTAATGCCATCAAGAAGTGCCTAACTGTTTTATAACCTAAACAAATGTTTGAACACGTATTAAGCAGCTCACAGGCTTCAAGAATTAATTCGAAACTCCAGTCAAACAAATGTTTTAACGATCAGTTACCGCCCGTCCATCGGTTTCCCGTAAGTAATTTTTCCCTTGTGTCGACAAACCCAACTCGCAAAACATGCTAGCCTCGTCAAGATGACATTCGAATTAAAGGCTGGTTGATCGCGCAAAGAATCAAAGTACATCAGTTATTTGCTAATAGGCAGAAGGGGATGCGGTTAATTTGGCAGGACGCCGATGCTTTCTGACAAAACGGTATACCCTGCGCAGGGTAGGAAAGGACGTAATATAACGACAAAAGCAGTCGATAATTCATTAAAAATTCATTTAATTAGACGCTTGACTGCGCAAAGGAAAGCCACATAGCGAAAACTCATGATAACCGGGAGACAATAATTAATTCAGCGAATAAAAGGGAATGCACTGATTGCCCGGAACAGTCGAATTTATCTGAACTTCGAAACTCGCGCAGCAATCCGGCGCCCAGAAACAATGAAGCATCAGTACCGAAGACGCAGCCTCTTTTTTGGTCCATCGCTGACTTCAACCAGGTGTGTTCTTGGTTAAGAAGGGAGCCGCAAAATCTGGCAGTGTGCGTGTATAGCCAGATACGTGGGGAGAGGATCTGTATGTAAATTTACGGACTTGCTGCCACGGGTGCAGGCTTCCAGTAGCTCTCTCTCTCCCTTTCCTGTTAACTGTGCGTGTCAGTATCCGTCTGCCAGCGACATCGGATTCACTGTCCCCGTCCGGGCCGTGGGCAGTGCCTCGGCACAGAGGGCGGGTTATCCCTTCAACAAACGACTTGCTTGTGCTTGCGTATTAATGCGCCAAGTCGTCGTGCCGTCTTGCTTGGCCGGGGGGGGGGGCGAAGGCGACTGTGGCATGGAATCTGATAAGGTGCGCCAAATTACCCCTCCGATTACAGTCGCTCCTTCAACCGCATAATTCTTTTGCGCATGTGGTAGCTGCCGAACGACGGGCCAAACTCTGTTCTGTTGCCGCTGCGGCCGAAAAGGCCAGAATTTTAGCGACTCTGTCTCTACTCTTTGTCCTCCGTGGGCGTGTACGAAGGCAGCGGCTAATGAAGCCGTTTCTGGGTAGCCGTTTCTGATTGCTGGGCGCGGTTCCTGCAGGAGTGTCCGTACTCCTTTCTCCGCGACGCTGCGGCGTGTTTTTCTCTTTCAACAGGAGCTCTAACACAACTGCACTTGTGTGCTACTGGTCTCGGCCACGATATATGCGTATATGGATTTTGTTAAACACCTTTGAATACATTGTGGCGCAGTGGGTCTGCATCTGACGTGGACGCCCTCGGAGAAACGATTTATCAGACGCGGACGTTGGGCTTATGCACTTTGGGCCATCCACAGAATCCGGTCAGTACTGTGTCATTTGGTTGTATCTGCCGCCGTTGGCTTGGAAAGAGTATGTTTTTGCGCCTGAGCTGATTCAAAACTCAAGTAAACTGACTGATCATCGGTTTGACGAACGGCGGAGACGTGCGTCCCTGGGAGTACTAGTTAATGAGGAGGACTTTCGTCTTCTTCCTTGTAGTTGGTGCTCTCTCTTAGTCAGCAGTCCACGCTGTGGTATCCAGAGTGTGACAGAACCTTTCAATCCAACATATTCAATAAGAAGCGAAGAGACGAGTCCCAGGAAGTTGTCTTGAAGAAGGAGACACGATCGCCGGGACAAGAGCTTTATTAGCCTGACGTTTCGGATTCCTACTCGAGTCCATCATCAGAGACAAAAAAGCAGAAACGGGTGGTTGTTGCACAAGGGGCTGCGATATTTATAGGATGCAGTAGCCATGCATCCTTTATCCCCCCGGATGAAGGGGGGAGCCGTGAATGTTCATAGGTATGCGGTAGCATGGCTACTACATCCTATAAATACCGCAGCCCCTTGTGCAACAACCACCCGTTTCTGCTTTTTTGTCTCTGATGATGGATTCGAGTAGGAATCCGAAACGTCAAGCTTTGCTGTTATTCCTGTCTGATGACCGAATATCTCTTCGTACCCTACACTTACATTAGGGACCCCTCAAAGATATCACAAAATTCCTAAGATCTGTCGGATGATCGGACATACGCCCCTAGAGTGAATCATGCGGTAGAGGCGATGGACCAACGCAGGAACTATATAGGACTCCGGGGCTATCGGGAACTCGCACTCAAAAATACGTTGGGTGTGGCGGCACGCCCAGTTACAGGCTCACGTCACGCCAATTTGGGTCCGTGTCGCTCCTTGTTTTCGTTATAATATAAAATCCGGGTCAGTATCCGCTGTGGACCAGGAGGTGTGGTGGTACGCTTAGGTGGGGGGTTGCGGCGTGTCAGCAACCTGCGTCATCTCCCATCTCCAGTCTTCTTGTCAACGGATTCAGGCAGGAGAGCAGGGGCGGGTGCGGTAGATTCTACACAAGTCCACTCTTACCTTAAACAGATTCACGCGCCAATCACCGTCCCTGCTCTCACTCTGCTGTGAAGTACAGGGCGGACATAATCGAAATCGACCGTGGGATTGTCATACTTGCGTGAGTCAGTTGCGAAGGCCTCGTTCAAGCAAGCTCAGCCGGTGATGGAGGGAAAAGTTAAATCCAAGTGGAGTTAAACAGACAGCTGGCGGAATTTCCAGAAGAGGTCAAGGATGTGCAGAGGAAGGAGCGGTAAGAAAACGGGAGATCTTAACTTATTCTAGTATAAAGTCCCTCAAATTGCTTTAAAATTCAGCTGTCACAGTTAACATGCTTCTTCTTACGTTATTAGTTATTTTTCCACCGTATGTTCTTAACTCACGTTTTGGTTTGTTGTTAAATGAGCATGTAATTTACGTCTAGATATACGAGACAGGCAAACTATGTTTGAATTATATACCACCACTCGCATTCCCTCTATAACGAAACTTCAAAGGAAACGCATGTACCTCCCAAATGTCCTGAAAAGCGCGCCTTATCCTAGTCCACTTACATGTCTCCACACACTGCTCAACTATTTTAAGCGATAATGCGTCCAATATTGAAAGCATGCCTCGTAAAATGTTTACCCTAGATACGAAAAGAGTGAAGTTATGCAGATGTTTTTCTGTGGTCCAAAGTGCTTTATTGTCCTCCGTTTAGTGTACCGTATAACGATCCTGGTAGAAGATACAAGCTTTATCGTGCTCCCGGTTTGGGGCACTTGTATTCCCATTTTACCTAAATAGCATGATACCTAGGGCACTTTTATGTGACTGGTCCACGTTCGGTGTCTCTGCAAAATCGGCTCATATTTTTTCTGTTTTCTATGGATAAGGAGATTAAATTAAGGTCTTGAATAAAAAGTAAATTAAACTACGCACAGATAGGTTTTGTCATGCAACAAACATTTGGTCAAGCAGAGTGTGCAAAAGTAAGGTTACTGACGATTCATTTGCTTGTCAACTGTTGATGTAAGCTGTTCACCACACCGGAACATATAATCCACTCCTTCACTGTCCTTCGCAAAACATCACGAGCAGTTTCCATTTCGGTCGCATGAAGGATGCGCATATTTGTCTTTCTCATGCTAGGTGGTGATCAAGGTGATTAATGGATGCGAAAAGGCGAGTTCCCTAAAGCAGTGTGGAGGAAGAATGCGTAATGACTGGAACAAGAAGTTCCGAATTATCACTCTAGCCCATCATCAGAAAGTACCAGCAGAGGCATAAGGTATGTGTTGCTCATTGGACGAAGTCGCCCAACAGTAACACGCCTACACTAATTAGCAGCACTCGCCTTCATCTCATGCGACCATATTTTATGCAATGACGGCTTGACCGTCCGTACCTGAGTCGTTAGTCGTCCTGATTTTATCGCTGTCGTTGATTCTTGGTGCGAAGATTACTAAGCGATTTGGCTTGCTATCATCTGAGCAGTTGGTCGCCCGCGCTTTGCTGTGTGGCTGGTTATTTCGCTGAGGCAAAACCTCAACACAGAATAGGGAGGCAGAGGGTCATTGCGTCTGTTAATTGAAGGCTGGCCGGAGAACCATGATTCAAGCAACCCGCGGCTCACGTGGTTGTTACCTTTTGCGAGAATTCCGACTCCGTTATAGTCGAAGGCGTGACCGGGACACTTCGAATGAACCGTTAGCTGGAAGCTAGTGTGATTCCTCCTCACTGCTGCTGCATGTTTGGTCATTCGCTTTTGGGGCGCTCTTTCGGCTTTTCCGACGTGGTTGATTTGTCTGCAACTGTACCAGATTCGGTAAACAACTCCGGATGCTTTGCTTCCATGACAGTTGGGTTTTCGATCTCATGACGCGGCACTTGATGGTTGCCTCCGGCCACTGTGCCACTCCAAGTCAAGTGGTGTGAACAGGCGACTGACGGCTTCTGAGACGTTCTTCACGTATGGGAGCCCTCGCAGAAACTTGGGGTCAATTGAACTCTGTCTCTCATCGCATTTACGCATGTGCACCGGCTTCGGAAATTTCGCGAGTAACCATTCGTTCTAGGCACACGTCGAAGATATTGTACATCAACAACCTCGGTTCATCGTGATGTGTCTCTACGCTCCAATGCAGCGCATTGCACAATCCCGCTTGGAGCTGGTCGCGTGGTTGCTGTTGAAGCTGAGTGCTTGTGCCCAATTAGTCTTTCTCCTGAACAGTTTACTTCCTAGGCAACCACAACCTTGGCGGCGGACGAGGACTTCAAGGATGGTCAGCTGGTTGTTTACTTCCTCCTCCATCATGAAATGTATGTCCGGTTAGACGGCATTGAGATGTTCCTTGAATGCCATCTTCTAATCTCGTTTGAGGGCAACGAAGGTGCAGTCCACATACTGAACTCGAAATTTCGGCCAGTGACTCCAACCGTTGCAGAACCATCTCAGCTATGAGTCTCGAAATGGGCGAGCCGATTGGCCTGCCTTTTACCTGCTCGTCCACTGTTCCATCAAAGGTGAGGCGGGTCTTATGACTGAACTTCAGGAGTTGGAGGATTTGGGCGTGTCCGAGACGATTCTCCGTTTCATCGTTATTGTTCTCCATTAGTACCTCTATGGTCTCGGCTGCCATATCCTGTGGAATAGGAATAATTGGGGAGCGACATTAAATGATACCATGACGTTGTTTTACAGGAAACTAACTCTTTTAAGTTTCGCCAAGAATTTTGTCGATCAGCTGACTATGGTGTCTGAACCGGTGATAATCAATTAAGCACGTTGAATCAGTCACTATGCCAATCGGTATTCTGGAGTGTCTATGCGCGATCGGACGGGTTGGAGAGGAGCGCCCTCTTAATACACATTTAAGAGAGCATAGATTCGAGTCAAGGCCGTTTCTTGCGTCCTCGTCATGCGTCGCTCGGCCAGCTATATTGCATTCGAGTACCTCATCGTCAATAACGCCGTTTTGCTTTCGCATGTCAGCCCTTTATGGGGTCGGTCTCCCAAAAGAATATAGAATTAGTGACCCTCTGGAAGGTATTTGACTTAATGAAGGTTGTCTGTTCTGTCCAATACGACAGTGGAACGCTCCTTGTCCGCAGGCAGGCTAAAGAAATCAATCTCGACCTTGAGTCCACCTACTACAGCGCGTTCGACCTTGGGAAGCATTTTTTACGACTTATGAGCCATGGGGATGGGCAAAATTTGGTGTCCTGTAAAATTTTTTGTTCCGTCTGTCGCTTCCGTCTGACTGAGGATTGACTGCACTGGTGCAATCACGCTGAAAAGTATGGCAGCTGCTATGTTAAATGAGGCCTCATGCCTTAAAACCTGCATTTGTTCCTGTCTCAGTTCCTTTGACAACAGGTTGCGCACCAGCTCGCCATCTTCGGGTGAAGTTGGACCAGTCAACTTGCGGAACTTGTTCTTCAGTACTGCTTCGCCAATCGTTTTCTATTCGCAGGCTCATTCGTCCGTCCTCTGATGATGCAATTTTGTACCGTTCATGTCCATGATAATACGAAACGTCAGGCCAATAAGCGTCCTATTCCTTTGGTCCCATTTTATTCTTCTGAACTACTTCCTGGTACTCGCCTTTTGACTTCCATTGGTTGTCATGTTCATTAGTTCACCCGGTAATTTCACATTGCTGACTCTGATGACACTTCTTAAAGTTGCTTATTTTTGCCGAAAGATGTGGCAGTTGACGGAAATATACACCATAAATTATAGAGAATTTTCATTAAATTGCTGGTTAGTTAATCATATTTTGCCCGAATGAATCAAAATAGGCAGATATCCACAAAAAACTGTAAAAATAGCTTCGCATTCCAGAGTCGATCGACGTGCTGCCTGATACTATTTACGAACCGGCATCCTAGACTATTAAGAATAACTGGAAACATTAGCAATGATACGCGTTTGCTCGAAAACACGTAGATTATATAGTATGATCTAAAATTCTGCCTAGTGCACAGAAAGATCTAATTAATACAGACTATCGTGTAAAATAATTAGACAATTTTGTTGTCATGATACGTAGCCTAAAGGGAGGAATCTGTAGCGGGCAGCCAGCATGACCGGTCTGGTGTCATTGTTCAAGACCTCGCTGCCTCAGGGTCATTCACCCCTTGCAGCGAGCCGTCCCAGGCGAGCTGACCTGAAGCCACTCGACCGACTTCAGCTCGGACACAATTGCGTCCACACAGCGTCGCGGCCACCCATGCGCCACTTGAACGCGCCGCCCCCTGCAACCACAACCTAAATCCATTGGGACACCACCCCTCGGCAAATGCAACACACACTGACTGGCCACCGCTTGAGCTTGACCCACGAGCCTACAAAATAGGCTGCCACCGCTGTCCCAGTGACTCTCAGATCTGACTGGACGCAGTCAACACCAGCCCTGGCTTCACCAGTGGCCACTGCCGCCTGAGAGAAAAACTCTGGGTTTTGTATGCATTAAACCCCACATTCTGGTTCCTTCTGTCTTCTCTCTCAAACATAGGATTCGCCCTGATTATTGTAGTGCTCAGAATGCACACACTCACACCGCCTGCCGCAACACATCGTTTGCTGACTATATCGTAACTGTTCGGCAGTCTTCCAAAAACTATTTGTTTCTCGCCTACGTTGCCTACGCGTTTTCAGTGAATATGATTAATACAGCCAACCCCTATATACGCAGATTTTTCCTGGTATTGTGCCGTTATTTACCACATCGCCGTCCCTCGTCCGTGTCTGTATTCCTTCCTACTTATCAATGCTTTTGACGTTCAAGCAAGGCGTGATCCATTTGCCCACTGGCTGTTTTTTTAACGACTAGTCTCCAAATTCTAAGCTTCCTTTCATCTGGTACTCAATCAGCCCTGTTATTAAGCCTAAGAGTGTTTTGTTGCTAAGCAGCATATTCCCCAGCAGGTAAACTGTGTTTATTTTTGGAAGTGCGCAATTCAAACACGAGCTTTTTTGAGGAATCGCCTCCAAGTCAGCTTTCCGTTTGATGGATAATTTTATGCTTTCACAATTCGCAAAACGGTTAGAATCTGGAATCCCGACATAATTTCTTCGGGCTGAAAGGGGAAAACCAGTTCCTCTTTATTTATGGGACTTCATAGTGGTTTTTAAAACAAGAATTAGGTGATTACGGTTTCTGTAAGGCTTTATAACTACGAATCATTTTCAGCCTCGGTAAGTAGGAAAAAAGGAAGCTGTTCGATTGCCACGCAACTTCTCAACTATGACAAAAACCACCCCGTGGCTCGCAAGCGAAGTTGTGGGAGAATGCTCTTTAAACAAATCCGGGCCCATTATAGCAAACTGGATGTGAAAGCGTGCGAAGCCTAATATCGCAGCGATCTCTTTACGCGGAACGGCTATCCGAAGGCGTTTATAAGCCGATGCCCGTGTTCGAGCCCGGAGGGTTCATCCGGAAACATTGCCCACGTCAAGGACGTTTCTGGGGAAACTGAACACATTTCTGCTGGAATAGGTGTCGGAATTGCACACCACTGCTACCATGCGCAGCAGGGTCATGAAAGAAAAGGACTAATTAAATCCCAGTGAGCAGTCGGGTGTAGTGTATCGCATAAGGGCTAATCTCCTGAGGTGGATACAAGGTTTCTTGATCGGTCGCTCTTAAATCGTCCACGTCGGTGACAGGCAGTCGGAGGAGGTAGCGGTTGAAAGCGGTGTTCCACAAGGCTCCGTTCTTGGCTCTACCCTATTCATTATATACATCAACGACTGCGTCATTGAACTGAATTGTGATGGCCCCATGTTCGCTGATGATGTTAAACTTTGGAACGTCATCCGAACTGAATTTGACGAAGAGCGCTTGCAGGCAGACCTGACCCTACTCGAGAAATGGTCACAGGACTGACTTTTGCCGTTTAATGTGACTAAGTGCAATGTTTTGCGAGTCGGCAGGACCCGATCAATAAGCCGGAGGGTTTACTACCTAAATGGCGTACCACTGCGGGAGGTAGACGCCCAGAAGGACTTGGGTGTGTGGGTAACGGCTTCTCTAAAACCGTCGCTCCACTGCTCCAAGGTAGCCAAGTCTGCGATGTCAGTCCTTTACCTTGTCAAGAGAGCTTTCTCTACCTTCGATGAGGACTGCTTCGTTATAGTCTTTCGCACTTTCGTACGGCCACAGCTAGAGCTCGCTATCCAGGCGTGGAAACCCTGGACCTCTAAAGATCTCAGCATCCTCGAGAAAGTTCAAAGGCGGGCAACCAAACTCGTAAGTGGACAGGGTTCACTACCCTATGAAACACGATTATCCAATCTCGGCCTTTTTCCTCGGACTTACAGACAGCTAAGAGGCGACCTTATACAGACATTCCGTATACTGCGCGGCCACAACTGCTGTCTCGTACCTCCTGATTCCTTTGAGTTAGCGACCACAACGAACCTCCGAGGTCATTCACTTAAACTACGCGTAACTGGCGCCAAGCTGGACATTCGGGAGTTCTTCTTTTCAAACAGAGTGATCGAGACCTGGAGTGCTCTGCCTACAGATTTCGTCATGTCCACTTCCGTCGAGGCCTTTAAGCGCAGGCTGGATCAGTGTACCTCCAAACGTCATAATACCACCTGACCGACAACGTCTAGCATTTCGTTCGAACAGTTTATTAATGTTGTTATATTACTGCTTGTATTTCAGTAACGTTTGTTTTTATTATTGTCCCGTGTCTGTTGAATGTGTGTTTGCATCTAATTCGTCTCCCTCAGAAACTAAGATAGCACCAACTATCCATAGACAGACTACTGTACAGCAAACTTACTAACGTTAATGTTTTTAACTCTTGGGACAATTTGTTTATCTGCCTGGCTTCGAAAACTTTGCCAATCTGAAGAAACTCTGTAGCTGTTTGATGTTTCCATTTTCAAATTTTTGATATAGTTCGCTTCCTTGTAACAAATAACGAGTTCAAAGGTTCAACACCTATATTTCTCTCAAATAAACTGAACTGAACTGATCCCACACCTAAACTGTCCCTGTACTTTCATTGGTCAGACTGAACGCATGCTCGGCCCGCGTACACACAAACATTAACTGGCTGTGCGGCGGGGTGGCGGGTTATCATAGGCGGCTACCCACAACTACGCAACGGGTCACGTGTCTAAGATCGCAGCCACAAAAATAATCACCTACGTCAGAAGCAAAACAAGCCACGAATTGATTGAAGCCTGAACCCCAGGTTAGAATACACTAAATCAGTTTGGCGCCGGAATACAGAGCCCTGCGCGATCACCTCCAGACTTGCCTTATTAATGTTTTATTGACTCATACTCCATATAAGTGCTGCTCGTTCTGTTGTTGCAGCTATCTCTGGCGATTCCGAAAGCACACACAAATAACGTGTTGCCGGCACTCGAACAGCTTCCCTCTTAGCTATCTAAACGTGCTACTGCTTTATTGTCAGTAACCTGTTCTTTTACACAAAATCGAAATTATGGGGAACTTAATCCTGGGCACGTAAGGGCGTCGGAGGCATTGTTTGATATGAAATAGTAGTCATCCGCGCTAGCTGTGAGTATGTTCAAGTCGTTGGTCTGGTCTAACATAGCTGACCTGTGCATATGATAGGTATTTATCTAGCAAGTGCGCATTTACAAAGCCTTGAGTGACAGTCCTTCTGGACTGTCACTCAAGGCTTCCCAAATATCGTCAGAGGATTGACCAAAAGAAGGAAAGGTTCTGCGAGTTCATGGGCGAGAACGGCACAAAAATGCTTCAACAGAGGGTGGCCGAACGAATCTGCGAACAGATAACGACACGCAAAGCAGCACTAGAAAACAAATTCCGCAAGCTCTCCAATCCAGCGTCATCCAAGAACGACAAACTGGTGCACAACCTGTCGTCAAAGGAGCTGACGGAGGAACAAATGCAGGTGTTAAGGCATGTGGTCTCATTTAACACAGACGATGCCACACCTGTCAGTATGATTGCAGCGGTGGAGGAAATCCTCAGCCAGACGGAAGCTAAGTCCATTCACGCAGTCATTGACATGGACTTAAAACAGTAGTGGCCGAGAACGGAAGCCTGAGGTACCCGACGCACAACTTGCACTGGCATTGGTTTTGCACTGCCACTGAACACAGAACACGATCAGTCCATCAAAAAATCCCCTATCCAATTTAGTAGGCTCGCCCTCATCCCAGATTCTCGGACCTTGTAGAGTAACCGGCAGTGTGGATCATAATCAAAGGCCTTCCTGAAGTCGATGCAAACGTTATGGACTCTTGCGTCTTAAGCTAGCGAGCGGGGTCACTGCTGCATTGAATGTAGTATATCGGTTGGACAGGTATGGTTTCGTCGAAAGCCACTTTAGACACTGTCGAGCAAATCTTTTTCTTCGACGAACTTCACAGTAGTTTTTTGACTACTTCTTCCAAATGCATACTAGGGTCACCGGCCGACAGTTGTTGGCACTTGTTCAGGTCTCACCCTTGTCAACTGGGTGTCTATTCGTCACATTCCAGTCAGGGAGAAGAGATCCTCGATCAAAGGACGGCTAGAAAATATACGAAAGCTGTCTGGAGAGTCGACAAGCAAGCTGCTTCAGGACTTTTGTCGGTTTTAAGTTCGGATACAGAGACTTACATTCCTCAGGAGTAAGATGTTCCTTCCTCACATATTTGGTGAGATCGGTGCTTTCCACCACTGTGTCGTTTGTTCCCGTAAGAAAATCCGTTTTATCTGTGAAAGAAGATGCGAAAAATGACCTAAATGTTCTGCCTTAACGTCATTTTGAGTAATGTCCTCATTTTCTCCTTCCAACATTGCGGCCATCTCTTATTTCTTTAATCTATGTACTGTTGATGTAGCTGAAGAAGACTCTTGGCTTAACCACGGTCCGTTTTATAATTCGCGTCTCGCTCTCCCTCCGCGATCTACGGACGTTTGACTTTGTCTCGTTCCACTTTCGGTAAAACTTTTCGCAGTGCGAGCGTTTTTTTCTTTTCACACACCTCAGAAGTTTGTTTTTTTCTGTTCACCTCTTTTGTATCTTGCTCTAAACAGACAGGATGATTCCCTTTTTGGACCTGTTTGATCGGACAGTTATGATGCATAGCGTTGTTTATAACTCCCCTGACAATATTCCACTCTAAATCCGGATGTCCCATAAGAACGCAATGCTCGATTAGTATTGATAATTTACTTCCATTGGCAATAAAATGTCCCCGCCCCCCAAGAAAAATTTAGCTGAACTTCAGTTGTCTTACTTTTCCAGGTGTGTAAATTTTTCAACCATGAGCCGAGCACTTCAGAGGCGTCCTCAACCGTCATTTCATCATCTCGAAAGCCACCTTCGCCCGTCTGCCTCAGGTGGAGACCAACGCCGACCTCGACCTCCCGCTTTCTCCCCACGAAACCATCAAAGCCGTGCAGCAGCTCTCCAGCAGGAAAGCGCCTGGATCGGACGCGATTCCTGCTGACATCTGCAAGCACGGTGGCCGCCACTTCATGGATCACCTGGGGCGCTCTTCCAAAAGATGTGGAGTCAAAGATAAGTCCCGCAGGATGTCAAGGACGCCACAATCGTGCATCTTTATAAACGGAAAGGAAACTGCCAGCTCTGCGACAACCATCTTGCGGAACATCACCGGGAAGATCCTCTCCCGCATTCTCCTCAACCGCCTGAATCACCATCGGAAACAAGGTCTCCCGCCGGAAGGCCAGTGCGGCGTCCGCCGTCATCGCAGAACCACGGACATGATCTTCATCGACACTAACTGCAGGAGAAGTGTCAGGAGATGCGGACCCACCTCCACTCTATCTTCATGGATCTGACGAAAGCCCCCGACACGGTGAACCGCGAAGGACTGTGGAAAATCATGCTGAAATTCGGCTGTCCCGAACGATTCACAAAGATGGTGCGTCAGATCCATGTTGGCATGATGGCGCGAATAACAGACAATGGGCTGTATCAGAGGCATTCGTAGTGACCAACGGAGTGAAGCAGGACTGCGTCCCCGTGCCTGCAAACTTCAGTCTCATGTTCTTTGCCATATTAATCGGCGCCTACCGTGACGAACGGTCCGGGATCCGCGTCGCCTACAAGGCTGACGGTCAACTCCTCAACCACCGGCGGATGCACTTCCAATCACATGTATCCGCAGCCTCTATCCATGAGCTTCTCTTCGCCAACGACTGCGCACTCAGCAACACCTCCAAACGAGACATGCAAAGGAGCATGTACCTCTTCGCCACCGCCCGCGAAAACTCCGGTCCAATCATCGACACGGAGAAGACAGTGGTTATGCATCAGCGGCCACCCGACGCTGTCTCCATCGCTCCTTAAACCAACATTATCGGCGCCCGACTGCAAGCCCTGGACGACTTCGCCTACCTGGACAGAACCCTCTTTCGCAACACCAAAATCGACGACGAAGTGGCCCGTCTGATTTCCAAGGCCAGCCAGGCCTTCAGCCGTCTGCGAAACACGGTTTTGAATAGACACAGTCACCATATAAGTACCAAACTGGAGATGTACAGAGCGGTCATCCTGCGACGTTGCTGTATGAAGCGGGAGCCTGGACGGTGTACAAGAAGCAGGCACGCAGACTAAACTACTTCCACGTCAGCTGTTTCCAAAAGATATTGAAGCTGAGGTGGCAGGACCAGATCCCGGACACGGACGTACTGGAACGCATGGGAATCCTCACCATATATATCAAGCCGATACAACTGCAACTGCGCTAGAGCGGCCATTTGGTGCACATGGACGACGAGCGGTCACCTAAACGACTCTTCTATGAAGAAGTCGCCACGAGTTCCCGCCGACAAGGAGGTCAAGTCCGGCACTACAAGGATACCCCACAGACTACCTGAGACGCCGGCAAATCGGCCCAGCCAACTGGGACGACCTCGCCGGGAGCCGATTGACCTGGCGGAGAGCAGTAAAAACCAGCGCGGCAATCCACGAAGCCAACTGCATCACCGCCGCGAAAGCCAAACGTGAAGCTTGGAAATCTCATCTGTCCCCCAACCTTCCAACGATGTCAGCGGATGTTCCGTGCACCAGTCGCTCTCATTGGGCATCATCGTACCAGCCACAGCACCCGGACGACACCACCCGATGTCTCCCCGTCCATCTCTGCCTCGTGTCGCACGCTGACAATCGATACTGACCACAGTCATGAACCCCCGTTGCCATCCTCCTCCGTCGCCTCAGCATCCGCTACAACGGCTCCTGCACCCACCGTTACTGCACTCAATCCTAACACACCGACCAACATCAACCTCATCATCGCCACCAGCAGCGATGTGGACTTGGTCCATATACCTGTCCTCATTGCGACCACACCTTCACCTCGCACGTCGGCCTGGTCGGTCACTTACGAATCCATCTCACGGAGACTGGCGAACCAGTGTCTAGAGAACCAACATACACCAGGCGCATCCGCCTCAGCTGCCCTCACTGAATCCGCACATTCACTCACCGCATGAGTCTATCAAGTTACACACGCATTCGCGAGAACCTGCGGTAGACAACCGCCGGCTACACCAAATCATTAAATCTTGCCCTACCTACATTACACAGCATCGCCCATTACAAGTATTCAACTGCCACCTCCCACATAAGTGGGAAGTGTGAGTCTCGGATCCTTCTCAATGCGCCTTCTTTGCTGCATAGGTGATTCTAGTCTGAGACTATCACGATGCGTCAAGCGCTGTGGCTTGCATGGCTGCTAACCGACGCCCCAACTCAGTCCACGCAGTCTGCCCAGTTGTGCGTGTTTGTGCATCTGTGGAGGGGCGGTATGGTGGGTCGAGGAACAGGCTGAAGCGGCTCCCTCTTAACGTGAACTACAGCACTCTCACGCATGTGAGACGTATACCGCCCAACCCCCGTTGTGTGAAATCCTGGTACTTGTGTTTAGGGGGACAGGTCGTGCATGTGGCGCGTGCAGACAAGGTCCTTGGATATGTCAACCACCGCGCCCATTCCTGCATTTGCCAACTAACCAGCTCGGACAGCGTCTGGGGCGTGGGGAATGGAGAGTGAGGTCGACGACTTAGCGCATCTTCCTCACTATAGACAATCTGACGCGCTCGAAGCTATCACGGTGAGCTAAATGCCGTGGCTTGGGTGGTTGCCAACTGACGGGATAACTTGGATCTTGCAGTCGGCCCAGTGTTGTGTGCTTGTGTGGGGCGGCCGACTGGTCGTCCGGATGTCAGGCTGCAATGGCTCCTTCTTAGTGCGGCCTTTATGGCACTCCCACTCCATGTGATCCGAGCCGGCTGTGACGGCACGCCTAGGTTCGACTTCGGCCGTGCCAGTCCCCCCCCCCGATTGCTGTCGTTGGTTAAAGTCCTGGTCATTTGCTGTGTGGACCAGGGGGTGTGGAGTGGAGCGCCAAAGTGCGGACTCGACCGTGCCATCCATCTGCGCCCTCCTCCGCCTCCAGTCTTCTTGACTATGTCTTGGTACCGGTTTCAGATGGGGGAGGAGGGAACTGTGCTGTAGATGCTGCACAGGTCTATATGCACTATAAACTAAATCACGAGCAAGTCGCCGTGTCTGTTTCACTCTGCTGTGGAGCCCACGGTGGACGCCGTCGGATGCAACGGGCGAACTGTCATAAGCAGTACTCCCAAGGCAACATGACACTGTCGGTCTTACCAAGCGGTGCTATGGACTTATGCCTGCCAAGATTAATTGGGTCTTTTGAAAGGACTACGTCGAGATAATGTGCCACCTGAGCCTCTCTGATTCTGGTGGAAAACGTGACATTCTATGCGAGAAAGAGATTAGTTGTCAGTTTTACTAGTTTGGAATCAATCGAATTGCGTGAACTGTTTACTGATAAATTATCCCAGTCGATCATCGGTATGTTGAAATCTCCGGCAATCAGTGCGTCCTGGTTTTGGACCACGTCTTTAAGTAATCCAGACATCTGGAGTTTAATTGGACGGCCAGTATGCGGTCAGAAGATTCAGACTTGGCACACCATGCATTTTTAATTTTAACCACGTCACTTCACAATCACGGTAGCAAGCACTTTTGCGTTCTGAAGCGAGTATGCCTCTCTTGTAGATTTTTACCCCTCTTCTTGTGAACCCAGCCTCTATGAAAGAAGTTGTATTCGTCGCGAACAATTCCGTCATCAAATACTTCAGCAGGTAAGCAAGTCTCTTTGATGGAAATGTCATCTGCTTGCGTTTCTGATATCCACATGTTTGGTTCAATTAGTTCCTTGAATAAACTCCGTGCATTAGTATACAGATAGGGGAGTTTTACCCGTACAGATACTCGCACGATTTTTGGATCCAGGTTGCTAGATATTTCATGTAGTTTATCAAGTACAGCATCCGAATTCGATACTACTGCTGTTCGATCGAACTGGGAGCCGAAGTGCTGATCGTCAATTCCAGCAGATGACTCGGCGGCAAAGATTAGTCTTTTAGATAATCTGGCTGTCCACTATACTCAGTGAAATTGCCGTCTTCGGAAGAATGCCTTTCGAACATTTAAAATTTCGTCGTTCGGTAATCTTCGATTGTTCTCGCCTGCGGTGGATCTTCTGAGGAGCTCAGCTTTGAGTTCCCTCCACTTCTTCGGCTCGCTAGGTGAGAAATTCCGCAGAAAAATTGCTGGGTGGCGTTTCGGACTGCTGGTTTCTTATTTAGCAGTTAGAACGGTCTGGGCTGGCTCAACACACGGCTTATAAGACGAAGATGCAATCACTGGGACAACTACTTTATGAGCCTGACGTTTCAGATTCTCACACGAACGTGCCATTAGGAACAGCCACAGATAATAGTAGAGGCACAAGCAGTGTAGTATATGCAGGGCGTATTTGCCATGCAACCACACGCGTACTATAATTAGCAGTTTTCGTGGCCATGCTTGAGGCGATTTGATAGGGTTGCGGACAAAGCAAATACGTCGAAGTAACTGATGGATAGCACGAAATACGAACGGTCCAACATGCAGCATCAGTGAGGTCGTGACTCATTCAACGGAGCCAGCCAAACCTTCAGGATCGATAAGGACGAAACTCTCGCAAGAGGCGATAACCGCATAAGCTGTGGGCTGCCGTCCGCAGTCCATGAACAGAAGCAATGACCTCCCGCTTCGGTATTCTCTGATGAGATTACCCGAGCGGAGGAAGTAGGCACGCGGGGATGGCACGGACGACCAACGGACCCACTGACAGCAAGCCAAAATAGCGAGTGATGATCGCACCAACATCCAACATGGATGATGAAACTGTGGCAGGACGCAGTCGCTGACACGGCTACTTATTCGCGCTGACCGGAGTTTGGATGTCGGATGTGTGTTGGCTCTTAGCGGAGGAAGGCTCAGTGGGAAGGCCTTTCCCGTCCCTGGTACACGGTTCTGCCATGTCCCGTGGACGTCATAGTCCACCTACCTCTGCTCAATGGTCGTTCCCACCACCTAACCTGTGCGGACCGATTCACCCGATGGCTGGAAGCTATTTTTGCCTGATATCGAGGCTACAACGGTGGTCAGCGCTTTCCTTGGTTGTTGATCTGCCATTTCTGGTGCCCCCACCGTGCCAAATTTGAATCTCACCTGTTCCAGTCTCTTCTTTCAAGGCTGTACCCGCAGCCGCACAATAGCCTGCCACTCTGATGTCAACGGAACGGTCGCGCAGTTTCATCCTCAGCTGGAAAACTCCCTTCATACTGTAGAGGATCCATAGAACCAGACGAAATATCCTCCTCTGGTTCTGTTGAACATCCGCTCCGTCCTCAGTCGGATCTTGCCTGTTCCGTCACCAAGCTGGTGTTCAGCGCCACCATCCGACTTCCCGGTGAGATGGTCTCACTGACCCCTCGCGGTGCGATCGAGCATCTTACCAACCTCCTGTACCGTCTCCGAAATTTACGCGGAAACTCCCCGTTCTGCCCAGGTCATCGGCCACCGATTCTTTATCAAGAAGGACTTGGTGATATGCTCTCACGTCCATCCCCGAAGTAGTCGAGTACTTCGGCCATTGGAGCCACCCTACGACGGCACCTCCCGGGTTGTCTGTCGAGGGACGGAGATGTATCGCATCCAACGCGGAACTCACGAGGAGGTCGGGAGCATGGACCGCCCCAGAGCTGCTGACTCAGACACTTCGCGGGGCGAGTCCTGTAGTCCCCTACCCCTTGATTCTCCACCACGCCTACCCATCGTCCCTCCATCTCATCTGCGTCCTCTTCCGCCATGTCCGCTGCCTCCGCCTCCCAATCAATCTCCAGCGCTCCAGCCGCGGCACACTCACTCTTCCTCTGTGCACATCGCCCACAGTGGATGTCGCGTTCACTTTCCTGACCGTTTGTTTACTCATGTTTTTAGACATGTCACCTCCGGAGTCGCTCTTTGTCAATTCGCTGGTGGGACCACGCGGGACTTAGCCCCAGTGTCTCGAGAGCTCGAAGCCAATCAAGACTGCTCCTTCGCCAATTGACTGCGGGCCGTCACAGGCCAGGCAGAGCGAAGGGGCACACGCGCGCTGGGGACTAAGAGCCCTAAGGGCGGAGACTCGCGACTCATGCGCAGATCACCACACTACGCCCACTCCCTGGAGCAAACAGTGCATGTCGTCGTCCGCGACAGTCGAGATGTTGGTACAGATCCGAGGCTCCAACAACTTCGTTTTGTTAGATTAATTCGCTCATCTAACAATTATACGAACATAGAACCTGATGACGGTTAGCCTCGAGAACGCGGCACGATCCTGCAACAATACTATCCGAAAAACAAGATCATGTATCCTAGTCCTCATAAACGGGGCTGCCCTCGAGACTGGAGTGGCGAGCGCCAGATGCTTCCTAGCATGTAGATGTTTTGCCTCAACAAATTCTGATAAATAACTGAAGTTGATCATCGTGTTTTCTTTTTTTAATAGAAAATGCGCATACAAAAGTTCCCGAATTGGGGACCAGTAGATAGGACGCTATACAAATCAGGAGAGATTTGAGGGGGAAAGATAGGCGGGTCCGCGAAGGCACCGTACAGAAGGAAGTCAGGGTGGCATTCGAAGACCGCCATCCAGACGAATCACCTCTCCGTTCAGCATGGGGTTTCTTAGCAAACAGATGACCAAGTGTGCAAATTCTTCAGGCTTGCCGGGGCGCTTGGGAAAGAGAGTCTGGCGAACAAGGTGGTTCGCAACGTTTCGTGGAAGGGAAGTCAGCATCGGGGTATCGAAGACGCCTGGGTGAGTGCAAACAATCGTGTATGGACAGGTAGTAGTGACAGTTTGCGCAAAAGGTGAAAGATGGAGAAGGGAAAGCATCTGTACAAAAGAGCAAGGAACCGTGCGGAAAAGATGTTTGGAAGCCCAAACTACAGATGGACTAGACGTCCGCCTCCGTCGAGCCGCAGGGAGACGCCATTAAGCATTTTGTTCTGTAGGCAAGACTCGACGGCCAGAGCAAATTCCTCAGGACGACCTAGGCGTCCGATCACCAATTGAATGTCGGAAACGTAGGCTACGATATCCTCTTTCACCTGACGTTCGCCAAACAGCAAACGGCTTTCGAATAGGCCTAAAGACAGCAATGATGGGGAAAAGCGCGTTTCAGGGTACGGCTGTGTAGTAAGACTTAGGATAATCAATTAACGATGGGGAATGGCGGAAACGCGTGAAAACGGCTTTACCGAGTGTGAACACTCCCTCACTGTCCACAAACTACATATCAGTTCGACTGTCGTTACCGATAAGGTCCACCAAGTGCCTCACAGCAGGGGCATGAGTAGGTTTAAAACGATAGTAGACTTTCGCCGGGCCTACCACACTCTTTCCTCCCTCACCCACCAAAAACCGGTGCCGAGGGAGATCTAAGAAAACCGCAGGCGGGGCCAGACGCAGTGCTCACAAGAGAAAACAGCTCACCTGCGCTTGCCACATGCACATGGATAGCATACGATTAACCAGGTTTTCGAGCAAACAAGAAATAAGCGGCTCGGATGCCAACTGTGCAGGAATGCCCCAGAGGCCACATTAAGAAGTAGCCGTTGAAGCCTGGCTCTATATACTGAGAGGAACGAGTTATCCCGCCAGTTGGCAGCCTTCCAAGCCACGGCTCTTAGCACAAGATGATAACTTAAACGAACACCAAATTGTTTTAAGCGATGAATATGCGCTAAGAGTCGACCTCACTCCCCTTCCCTCTTCCAGGCACTAGTCCACTGCCCGAGCCGAACAATCAACTGATTCGGGCAGTGCAAGCAGCGGCTGACAGCCCAGCTGAGTGATTCACACACGACTTGACACCCCACACAACATCAGGTTTTTACACAAAAGCAGTGGGCGGCCCGGACCAAATGTCACTGGAGTGACAATAAGGAGCCATCGCAGTCTGACTCTCAGACCTGAGGTGACCGAGTTGTCCCATCAGTTATCAGCCTTTCAGGCCACGGTTTTTGACGTACCGTTAGTCAAAATGCGCGTCAGACTGTTTGTAGTGAGGAATATGCGCTGGGTGCCGCAGCGACGGAGTACCCGGGGTCGACCTCACTTTCTCCTGTCCCATGCGTCAGTCCACGGTCCGAGTCAGCCAGATATCGGGGTTTGGGCGCAAGTGGCTGGCACGGCGTGAGCCAACCTACTACCAAACCCCGCATGTTAGGTATTGGTTATGGGTGTGCAGCCTAACAAAAACGTGCCGTACCCTGATTTGGCCCCCGTGTTGGTCGAGTGCCACTCCCGCCCGATCCTTTATAGGGGGCATTAATCCTCCCAAAAAACACAAGCACAACTGGGTGGCTGGTCTTAAGGCGGATTTCAACGACGGCCAGCCAACAAAAAGTGGTCCCAACATCCGTCCGGTCAGTCCTCCTAGACAGCTGTGTCTGTTGGCTTGTTTGTACTCACTGTGAAAAAATCTAGTCGGTCAAGGACGAAGGATACTGCTTGCAAACGTTCTTCGTCACTCGCGTGAATGAAAGTGTCTACGCCGAATTCGTCACTAGGTGCATCTTCGACCGACGACCATAGTCCGTTGGGAGCCTAGTTATTCACATGTACCCCCCTACCTGTCGCATCAGATGGATGGGTTTTACGCCTGAACGGTATATGAACGACCAACTGATGGCATGGTGGAATAATAGAAATAAACCTTCAGATCATCGCCGGCTCCACAGTCTGCAGTCTGTCATTCAGCTAAACTTCGACAGTAATTCTGTTGTGATTTGACAGCAATGGATGATAATCGCTCGAAACAACCTTAAGTTGACTAAATTACTTGCAATGAATGTCGTCATAAGCACACGTATGTAGTCGCTCGGTCTGTTTTCGAAGTTTCCGGAATAAATCTCGTATGTGTTGGGGAAATTAAGCATCGGAAGACAGCTGTTTCTAAAAAAAGAGGCCGTTTTGGATCAGATTTCAAACAGGAGTCGGTATGATACATCTGTCTGCGGGCTTCTGGTTGTAAATTATAGGTGGTGTGCAGTATGAATGATGAAAATGCGCGCTCGCCAAAGCCGAGACCATTTATGTCAGATGTCTACTCGTCATCTTGCTGTCGAATGAAGTCTTTTTCGAAATTGTGGGGGTGGACACAAGTGAATCAAAGGTCGGCCATGAGTAACAACGAAAAATTGCTAGTGTGGACTTCTGTGAAAGACAACTAACGAAAAATAGTACCTGGAGCAATAGTGACCACGCGAATTCCGTGTCTAGAAAGGTCGCGTGCAATTGGAAGGGTCATCCCCACAATGGCCCCTTTGCTGGCCGCGTAGGCCGCTTGACCAACCTGACCATCAAAGGCAGCAACACTTGCGGTGTTTATAATCACGCCACGTTGACCATCCTCGTCTGGTTCATTCTCCGTCATATGCAAGGCAGTAAGACGGATTGTGTTGAAGGTGCCAAAGGTATTAACCTACCAAGGAATAGCGTTAACCCACCGGTAAACATTGTTGACTTAGAGTCGGAAGGGGAAAACCGAAAACGAAGGACTTTAGTCATGCATTCAAAAATGCAAAATGGTGTTCAGGGGGGAGATAATATTTAGTAAGGCTGCCGTGAGGATCATAATTAAGCTACCAGTTTTATCGATTCAAGTTCTTGGCGGCAGCTCAGTCCACAAGGATCGGTCCGAAGTAACGGCAAAATTAAAATGGCAAATTTCTGATCCGACACGAAGGATTTTGTTTTGGTTCTGAGACTGCGTAATTTGGAACGTCAAAAGACGTTATAATGCAAGTGACCTAACGATGAACGAGTGTTCCAATAATGTTGTGGGCGTTTTCTTAGCACGCGACATTTCGTTGGGTTCTAGTCCTATGGATTCCCGACAGGACGCGTAGTACGCTTATGAAGCCAAACTAGAACATTCCAGGTGAGTTAAAAAGCATGCAATGCACCAAACAACTAAGCAATTCACGACAGGCAGTCCGACATCTACGAAGCTGTTTAACTTTCGGCTTTAAGGTCTATAGGTCCTTTGACAGTTATAAACGAAGATTGTGCACTTTTATTTGAGCGTTTCCATAATTTAATGGTGTAACTGATCAATCGGTCCATTATCTCGAACTTCATTTGAAATTGTGCTATTATCATGGAATCCCGGTTTATATGAGAGCTTACAGATGTACGTTTTCAAACCCAGTGATAGATAATTTAAAAAGGAACTTTAGTTTGCTCTACTAACTTCAAAACAGGGTATTCGTCAAGCTACTTGCGCACAAATGTGTGCAAATTAACAAACTAATCGAAAGCCTGAAGCTAGGGAGTACTTAAAACAGACAACCTGTAATAGAGTAGCACAGAGCAAGGTATTGGAGAACTCCAAAGTAAAAGAGCAGGGGTTGTCGCCGGCAGCAGAAAACAGTGGTAGGGTAAGACAGCAAACACCGGTCCGGGTAGAAGGGACCATTATTTGATAAACAAAGACTCACTCTGAAAACTCTTTCAAATTCTTTCGGGTCATGAGCAGTTTTTGAAACTATGTTGATAGTTTTCCGGGTAATTCCTATTCCAGCACAGTTAACAAGGGCATTGATGGACGAAAATTGCTTCTTTGTCAATTCTAGGGCAGAAGTGACATCTTCTTCCGATGTGACCTTTATAAATAAACTATAACGAGGAACAAACATCGCATTTGGAGAACAGGAAGTTTTCCCCCAGATCCTTTAACCCGTCCGAGTTTGCTATATCTAGGGCGACAACTCTGTAGCCGATGGCCAGTAATTTTTTGCAAGTTGCCAGACCCAGTCCAGATGCGCCTCCAGTGACCAGTGCAGTAAGTGGCTACAAAGTAGTATCCAAACAATGCACGCTTACTTTTAATGGGGAAAACAAACGCGGTGTTAATCTCATCACTCAGATCACGCCGGGCGTTAAAATGACTACTAAGTGTAATAAAGCGCGTTAACTATCTTTGACCTCTAAGTTAAAAAAGTCTATTAAAATGGAAATGCAAAATTTAGAGGACAGTTCTTGAGATTCATGGCCACGGATTGGGACGCATGTATCTAACCCAAACGCCGCCTGGGTTTTCTTTAAGATCTGGTACCTGGTGGAAAACTGTTGCCCGCTCAAAACGAGATCGTGCGTCTCCACACCAGAGCCGGTGACATCAAAAATAAAATGAAATCTCAAAAATTAAAGGAGGCTGTGGAAGAGGTGCGCCACATGTTAACAGTCTGAACATCTCTTGGAATTTGAGAAACAGCGAAATAGGTGTCGGGGTGTCCTGAGGAGAGAAAGAGCAGCATTTGAGTCAAAAACAGTCAAAGAAATACTATAAAATCCAAAGAGGTTCTTCGCATACGTGAATAGGGCAAAAGGTAATCGGGACTCCTTTTCTGGTCCCAAGAGTTATCGGGGAAATAAGTTAGCCGATAGCTCAGATTAGACGAAGGTCTTATCCGATTTGTTCTTGCCCAAGAATACCGAGTGTTATGTATGCAAAGCAGGAGGCTAGTTGGGAATAGGACGTGTACTGAGTACGAGAGACAGTCCAAGTGAGGAGGCTCGTGGAAACGACTGAATATATGGCAGACCGGAAAAGTTATAGACTGATGGGTGGCAAAGTAGCACAAAGAAGTTATGAACAGGGGTACATGACCTTGATCGTTCGCTTGTCACGCGTATGTGGCATGAAGTCCTGACAATTCGGGCAGCATGTGCTGAATTCCTCTATCCTAAAGTGGAAAGCATTGGGAGGAGAGAGAAAAAAACAAAGATAAATGTGGATAGTTACACGGCTAATAAGCCAGAAATGGCTATTCCAGTCTCCTTTGTCTTTGTCGGTAATGACATTTTGCCTATACCATGCGAAGCTGTGCGGCTGCTAGTTGGGCTCGAGAGAGAGCCCTTAAGGAACAACGGAACGAGTGATTTCCGCAATAACGGTCGATGAGTGCCCCTCTACTAAACAATGTTCTAATGGGATTCGTTCTGAAAGCGTTGGACAGGATTGTGGATTCAGGTCGATCTTCGCAGTGCGGCATTTTCGACCTCTGTGCCGCCTTGTGGAGTAACTGGTTCCTCTGCTCATATGTTAGTGCTGGCCGGGGTAGAAGGAGGAGTGGGCGGATTAGGAGGGGCAGGAGGAGGAGGGGCAGGAGGAGGAAGAGGAGGAAGAGGGAGCAGGAGGAGGAGGAGGAGGAGGAACATACGCCTCGGTCGGTGGCATAGTGCTGTTCGAAGACAGTAGCTGTTCAGTTCTCGGGATGTCAGGATCCCTATCAAGATTTGCTGGCAGTTCGAGCATTCCGAATTCTCCACGTACTGTGTCCGTTCGGCTGTAAACTTGGTCCAGATGTCGACACACTATTCTCCCATCTTCTAATTCTAATTCTACTATTTGCCCTCACTTGTTCGAACTACTGCTGGACACCTGTTCGTTTTGTGTTCTAGTCGCGTATAGACACTTTCGTTAGGCGCGACGACTCGTGGCCGGATGTTCACATCATATCGTGCTTTCATCTTCGTCTGTTCTTCAATAACTGTATCATGCGTTGGTGGATTACGCAGGTCGAGGCGTGTGCGCAGCTGCCGCTTGATTATGAATTCTACAGGCGAAGCACCGGTTGAGACGTTTGGTATTATGCGGTAGCTGAACAGAAATCGTGACAGCTTGGTGGTCAAGTACACTTCCGTCTGCTTGGCTAGTCCGTGCTTTAGTGTCTGGACTGCAGGCTCCTCGAGGCCACTAGAAGCAGCGTGCTACTGGGCAGTAGTTAAATGGCCAATTTCATTTTTCTGCATGAATTCTTTAAATTCTGCACTAGTAAAGGCCGGGCCTTTGTCATAAATGACCATCTCAGGTACCTCAAAAGTAGGAAAATGGTCCGCGACTTGCTGATTGCAGTCAGTGAAAAACAAAAATTTCCAGTCGGAATCGCATCAATCCATTTATTGTGGGCGTCAACGACCACCAAGAACACATGGCCTTGGAATGGCCCAAAATAATCGATGTGTACCCTCTTCCACGTCGAGTGGGGACAGGCCCAATCCTACAGAGATACCTTGCGTAAGGTCTTCTGTGTTGTTTGGCATACGTGACATGCTTTCACCAAATTTTCGATATTCGCGTCAATTTTGGACCAACAAACATAGCTGTGGGTGAGAGCCTTCATTCTAACAGTACCATTTTGAGCATTATGCAGCTCTCTGAGGATGGCCCGTCGGCCTTGTGGTGGCACAACTACACGATTACCCCACAGCATGCATCCGTTTTGTAGACTCAACTCGTTCCGGCGAGTGAAGAATGGTTGAAAGTCAGAGGAGGTAGAGGACGGCCAGCCAGATTGCAAGGATCTTTTTACCTGACTTAAAAGAGGGTCTCTCGATGTCCACTGTCGAATTTATTGACAGGTTACAGGTGCGTTAACTAGGTTCTGCAAAATTTTCACAATCTCAAAAACAAGTGCCTCGTCAACGCCATCGTCTATAATAGGGAGCCTACTTAAGTAGTCAGTCACTACGTTTGCACTACCCGACACGTATTTCATTTCATATGCGCAAACAGACAGAGTGAGTACCCATCGTTACATTCTCGGCAAGGACATCTGTTGTATCCCTCGTTTTTCTCTCAGCAGACCTAAGATGTGTTTGTGATCAGTTTGAATCTGGAAGGGTCGACCAAAATGATACAGGTGGAAGCGACTTAGGCCGAACATTTTCGCTGAGGCCTCCTTGTCTGGTTGCGAATAGTTGGTTTCCGCCTAGGACAGGGTTCGTGATGCAAAGGCAATAGGTATCTACGCATCAGAATTCATTCGGTGCGTGAAAATCGCACCTACGCCGTACGGAGGCGCATGACGTTTCAGTATGATAGACATCTTGCGGTTATAATGAGCCGGAACAGATGAGGACGTAAGAGCCGCCTCTGCCCGCTCGACGTTTGAGCAGTTCCAGCATCGATTCATTTCGAGTAGTTGATAAATAGGCTTTAGAATTGTAGCCGATTGATTTATAAAGCGATTAAAATGGATGGCAAACCCCAGGAATGAACGCAATTGGCTAGTATTGTTGGGGCGCGGTGTCGTCTTCTAGGCTTTAAGATTATGTTCGAGTGAATGGAGGCCAGTTTTCTCGCCCTGAAGCCTAGGCATTCCACCGAGTCGGCAAGAAAAGTACATTTATCTTTACGGAGTTTAATCTTGCGTCTTTTAATCGTCCCAACACGATGTTTAGATTCTCTAGATGACTATGTTCAGACGGACCGTCGACTATTATATTGCCAACATATGTGCAAACGCGAGGATTGTCCTTCGCGGGGTTATCAATCTAGCATAGAAATAATCCGGGAGCAGAATTTACTCCAAATAGTAGTCTTTTATATCGGAACAAACCCCGATGCGTATTGATGGTGGTGGCGTCTCGGAATTCGGTGTCTAGGACGACTTGGTTGTAAGCATGCTTCAGGTCTAAAGCAGTCAATCGATGACGACGTGAGAGGGATGCGTACATATCCCCGACGTACGGTAGAGGATAAGGGTTCTGTTTAGTTGTTGAGTTGATCTTCAGTTTGTAGTCGCCACAGATACGCACAGAACCATCGGATTTACGAACGGGAACTACGGGGGCTGCCCATTCCGATTACCGCACGGGATCGATAATGTCCGATTTCTGTAGGCGATCCATCGCTTCCTCGACGTTCGGTGCGCCTGCATAGAGAACTGAACGAGCTTTGAATAACTAGGCCGAAAATCTGATTGAAATTGGAACCTAACCGGGGGGGGGGGAGGGGGTGGCTGCGGTAGTGGGTCGCAGAATCGTCAGAAAACCGTTCCCCATCATTTACCAAAATAGAATCTAAAGCCGGATTTGCAGCAACTGGATTTACGTAGGATAGCACGGAGGGCACGCATTTAATCCAGTTCCATCGGGGGAGATTTGGTTGGTGGCTTCCCCTTACCACATGAACCGGCAAGTAATGGAGTTCCCTTAGGCCGTAAAGACCCCTCGAACCTCTATGTTCTGTCCAGCTTAACAACGAAAAGTTGAGTTAGCCGGAAGGAAGGAGATTATTTCTGAAGAGAGGTGTCATTGATGAGAGTAACAGATAAGCCAGTGCCGATTTCAAACTTCACAGGATGGCGGTCAACCGGAAGCGTGATTATGTAGAGCGATTGGATCGGCGCGTTGACCAAAACCATTTGGAATATCGCCTCACCATCCCCAGCTGGATTAGGCTAGGTGGCATACGTGTTAGTGTTCCTAGTCCTTTGGAGAAACGCACTATTTTTATGTGGCCGATTTTCTTGCAAATCCTGAATACAGTCTTCTGGTGTCTACAGTCTGAAAAGACGCATATGATGCTCACCACAACGTCGGTTACAACTCCTTTGAGAGTGTTCCAATCAGACACTAGATGTCCGGTAAGAACGACATGCAGTTTATTGCCAAAAATTAATTTCTCCTGGCGACAAAATCTCTTCGCCAGGAATTCGGCCGAGGTTCAGTCGTACCTACTTGTTGGCTGCATAGGCGGTATTGCCAAAAGAGCAATACATGGTCACTCTTACCGAGCGGTGCTATGGACCTGAGTTGGTCAGGACTAATTAGGTCTTTTGTAAGGGCGAGGTCTAGGCAATTTTCTCCTTGGTCCTCTCTGTTCCTCGTTGGAAACGTGACATTATCTTTCGTTTAACATGTTTTCCGATTGCTCGAGATTTCCTCCGGAAGACTTGTTGATGTGTTTGATGTCGCTTGAATTATATTCTGGGCGTTTAAGTTTGCGTTGCTTGATGAATACGGCTATTATTTCCGTGGATCGATTTATGTCTACTTCTAATTTCGATCTCTTAAGGTGGGTTTTTCGTGTCCGTTACAGCTTGTCATTATTTTATTGCATATCATAATTGTGATAGATTTCAAAACTTAACGCTCGCGAAAGCTATGCCTCCAGAGTATCGACGGTCACTTACATAGCATATCCGACTGATTGAACATTTGCAAGACCCGAAAAGGCAGTTTTATTTTAAAGGGAAAGAAAAACGGGCGAAACTTATCAGCGCCTCTGACGCTTATTCCCCATTCCTATATCCCCATTTTCCCGCCAATATATAGCTTGCGTTTTGGACATTCTTTGGCTACTCAGATCATCCCTGTACGTTGGGATACTGTTTGTTCGCGTAATGGCAATATCCAAGACTAACCGTTCAGAAAAGAGAAATTAACCCAGTCTCAACTCTACTCCATCAAACCGGCGGACATTAGCCCGGAACCAGTCCTTCAGCCAGACCACCAGGACGGCCCGCCTACTATACAGTTACCCCTCCCTGTCAGCTCCAGCCCCTTCGAACCCCCTAAAACCCCGCGGGGATTCTAATGGCGATAAGGGGTTATAGAGGCGCTGAATGCGGGGCTTTGGCTGGGTTTTGGATGCCGCAGCCCTTTATTGTCCCTCACACGAAATAAGTGCGCAGCGGGAAGCCTCCTTCCCGCCTTTCCCCGCCACCTTTTAAGATAACGACACCGCTGTCGTCATAATAATGTCTTACGCATGGCGCAGGGTAGCCCGGCATCCTTGTGACCCAAACGCATGTAGACGTCCTAGTGCATTGCGCGTAACCCTCTCCATGACGGTATCGAGCAAGGAACAATTCCATTATTGAACACCCCTTTCCTCCTTCTCGGTGGGTGCATAGAATATTATTGCTAGTCTGACCCTGTAGGCGGACGTTAAAACACTTGTATTTAGTACAGGTTACCCTCAAACTCTCATCGACTGCTCCCAGCCTTTGACAACTATCAGCCGGACATTTATGTCCTAGAGCTGCAGGAAACCTTGAGGACTACACACAACCTAGGGCGAACCCACATGGAGTCAGCTTACACACGCAGACGCTTTATTTGACCAGCACGTCCACGGCGCGCCATACGTTGCAGACGACCTGGTACTGCATTACCGACCGACTCCACCGGTGGGGACTTCGTCAGAACTCTTCCATCCGTGGGAGGGCGCCTTCGTTTTCATTGACTTCCTTCCCCCTTCTACTTACACCATACGTGACGCGCAGTCGACCGGAGTCCCCGTCCTTACCGTTCACTATGACAAGCTGCAGCCTTACTGGGGCCGGCTACCTAACTCGACCAACGACTTCCTACCCATTCTTCCCCCTCACCTGGTTCCCCAGCCCTCCAATGAGGTAGAAATCACCAACAGTACCTTCCAGACAGCGCCCTCCAATGAGGTAGAAATCACCAACAGTACCTTCCAGACAGCGCCTCTGATGGGACCCCGACGGGTCTTTAATAAAAATAATTGAATTGAATTGAATTGAATTGACAGAGCTGCCTC
>CACRXP010000466.1:292522-319740 GCA_902702965.1 Spirometra erinaceieuropaei | reverse complement strand
CCAAAAGACCCATCAGCAGGGAGGCATTGTCCCAGAAGTATTGGAAACGGGGGTGGCGGCCGGTATGGGTCTGTCGCCGTGACTTTTCGCGCTGCTGGCGCCTGGCGAGCATCTCCACCAGGTGTCGTTCGGTGAGACGTGTACCGGTAGAGTCCAAACCGCTGGGCGTCGGGAAATTGCCTACGGACGAGAGCAATATAGAGAGGAGTTGTTCGGCCGCCTCGCTAACGCGTTTCGAGGGCGCTGGAAAGGCCTGATCCGGGGTCTGACTGTTTCCACCAGCACCGCTCACGGCGGCGGCGGCCTAGGTGAGGCGTAGACAAAGAGGGGTTAGAGAGGATGCCAGGAGAGCAATAACGGCCCCAGTACACATGGTCTTACTATCAGGGAGGGGATAGACATGAATCAGGGTAGGAGAAGTGCCGACATTAGTGACCGGAGAGGTGGAGAACAGATGAAATGAAGTACGAAGATGGTGGGAGAGACATGGGAAGAGAATGGTGGACTGTGAAAAAGAGGAAATAAGGGCGCTTGTAACCTTCAACAAAGATCTTTTCGGAAGAGTATACGGCACCTTTGTTCCGCCTCATCTAGCATATGGCATACAACCATGGCCTTCAGGGCAAGCAAAAGACCAAACAGGCCTTGAAAAAGTACAACGCGCAACAAAGCTGGTAAAAGGTTTAAAAAACCAATCTTGCATAAAAAGACTGGATTGCTTCAATTTTTTGCCTGTGTTACAGGTAGCAAAGAGGTGAGCTTATCCTGGTTTAAGATGATCTTGAGCATGGACTGAGCTTTGAGGACATGTTTCAGTGGCACCTTTTGCTCAATCTTCGTGGCCACTCGACGAAACTACGCACAAAAATGTTCAGGCCGGACCTTTTCTCTGAATTTTTTTCACAAAGGGCAGTGGATAAGTGGTATGATCTCCCTCAGTCAGCCGTGAAGGCGACGTCCCTGTATCTCTTCAAGAAACGCTTGGATGATTATTAGTGTCCCCCGTTTCCCTCGACAGTCTGAACCTGAACGAAGAACCCACGGACCCCAGAAAGTCTCTCTTGGAAAACAGGTCTACTTAAAGTGTACAAGTACTATTTTAATAGCGACAATTCTTATTTGCCTTGTTTAATTTCCAAGGTGGTTAAGGCGCGAACTTGGAGTAAATTTCTCAGAACAGACCTTTTCGGGCACGGGCCGAAATTTGATATGAATATTTGAGCTGAAATCCATCAGCTACTGCGGAATAGCCGCGTAATATTCACAAACCGCCAACAGGCAGCCAGTAGTATATCATTGTGTAATCATTTTACCGTACCAACAACACAGCTCAAATATATCAAATTTCGGACCGTGCCTGGAAAGGTCTGTTCTGAGAGATTTACTCCAAGTTCGCGCGTTAATCTTCTCGGAAATTAAACAAGGCAAGTTGAAACTGGAGTTCATATTACCAGAAAACACGCAGAGAAAGCTGGGGGACCCACTGATGAGCCGAACCCCTCGCAGCTGCGTCAGGCAGCGGCACAAGATCGGCAAAACACACGTGTCTGGGCTTTTAGCTAATAGTTGTTTTGTTAGTACGGATTACACAACTCTTATTGTTCGTGTACAGTTGTATCTAACGGACTGGCGTGTAATCAATCGGGTTTTCAAAGGCCTTGCCCACTATCCTTACTAAATAAACTGAAGGGCAAGAGCATAAAAGTAGTCAGAAAGACCACTAGAGGCACGGAACAGGAAGCCTCAATTCGGCTTTATTTCAAAATTATGGTGTGAAGTATCCCACTTCGCTATGCTACCAACCAGCTCGGCGGAAGTGGTTAAAATGAGGGCGTGACCCGAAGGAAGTGTTGGAACGTTAGGGCCGATTCACTCCAGTGATAGAGGTACCTGCACACAAAGCCAGTCAGGGATTTGTGTTTCGGATCGGACAGTCAGAACTGTAATAGTGAAAAGAAAGGATGCAAGAGTGTACAAATAATCTGTGGTAGCCGAACAGCCATCTAGCGCCTAATTAACCGCAACACTGCCACACTTCTGTGGAGACAGTGTACAAGAGAGCTGCTGTCCCAGCAATCATCCTTCGTGTAAAGTGCTCCGGAAAATTTCCTCGTGGTACTCGAAAATTCACTACTATCTCCTGGGTCGCCTTTGTGTAAAAGTGGTACAGACAGATAAGGGGAGATCCCAACGACGATTTCTGGCTGTTGTCAGCGGGGCAAGAAAAACCCGACGTTTGTACGCGGTCTCAACTGTCTACCGAAAAAAGTCTCAGCACCGGGCACAGTCTCACGTCCTATAAATATTCGAAGTAAAAGGAGGGGACGTCAAAGACAGCCAGAGGTCAATTCAACCCACCTGACTATCAACTCCAAATATGCAGAGTTTTGTGGTCTCAATGACCGACCATAGGATGGTCGGATCGCTCAATATCACCGCGGCATGGGCGACCAACCATGACGCGAGACACTGATAGGCATGGATGATCACGCTATGCACTGAGCGTGTGTGATCCTTCTTCTCGCGTTTGCACTGGCTTGCGATAAACTGGCAGATGGAACGCACGCAATTCTTGCCTGTTGTGGAAACATAAAAGCAAAGCCAATAGAAACAAGTAGGAAATTAAGAAATTTATTGTGGGGGTTCGTTTACTACACCTTTTTGTCAGAAAGTGCTTAATCAAATTTCGTACTAAAAGAAAGGCTTATTTATTTTTCGAAGGACTGCTAAGTACGCGAATTTTTCAGAGCTCGCAGGATTCGCGTTGCCAGATATCAACAAGCACGCCAATTCTGCTCACAAAGTATACAGCCTGACTGCGATATTGGATGGGCACTAGGAAGCGGTAAAAATATATAACACTGTTTACAAATCTCAGCCGACATAAAGGCTACTGGTATGCCCCCAAAATCAACGAACCAGATCGGGACATATACCAAACACCACAACAAGGGGTCAGGCGAGTAATTCACTGTCACTGTCAGCATCCGATAAGCCTGTCCTCTCATTAAACACATTGCAGGCGGGGCAAGGTCTTGCCCGATAGAACTGTAGGGATAAATAGTGCAGAATACACTCTTCTCTTGATTATTTGACCAACCCCTCCTCCTAGTTTTGGGACTGAATGCCCTAATTGGACTTGAGCAGCAAGCAATGGGCACCTCAGTTGTCCACCCATGGTGCTCGATGAACACTACTACTGTCGCAAGGATGTAGCAGTGAGCTGCGCGTGAATTTAGTTATCACGGCACCTGTCCTACTCTCTCATGCCACAACGACCCTGTTCCAAAGGTCAAGACGACCGAAAGGGCGTGTAGACGCAGCGACTGACGAGACTGAGTCAAGGTCTATGGATGTCACACACGCACGCAGGAACTCCGCCGCTAGGAGACCACATGATAGAGATATTGCAACCTGGCCGGGCTGATTTATCCACTGGCGACCTTCCAGTTTGCGACTATTAATGTCAGTGAAGAGTTCGAACAGCTATGGTAAGGATATTATATGAAAAGCTACTGCACGGGCTTCTGACTTGCTTAGTGTTGACACAAATAGAATGCTTCATTATCGGGAAATATTCCGCATTGGAACTGATATACGAGTTCGACTGGATAGAGTGTGACCCTGGGCAGACCGAGACAACTTCCAACAACGCATGCGACTTCGTCATTCCTCCAAGAACATTGTACTTTGTGTCAACTACCTGGTGGGGTGAGTGTTACTCTCAGTTTCGATAAGCTAAACATGTGCAGGTTTACTGCAACAGCCAGAATAATTAGAGGTTTACATTTTGAAGGACTACCACCCGTAGGTTTGTCGCCTGTTTATGACTCATAACCGTCAAAAACGCACTTTGGCACTTACAGGCGTCAGGGTTAGGTCGGGCGATGTGGCTTTGCGACATGCCGGAGAGGACCTCTAGGGCAAATGAGGAGACCGTCATGTCATTTCTCCAACGTTCAACTAGGTTGGTGTAGATCCTCTCAAGCAACAACCCGTGAAATTCGGAGGCATCGTCTAAATAAATAAGCCAGCAGGACATATAAATTTGGCAAATAAAGAAAGAGAAATGAGTCACTACACTTCTACCTGGGTCTTGAAGCCAAACAGATAGTAAGCAACTAACCGAGGGGAGACGAAGACCGGAATAAACGGGTGTTGCTTTCAGATTCCGAGGGCAATTCTTGGCCGCATAAAGTTTGTGAAAAAGTGAACGCCGCACCTGACAAGACCGAAAGCAGAAGAGCATTTCAGACAGTGGCAACATCATAATGCGCCCAAATTCCAACAAAACCATCCAAAAACAAGGGCGTGAGTTATGTTCTACATTCCACCAACAGGGTTATGTGGGGAGCCCCGGGAAATAAAGGTGATTTAGAGGCAGGCCCAAAGACCATTATTTGACGTGGTAAACTGTTTTGGCGAGGAACTAGACCAGCCATGATGGACTCAACCTCGCGTACTTGGGAGCAGATAAAAGCTGAGATAGGAGCTTTCTAACCCCTATCCATTTTATGCCGGAATTCACGCTTTGTCAGCCTGTGCGCTGCACATAAGTGCTAGTGCGAAATGCAGTTGCTGTGCTCCAAGATTGTTCGAACCCCTCCATTGAGGACGCAAGGGAAAGTCAACATGAAGGCGTCCCCCTTTCCCCAATCTTAATGCTAGCGGTGCAAAGATAACAGGAGTGCCGATGATAGAACCAATGAAAACCCGGAAGTTCTGATCCGGGAGCCACTGAGGGGTCAGTTACACCGCATTGAAACAGGACTTGCTGGGATTCGGCAAACCGGTAGATCGTCACTGGTAGACGACGAGAGCCGCCATTAGAAGATTGAATTTAAGGTTTGGACGATGGGTGAGGTGCTCCGGTGGTTAGCGTTACAGTATATTGGTAGATGTCCAGCGAGTCATCTTCAAAGACCGATATCGGATGACAGCGAAGACATCCATGAGTAACGCTGTTGCCGTTCCCTTAATAAAACTGAACTGAATAGGGAACTACCTCCACGGGTGTCTGAAAGTCTGGCGTGCGCCGAGCAGTTAAAAAAAGGTTGAGGAATTTAACTGGGATGAACGGCAAAGAGGAGAAAGTGGCAGTTCGCAGCTACCGATATGGAATCGGATTTCGCTGTTTCTGGACGCTCCGTTCATTGTGGTCAACATTGAAAGCCCAAGCGCCATAAAGGGGAGCAAGGTGGCAGGGTCTGTTCATCTTTTGAAATGAGTTCTGCGCCCCAGTTTGCGTAGTTTATGAGCATGGACAGACTTGAGCTGCCATGACTGAAGGGTCCGAAGGACAATTTTGGTTATGTAGAGTCAGGAAGAAGTGGTTAAGCGGGGTAAAATCGAGTCGAGAAGTCGGGCTTAAAGGACATGGAGTAGATATGGTACATGACATGCAGTCTGGTTTTTTTCGTAGTCAGAGTTTCTGAGCGTCAAGTTCGCGATCGTATTTTGTATCGTGATCGGACAAAGAACGCAGCCATATACTGGAAATCACGGCTCCCCCTGGTAAGGCAAGCCCAAAAATGCTTAAACAAACATTAGAATGACACGTCATTGACAAGCTGACCACTGCTTGAGGACACAAAATACGCGGTCATGACAATGGACAAAAAACAAAACCTGACTCCATCTAAATGCCAAACAACAGCCTGCCAAATTGACAATATCCACTCCGGAGGCAGCCTGGAAGGGTCGTTCGCTTTGGGACAATTCGGTAGTTAACCAGGTAGAAGGGAGAACAACTCTTGTCACTTGAGAGGCGGCACGCTACAAAGCGGATATCGCGACTCTCGAAGGAACTCGCTTCTCCGAACAAGGAAAACAGGAAGATGTGGGTTACGACTATGTTTTCTTCCGGAAGGAACGTCCAAAGATGAATAAATTCGATGTCCGCTGTCCGCGAAAAACAGTCTACACACGCAATCACGCCGAGGATGGGACCGAAACCAATATGGCCACCTTTTCCAAATCCAAAGATACCACGAGCGAAGTGAAAAAAGGACTACTTCGCGGCCATCAAAACGGTCTCGGGTCCGTCTGAGAGGCATTTGCAGTAACAAACGGTGTCAAACTGGGTTGTTTACTTGTTCTCATCGTATTCAGTCTCACATGCTTCGCCATGCTGATGTATGCCTGCTGTGAGCAATGGCCAAAAGTCAAACTGCTGTCTGACGCATGCAGGCATCCGTGAGTTTAGAAGGCTAGTGTTCGCAAATGTGCGCAGAGTAACACATCGGACTGGGGAATACAGCGGAGTGTGCACCTTTTTTCCCTCCCGGCTTCTCAAACACCGGACCGAAGATTATCACTGAGAGGATAGTGTTCTTGCGCTAAACGGCGCCTACTGATGACGACCTTGCAAGCCAGATACCTAGAATGAGTGGGACCTTCGGCTAGCTGCGATGGTCCGTCTGAAATAGCCGTAGCATCCCCTCAATATGAAACCGATGTTGAGGTCTGCTGTCCCGACACAGTCCTTGTACGGAGCGGATACGTGGGCAATGCAAGAAGGAAGCTAAGCGCCGCTTTAAATTCAGCTGCCTCAGGAGAATACTGAAGGTGAGGTGGCAGAAGAGGATCCGGGACAGTGAGGTACCGGAAAGGACTGTTGTGCTCAGTAACAATAGGTATGGCCGAGCAGCGACTTACAAAACGACTGTTCTGAGGCGATACTGGTATGGGTGCACACAGACAAGGCGGAGAAAGGCAACAAGAATACTTCAGATAGAAGCGAAAAGATGAGTCGCTGAGCAGTAACTCAGTTACAGTCCCTACTTGTCCCCGTTCTGACTGCACACACACAGGCCTACGCGAGTTCGTCGCAGTGAGAGCGGAGAACTAGTGCCTGGAAGCCCGGCATACACGCCGCACGGAAGTCCTACCTGTCGGCACTGTCCAAGGGCATTCAGACACCGCGTGAGCCTATTTGAGCACATGCACGCTCAGCAAAACCCACGAAACAGCAGCATAGTTTAAGCCTCCGCGCAACAGATCTCTCCACCCACGCATGGGTCTATTCTGTCAAACGCGCATGCACACACCATCGATCAGCACATCACCCAGGCAACGACGAAGCGGTGAAATTTGTCAGCGCCATTACGACGGACGAGATGTCATGCGTGGGAAAGTGAGCACCTCACTTAGGTGAAAAGCTGGTAACATGTGAAGGACTGCGGTGGTGAAGTGGAGGACCACAGCGTGTGGTCCACGTGGATGGGGCTAAGCCCGATCTCACCGCCAGTTGGTTTGTGGTGTATTAACGAGGGAAGAGTGAGGTCAACACAGAGGACGAATCAGCAAATCAGCGTATCGGTGCGTTATCAATCTTGGCGCCGAAGGCTGATGGGATAACGCGGTCCTTTGTAGGACCGAGAGTCCGGCTATAATGGCCCCTCCTAACTGCGGTCTCAACGGCACCTTTCACTAGGGCGAGATCTTAGCCAACTTTCCCCACACCTAAATATAACTTGGAACATATCGCGCAGGGACCAGGTCGAGTAATCCACGTAGGCAGGCTGTCCAATTTCATCAGTCACTGTACCTAGGTCCACCTTCAGTCACCCGGACGTTGTCTTTACATCGGAATACGGAGGTGATGTGAGATGAGAGAGAGAGAGAGTGAGGTAGATTCGTCGAAAGCCTGCTTCACTATAAACGAATTCCTGCGCAAGCCATCTTTGCGTCCGCCGCGTGGAACAGCGGCAGACGTCATCATTCGTGACGGTTGGATTGTCATAAAATCTTGACGCAGATGGCAGTGGAAAGCCGAAGAATTTAATTATTCCTTGAAAGTGGGACGACAGGAACGTTACAGGGTGAGGACTCGAAGCTATCAGAGCAAACATGTAAAGAAGCAATTTTTTTCGATTTATGTTGATACGAATGAAGTAACGGCGAGCTTTTTTCAAATAGAGGAGTGCTTACTTAAAATCATCCGCAGGTTATGACTGTCCACTTCTTGCCCTAACAGCTCCAGCAGCAAGGATGGAATTTGAATTCGCAGTTTTTTGGCCGTCAGTTGATCTGCGTTGGATGTAATGTACGGAGAAATATCTGGAAGAAGGCCGAATAATAGACAGTAGTGGCAGCTGGCAGGTTTTTACAGTCCAAAAAACAAAACACGTCCGGGGTGGTCAGGACTCAAGTACGAGGATGATGAGAAGGAATGAGTTTGAGAGGACGTGAGTACTGGGATAAGCGATTGAACAGCCAGGCTTGTGTTGGGCATCCGAGCATATAGACATATGCATGTGTGCAGCTCACTTTTTGAAAAAACCGGCAGTGGTTCAACAGGATTGGCTGGTAGAGAGACACTACAGTGGGTGGGCCGCACCTAGCAACGGTGCATCAATGTCACACCGTCATCCTAGCAACGGACAACAAAGCCCAACAAGTAGCACAGCGACAGACAGGTGACACCCACGGCTAAGATCGCAGTGTGTGCGGAAAGACGTAAAAAGTGGGCGGGGGGAGCGAGCACGAGGAAAAAGGAGACAAGAGAAGCCGACATTTAACATTTGCCTTCGTAAGGGTTAATTTGAATCGGACTTTTTAAGAAACGGAGAGAGTTGAGTGTAGGAATCCAAAGGTCGGTAAGATGTGGTTGAGCAGCCGCACCTGCTGAACACAATACTGTTAGGGGTTAAAGGTAGGATTTAGGGCAACTATTTCTCAACCACTCAAAGTACATCCGCGCATTCCCCAATAGTTTTCCCTTTGCACACAATTACTTGACCTCATCGTCTGTGCGTTCCCCGGCCCCACCTGTAAAAACCGGTCCCCCATTACAGGCGGCTGGGGTTTGTTTACCTCAGATGCGGCTACATAACCATATCTGACCCAACGGTCTTTAACGCAATCTTATAATACTCAGAAGGAGTTTGTAGCACGAAGTAAGCACATGGGGGAATGGTACAGATTTCAGAATGCATATAGTACACATCCTATGCAATTAACAATGGGGATTAAAATTGAACATCCCCTCTTATCGAATCTACAATTCATCGTTTTGACGTCTGCAATGAGTGGAAACTCAGCTGAGGACCGATGATGTACTCCAGCGACGCGGCGACTATGCACTGGTTGAACAAAATTTTTTAAGCTCTGTCTGAGATTGGGCCAAGCAAGGGCTAGATCGCAGTTGGTAGCCAGGAATGGGGAGGCGGACGGCGACCTTAACCCTAACGCTAACCTTAACCCTTGCTCTAACCCTAACCTCAATCTTAAACGTTAACCGTTAACCCTAACGGCAACCCTAACCCTAACCGAAATTGTAAACGTAACCGTAGTCCTTAGACATAGCCGTAACTGGAAAACCTAACAGTAATACTGAGACCTATTCGTCCGTTCAAACCCTAACATTAACCCGAAAACCGAAGCCTAAAGCATAAACCTAACCCGTTAATCGAAAACCATTAACCAGTACCTTAATTTTAACCTCAAACGTAAAACGGAAGCCAGATGGGCCAGATGTGATTATGGAGCCCCACAAGATAGCCCCCATTAAGCAAACTTCCAGCCGCCTGCAATACAGGGCCTGGCTACCAACTGCGATCCAGTCCAAGCAAGTACTGCTGTAGTTTTATAAAGACTGCATTCTGGTGATAAACCCTTTGGGTTATTCCAGCAACCGATTCCTCTCATTAAAGTTAATGTACTGGGGGGACCCTGCGAATGTTCTTGTAATACAGCAGAATCCGGAAAAATGACGGAATGGAAAACTCGTAAGTTACTAACGATGCGGGCACGAGGTCAGAATGACCAGTCCTGGCTGATTTGCGGTCAGTTTGTCAGGAAATGAAGGCAGTCCTGTCACTTTGATAATCATGGAGTTAAGTCACTGGCTCACGTCCAGTCGACCCCTCACTCAAAAAATTCAAACAAACGGTCTTAACTGATTGTCAGACAGCAGCGCCGGAGTGAAAAGAACAAGCAGCATGAATGTTGTAGGGGAACAAACGCACCAGAGAAGGTAATGCCTTCAAGTTGGAGTGGAAGGCAAACCATTGAGATAATTTGGTGAATAGCAGCCCTACGAAGGAGAGCCATTGATATGTACTCTGGTCGCCTAAAACAGCGGAATAAAAAGTGAAATTAGCCCTTATGTGAGAAAACTAACGATTACAAGATTGAGACTCAAGGCACAAGGGGGCAAGTGTGTTCCCTAATGCGATCGGGGAGCGCGCCTGCACCACGAAAGGCAGATGGCTGAACGCAAGCACATTTATGTCAGAAGTCCACCAGTAGGTTTGATAAAAAGATGACTAAAGAAGTCTGAGGAAAAAATAAAAAAACCAGAAAAGCCAGGAAGTAAAGAAGGGAAACAGAAAAATTCCAAACTGCAAAAAATGAGGACGGCAGGAAGAAAAGTAAAAACAACTAGCGCGCATAAACAAAACAACCAAGGTAAGGACAGAGGGGCGCAAACGACACGACACTATGGTTAACAACTACGGAGTCGAGGGGTGGGATAAGATGATCTTTTTGGTGTCAAGTACACTGTTGATTCCCTCAAAGTCCCGGGTACGTGGACAAGGAAAGCTTAACGCCCTCTTTGAACCTACGCGTCGACAGCCATTGCAGCATTTCGATACCAATCGGATTTCGATGCAAGCACCACAACTACCAACTGGACTTTCTGGAGAAATGCAATGCCTAGGAGGACTGGGAAATGCGTAAGAGTTGGCTGCGCTTTGTAAGCAGAGTATGTAACAAAATGAAATGAAAAGACAGTGAAGACTTACGAGAAGGTACCCAAAAACTAGAATCCATTTTTGTGAGCAAGTGAGTGAGCAGTGTTGCCCTCTACCGCAAGGTACGTTGACTAGATACTCTTCCAGATCAGTTGGCCAGGTATTGTCCATGACAAACCGTCGCGGCGGATAGAGTGATTGACTTATTAAAACCCCACTCCTCTCCCCCCACCCAACGTTCTCGGGTATTTTGTGATGGCAAGCTTAAGGAGCAACGCGCCATCATCAAATCCTGTTTCCTGCCCATGACGGTTTGTTTTTTTTCAACATCAAAGGAGGCGTCCACGTTTCATCTGTTCTCCATGGTACCACAGTAAGCCAACACCAATGTCTCTAAATGGTGGAATGATTGCGCGAGGCAGTGAGAATGAAAAACGACTCGATAGGTGGTGCTCGGGAGACTGGTTGCTTCATCATGACAGCGCGCTTGCCCACACAGCGTTTGCAATCAATAAGCATTTGCGAAAAACGGCATGACAACGGTTTTTCACCCTCCCCCCCCTCCCTTACTCACCCGACCTAGCGCCCCCCACAACTTCTTATTCCCGAGAATGAAGAAAGGATGGCAATGGCATAGAGAAGGACCACACTTAGCTGTCAGTAGACTGTGGATCGTGCCATACGTGATTTATGGTAAAGGGAGTTTTATGGGTAGGGCAGCACGCTAGACAGTAAGCTGAAAAAAGTGAAATAAAACACAGAAACTGCCTGGATTTATGCTGAACGTCTTAACCTACGCTATTGTACGACAACGGAGATGAGAGTAGTAAGTAAACAATAAACAAAAAGTAAATCTCACAAAATAACAGATTTTGAGTTAAGGTGCGAGGTCATGGAAAGTAATCGTTGTTGGTAGTGTGATATCTGCAACGGCATGCAAATGTATGCCAAGATAAAACGCCAAACGACACGATGCACAGTCTGCTGACAGTTAACTGGGGTCCTTCTGTATACCGCTGCCAAAAGGAATTGAAGACAAGTGTTTTCAGAAAGTTGAAGAGGCTGAGAAAAAGTCGCTGGGGGGGGGGGGCACTTAATAACATTAGCTCAGAAGAATATAAAAATATTTCAAAGTTGAAAACCCGTTGGAACAAATGCATATCACCTAATGGACAGTATTTTGATGGGTATTGATTTTTTAAGATATGATGTTAGATAAAAAAACTCAAAATTATTCCCGTTTTTGGATATCTCTCGTACAACGAAGATGAAAGGAAAAATAACTCACTAAAACGAAAGACAGCTAACCGCAAACTGCATTGCACGTGACGCAATCGCCAGCGACTGAAGTTGCCGCGGTAAAACCCTAACGCTACATCGGTGCGGCTGGATGACCAAAGTGTAAAGGGTTGACCGGCGCAGATGCACTTCAACGGGTTATTACGAGCGGAGAGGTAGCATACGCGATGCAATTTAGGACGGATAGGTTAGCCACGACCAAAGTAATAGTAAGAACTTGTAAGCAATGAATTGAGGTCTCCGCCAGACGAACTGATCGACCGGGCAGATGCCTCTATTTCGCTGTATACTGACCAACACTCAGCTCTGGTTACACAGGGCTGCGCTTAGCGCTCCAGTTCTAGATGGCTGAGACAGACCAGATGAGAGTGTCCGAAACTTACGCACCCAACACCTGCCGGTTCGTGCGTTTATTTCTCAACCCCAGAGTAAAGATTACACAGAAGGAGTGAAATTTAATAGCGTCAGGATACTTCCGATCAGCTTCTAGACGTAACAAAGTCGTGAAATGCAGTGGTGTCCGGCGGCAGCTTGGAGTGACTGAACAACCTACTTAAGGAAGCACAGCTCACTCCTTGATGATGCAAGTCTCAAAGTGCCACAAACACACCCGGGAGAACCACGTCGTTGGCAAGCTGATCAGTGTTTGAGGATGTAAACCGACTGTCCAACTTCAACGGCCACTGTACCCACGTCCACCCCCAGTCATCCTGATATTATCTTTATATCGGAATACGGATGTGGTGTGGGATGAGAGGTGAGGTAGATTATACGAAAGCCCGCTTCACTATAAATAGATTTTCAGGCAAGCGATTTCTGCGTCCACCGCGTGAAACAGCGGTAGACGTCGTCGTTTGTGATGACCGATGGAGATGGTGGGAAGCTGACCAATGAGCGTTCGATTAAGCCTGTTATTGCTAGTTGGCTTCCGCATTCGAGCCTGTAATTCTGATCAAAATGTAGTAGGACCCTACAGAACAGAGTTCCGTCTTGGATAAGCGGATGGCAAAAAGAGCCACTTCAAGGACTTTGCTACACCGTCCGACCTTTCCAACGGCCGTCAGTCACGAAACCAGGGCGCAGTATCCAAATGTACAGTATCGCGCGGCATTCTCACTGTCCACGACGAAGAAATTGCTATTAGGTGACATTACGTACTGGTCGAGGACATAAAGCAGGTCCAGACTCACCGCAGCAACCCGTAAGAAGAAGCACGAGGGTTGATACCTCCGCGACCAATTAATGCGAAATGACCATTCGAAAGTATTTATGTGCCGGCGTCTAACGGCAACACCACCAAGGATATGACATTCTGTGCCTTACACTAGGAACGTCTCAGGAGCGATCAAGCGCATTGCCGCAAGCAGGGTGTTGGAATTGCACACCGACACAAAGCCACCATGAGCAGCAAGGTCATGAAAATCAAAGAGCGACTAAACCAGAGGGGAGAGTCCGGCGTAGTGTATCATGTTCCATGTCTAAACTGTTTTTGTAAATACACAGGCCAGACTGAACGCATGGTGGGATCGCGCATACAAGAACATAAATTCCGGCTGTGAGATGAAGAGACGAAAAACTGAAAGCGACTGCCCCACACATGAGGTGGGTCATCGGTTTAACTTAGCAGACACCAGGATAATCGCCCACGGCGGAAATAATACCGGCCGAGAATTGTTTGAAGCTTGAACGACGGATGAGAACTCAGTCAACCAATGTATCGGTCTGGTGCCGACGTTCAGAGCCCTGCGCAGTCACCTTTAGTCCTGCGTCATTGATCGATGATTGATTAAAATACCCTATAGCTGTCGCGCATTCTGTTAGTACTACTATCTCTGGCGGTGGACTCCCGAACGAGTTCGAAAGCTCAGACAAATAAACATGTTTCTGGTGCTCGACCAGCCTCGTTTTTCCTTCTACACCTTGAGCTCGAACATCAACCATAATGGCATAAAAACAGCCTACTAACGAATTTTAAGTAGGTGTATTTTATCATGTTTGTACCTACCGTCGGGTGATTGACGAAGATAATGAAAGCAGCTGGGACTGGTAGCTTTGAGGTGACTTGTACATCGATGACTACGTCATAGTGGAAAAATGATGAAACGGGACGACTTACACGATGGATTGTCTTCGAAACACCCAGCGACATGCATTGAACATGTAGGGGACAATAACGTCGACGGCCCTCAAATCACACCGGAAGAGGTCAGGACAATTGATCAGGACAGTTGACAGCAGAAACTCACAAACCTAAAAGTTGACGATTAATAGACAAAACGAAAATAGTGAGAAGAAGAATAGTTCAAAATATGCATAAATGACGATATTCTGCCAAAACCACAACCTAAGAGCAAGCGGTGGAAGCTCCTTCACGCCAGTCAAGGTTGGGATACATATACATATATAATGGTAGACCGGCGATCACCGATCGTGTTACGGAATTCACTCGTCAGGTTGTGCCTTAAGGCCCTCTCTCGAGTGGGCGCACACCGATCTATCGGTTCCATGAAGCAAGCAAGCTCTGTATGGGTGGCAAAGGTCACGAACAGGCAACCAATTACCAGGCCGAAGTCGGCCAAGTCATAATAGCAGCGAGGAGGGACGGCAGAGAATGCGGGTAGATTGATACAGTACTGTTTCGGGGTTATTTTGCCGTCAATCAGCCAATCATAACCCTGACCAACAGGTGGGACCAGAAACCCAAATACACGCACAGACGCACCTGGCGCAGTTGGTCCACCATTGGGATCTACCAGATGGGTCATAAGCACTTCATCGAACCGAATTTCATCAGTGCTTCGCCGCCTGTCATTTTCTGTCGCTGCAGATCGGGTATATACATATATATGGCGATTTTACGATATTTTTAATATTTGCTTCCAGAAGTTACAGAACGCTGCATGTTAATGATATTTTGTGGGCTTCGAAAAAATTATTTGAAGTCATTTGAAAACACCTTCACGTCATCTTCCGCACACTCCTCTCATTACGAAGATAAAAGGAGTGGGAAGCGACAGACAAACCATGCCGGCTCGCCAATCAGTATAGTGCCTGTGGTCAGGCCGTTATATGTAATGGATAGAGCGAAGAATGCAGCAAATGAGAAATCTGCATCCATGCCCGCCGTTACCTTCTCCTAATTACATCAATGGGACGTCTAACACAAACCCGCTGCTGAAGTTGTTCCACTTTCATCCAAATTACCACCATGAGTAAGAATAATTGCCTGTCAAATAAAAAACTCCGTTCACTTAGTCGGAGACCTAGAAATCTGTCGTAGTGCGACCAGAGGCATAAACCCTGCTCAACACCCGGCACCTGCTTTACACACCATAGACACCGGAATTCGGTTCTAAACTATCACGATACACTGGCAGTTTGGGCTTGGAAGAATGCCAGCTGATGAGGACTGAGGGTCAGGTCGCATTGGCTTACTCCTAACGTGGACTTTATAGCCCTCTGGCTGGTTCGTGTGGCATGGAACACTCAGACGTGCACAACGCCCCGTCAGCCACTGTTACCGTGTCCGATCCCACTCTCCCGTGTCTTGGCATAGTGAGTGTGAGAAGAGAATAAGTTAGGTGCAATGCACGTTTACTTGACTAGGAACAGGGTCACGCACATGACAGTTTTCTATCTGAGTCAGCAGTCCTCACCGCGTAACCGCGTAACGGTGATGGACATTGCCTTGGCGGAAAAAACAACAAGCTGCAATTCACACCGATGCGAAAGCAACCAATCGGGCTTTCGAAATAAACTCCTCCAACATGAAAATAAGCGCTCTGGATTTCGATGCAGATCGGTCAGGGTAGACCATCGTGCTCTTGGGCTACGAGTGAGTGCTCAACTTTCAGATTGGCAAAGTTGAGAGATCCGGGTGGATGAAGAAGATGGGCTCTTCCGAACGGATTTATTTAGATGCTGACGTTTCAAAGAGCTTGGTCGGCTCTCCATTGTCAAAGCGTAAAATGCACGACAAAGAGGAAATTGGCCGTCGGATCGACTAAAGCTCGTGATCTTTGACGGATTCTGCCTAAATCTCTAAAATGCGTGTGAAAGCAATCAGCATAACAAACTGCGGCGACACAGGAGGATGGGACGTGGTCTATGTGCCTAGGCAATGCTCGTTGATTGAGGATGACTGCGCCTTACGCTGCGAAATTGTCTCTTTAACTACGTTCCGAATGAATGATTATAATTATTCAGAAAAACAACCAGTCAACACTATCCTCACGATTTGTCAACTGAGATGGTCCAGCCGTGGGCAAAGCTGATCTGACACAAACATTTTTTAGGATGTTATCCGCCCGAACTAGACTCTGGCTGGCGACGACGTCCATGTGGACACTTGAAGACTTGGGTGAAATTGGTTAAAGCTGACCCTGGACAGAACTTTGATTAGCGCTTTTTAATTCTGCATGGCTGGTAAGCTAAAGATGCCCACTCTGGTCGAGGCGCTGCCGAAGAAAGACAGTAACGGAAGCCAGTCTGAAAGTGTTATTCCAATATCCGTCTGTCAAAACCTGCAACGAGCGCATTTGTCTGGCCCGTCTAGCTCGATGTAGTTCGCTATATTTCCTCACAGTCCAACTTAAAATGTCCCTACAGGTAGAAAAATACGTTGACATGCTGACGATGAAACAGGTGTCGTAAAACGAACTTAACGACTTTTCTCGGTCGTCCGTGCGCTTCTCAGACATTTTTAGACAGGGCACTGTAATAATACTAAGCAATCAACCGTCTACTTAGTGTCCTGAAAGGAAAGAAAATGCATTCGCATGACCGCCACGGCTAGAATAGAGGGGCATCTTCCCATTTCTCAAGTCCACTAGGCCGCTGCTAAGCAGATCATTAGTTTGGGATTAAGACCTTGCTTGGACATTCGTCTTTTGGGCTTATTTTCCGACGTAGAAGAATGTCACCGGAAACAGGAAGGGGCAAGGTGACGTACAGGGTCCAGCGAGAGGGCGCGAATGAGGCACACGTAGAACCTGGTGAGCTGCTCCAGCGAAACCTGTCCCTTATTTGCGTAGATGAAGATGCGGCACAAACAGGCCACAGCTTCGGCTCTTCCGACGTGGAAACTCAGGGGGTCCACTTTGATTGTCCGCTCGGATATTATCATTCCTGACAAGTGAGAAGGCAGAAAACATACTGAAAAGAAACAAGGAGCGGGACTGCGATAGCCATCTGTAGTTTGTTTGGCGTCATCAGTCAACAATACCAAAACCCCAGTATGTGGGGGACAGTAGGGAGGTTTTTAAAGCGAGCACGTGAACATTTGGATGAAGAGGCAGACGGCCCGGGGCCATTCAACCGGTGATCCGTGAAGAAAACCACGGATCCTACTGCTCCAAGCGAGGAGCCAAATATCGCGTTGACTATGAGGTCTCTGGAGACGTCAAAATAAAGTTCACAGCAAATACAAACACCTTGGGAAATGACAGGCAAGTATGACTGATGGATTAAATTAGAAAAACGCATTATATGTAGTATGTGATTTATCTCATGAAACTTGCTGACGGAAATTGAGATGATCAGTTGTGAGCAACTAAAGCGCTGCACATTTTGCTTATTCGTCTAGCCTATTCCGTAAAATGTCCTTTTTCATGCTCAATATATTTAAAAATAATTTTAGCAGTCCAATTTGAGCTAGAATCTACGGTACCTCGTATTCCGGAGGTTTCCTATGAGAATAGCTATCTTAAACTAAGGTTGTCCATCCGCGCGTGTTTTGCTATGAGAAGAGAGTATTCTACACATGGGAGTTTTGCCAGACGGGACTTACCGCACTTGAAATTGGTTTTTTTTTCACCGCGTAAATCAAGATGTAAGCAAGCGGATTATTTTTTCAGAAAACCAGACGTTTTATCGATTTTAAAAAGGTTAGATTTCCAAATCCGCGTGATTTCATACCCTAAAACGTAGTAATGATGCTTACAGGCAATTCTTTGTTCCAATTTTCTTACATGTTCATACCCTTACGAATACTCGACAAATTACCGCGAAAGGGCCCTCCAAAAAGTGCCTATGTTAACTTCTAAGTATTTAGTATAATACTTTTTGTATGGTCTAATTACCGTTAAATGTGTAATTTGAAAACGAAACCGGCAGAAGGTTAGTGATTTTTTCAATATACTGACATTTATACTGCCATGCTGTTGTGCTTTTACAATCTTAGGACGGAGATTAAAAGTGAACAAATATGGCGATAAGGGCTCCAATATAAGAAGAAAAGTGCGTTTTTTCATTTTCAGCAGGAAAATCATTGACAATTTTCAAGGAGGCGAAAAAGCCGATAAGAAAAAGGTAAAATGCGCAGATATCTGTCTGCGAAATACGTAATTAAAGCGCTTTTTAAAGCGGTAACTTATCATAGCGTTTTTTTAAAATAGATCGGAGGCGTATTCATTGCCGACTTTCTCAGCGATGAGGGTTCATATTTCGGTGAGTTTACAAATATGACCCGAACAGCCATGTACATTGGAAAAAATGTTTCAGAATTCACCATCTCAGTAAATGCTTTCAAGATATATCTTATTTTGAAGGTTTTTATAAACGCAAAAAACAGAGTCTACATCTACGGGTAATTGACTGGTAACACTGAAAATCATGACGTACTCAGCGATATTTCAGGAACGATCTGAAGCCAACCGTGCACTAACGGCAATAATAACTAAAACGGACCTTGACTAGAACAAAGTTCTCTTAATATGCACCCAACAAATCTATTTAAATTTTATTAGTCACTGACCGTCCTATCCGCATATGACCTTATGAAACATTTTATTTCCATAACGTTGCTATCGATAAAAGCTCGTTTGCCCTAGTCAACCGCAGTCTAAGCAATGTAAAAAAACAGAAAAAGTGCAGCCAATTCTCGTGAAACCGTGTTGGAATATATACTCGAACTGTTGGCTGACTGCTATACTGGACAGTAGACCTATTTGTGAGGGATATTTAAGTGCAAACTTCATTTAAAGACTGCTTTCAAACGTTACTCCACTTGTTCTGTTTTTGTGCATGGACAGGTCTTCCGTTCACAGAAAACGGTTTTTGACGTATTCGGAATTATCCGCTTTTTAAAGAAAAGTTGGTATTTCTAAACAACGTAATGGTACTTTAGATATTTCTTTCATTTTTTTAAAAAATTCGCTTAAAGTCGCCCATTATTACTTCAAAGCTTTGGTCAATTTGTTCGTGCCGGTTTGCGATTGAATAGAAATCTTACGTAAATTTTCGAACCCCCCATGAGATAGGTCACACACTGCATAAATATGATCTAGAGGAGAAAAAGTAACTTGAGGTCGTTTTTTGTGATTTTTGCAGTTATGCGACCCTTATCACACGGACTGCGTGCATGTTCATTACTTACCCTCCACGATCGGCGAAGTACCGCTGGAAGCCGCTTCAAAGAGCCACGAGCCAACCAACTTCAGGATGGAATTCACTTCCGGACGATTGTAGAAGACAGTAGCGATGGCGTCGGGTTGCAGCCAGGTAGCAGCCAACTCCTGCGCATCAATGACCTGTGAGGTGAGACCCACGGAGCGCACAATGCTCGCGAACGACTGCCTGTCGATGTCTAGCGAGGCTGATTGCTGAAGTGACGTCTCCCTAGTGGTGGACCTGGCATGAGATTGTTGGGGTTGGTCGTTGCTTGTTTGTCGCGCAGCACCCGTCTGTACAGCTATCTCACCTACTGCGGCTTGTCCAGCCTGATGACAGTCCTCATCTTGGCTCAACTCAGAAGACTCTAGAAAAGGCAAAAAACTATGTTAGAAGTGCGTCCACCGATTGGGCTACGGGACATGCTCGATCCGCCGTGCCTTGAGGCTCAATACGGAGCCCTTGCAGGCAGACGCACGACGACTAACATCTGACCGAGCTTTTATGGCATTGCCTAAAAACATACTTCGTTTTTGGTGGACACATTTATGAACAAATTAAGGCACCCTCATGAGCTACTCCCTATCAGGTCTGACTGCTGAAGTGGTTGTCGAGTCATCTGACGTGGAGCACCTTAAAGAATTACTGAACTCGATTGACCCGAATATCCAATTCACGCTGGAAGCCGAAACAAACAACCAATTTCCCTTCCTTGACGTCCTTGTGCGTCGGTGTGCAACTGGGCAATTACGAACTACCGTTTTCCGAAAAGCCACCAACACAAGACAAATATTACACTTCAACAGCAATCACCCCCTCTCTCACAAACGCAGCTGTGTCCGTACTCTATTCCAAAGAGTTGAAACACACTGCAGCACACCAGCCGACAAAAGAGTTGAACGACAATACCTTCATGGACACCCAAGCCACTTCATCAGGCAAAGCAAGCGCCAAGTGAACAGACGACGGCCATAAGGAAAACAACCCGAAGTCTGGAGGGCTATTCCTTACATTAAGGGAGTCTCCAAGGATGTTTCACGACTGTTACAACCCGCCAGGGTAGGCATTACCTATCGACCCCAGGCAACAATTCGTCGCCGTTTGATGCAACCCAAAGACATACTGCCACCCACTGAAACCTCAGCAGTTGTGTATCAAATACGTTGTAACGATGGAGACTGAAACTACGTTGGGGAAACCGGACGGAAATTGCAGACCCGCCTACTTGGCAACTCAGAGACTAGACCCAAACTCGCAGCTTGCGACTCATATCGGAGAAATTGGCCAGCTTTAACTTCTAAAAAGCAACCGTCTTTAAGCCGGAGCACCTCAAGGACAGAACGTGTCACATTTGAGACTTGGTACTCAGATTTCAACTCCATCAACGGGCATCTAGACCTTCCTGCGGCCTACAAGGTCCTGCGTTACTACACACGCCATGACTGGGACAAGACGGTCACACGGAGCTTAGCAACGCTGAGCAGGCACGGCCTGTCGACTAATTAGCCCAAAAGGGGAGCACAAGTGCAACCGACCCCCATTGAGGTGACGACGCACAACGCAGGAGGCCGCCGATATTCACAGACAATAGTTAAAAGGCCAGGGCAGCGAAAGAAGAAAAAAGTCGTTCGGCCCGAGGCCGACTAGTTCGGCCGTTTGGCAAATTTTTGCACAAAAGGCCTTGATAATGGAGATCTCACCGAAGACTCAGCCATTCAACGCCAATGATCTGGTGGGGCCTTCACAATTCTCAAAGAGAAGGGAGACAGGGATGGCTAATTCTGGCCTATTAGCCGTCACCAGACAGTCAGGTCCAACCCCAGGCATCCCCGCACCTGAGCTGTAACTGGCAGTACAGCGGGCACGTGGCTCAACTGGTAGAGCGTTGAACTTAATAACGCGGGCTCGAAGCTCAGGTGCAGGAAAGCCTAGGTTTGGGCAAGGCTTGCCGACGATGGCCAAAAAGCCATAAATGGCATTCCAAGTCTCCCTTGCCTTTTGCGGTAATTATCTCAGAACCAAAATTGTTTACTAAAAAAGCAGATGACGAGGGAAGAGTACGGAAAAAAACTGATGTACAAGCACACGAGGGTCGGGGTCAGGTCTTCGCGTTTCGGAGAGGTGGGATTTAAGCATTACCTACTAACTACTAATCTTTCATCGCTTACTGGAGCAAGCCGTGAAGACTTTTCTTTTTACTGTTACTGTGGTTGCAGTTTTGCGTGGCCCCATCGCGTAGACTACTACTACTACTACTACTACTGCTACTACTACTACTACTACTACTACTACTACTGCTACTACTACTACTACTACTACTACTACTACTACTTATGATTAACAAAAACGGTAGCAATAATAATAATGGCAGGTATGATGGCCATAAAATAAGCATACACTTTAAACAGGCGGCAGAGGCCTGATTCCCACTCAAGGTGATCTGAGACGCGTGACGCATTCGTGCAGTTGTGAGCATCTGCATTTCGGCAAAGAACGCACACATACTCACGTGACAGCAGTGTTAGACCAGAGCCGTCAGGCTGATTTGGGTACGTTAGCAGGAGCAGGGAAGTAGGCAACGAGTAAGCTCGCAGACCACAGTTTGCAGCACTGTAGCTAAAGTGGTTGGGCTCTGAATCAGAGTTCTTTGGTAACTACATGAAATGCAGCGCGGAGCGAGAGAGAGAGAGATGGATGTGTTCAGTTACGCGCGAAAACTGTCCGCTCATCCTCTACGAGGGTCAAAATTGGCGACTGAAATGCTTTTCGACACAGCAAACGCACCCTCCAAACCCCTTTCCACTCAGATGGAGGTAGCAAGACCTAAAATGATATGGAGTGATATGGCTAACGGACCTATGAAGGCCGAAACCCGCTGCTGGCACCACTTCTTTACCGGGTCAGAATTCGAAAGTGTGAATAGTTAACTCCTCAGGAGCGTAATGGCTCAGACTCGATGCTACAGGACCATATATCTAACTCAGTAACTTGTCTGTTGTGTTCGTCCGGTTCCATAACTATAAGGAGGGGGACAGCGAACACTTAAGTATGGGGCGAAGTCGCGTGGCATCGAACTCACTCTCCACATCCACACCAACAAGCCCGGAGAAATGGATGGACGCCGAAGTTGGCAAGACAGTCGATCCTTGTCCATGGGCATCAAACACGCACAGATTATGCCGTTCGACTGGGCAAGACTTCATGACCTGGGATAGTCAAGTCCAGTGAAATAGAGATGACGGTGCGAGCCACAGATTCTTGTTCAAAATAAGCAGACAGGTTGACCTACGGAACAACCGGTATCCCTCAGAGTTTCTGTACCGGTACGGAAGTAAATTATCAGTGAAAAGTAAGGAAAACAAGTCAATAAACACTTTTTGTTGTCTCTCACAGTACACCACGAGTGAGCGTCGTTGAGTTAAAACTAGGTCGCGCAAGCTAACACAGAGAGCGACAAGCGTGAGAGACGAGAAAGAAATACAGTAGGTAGGATATCTCATGAAATGTTAACCGAAATTCTGAGGTGCGTTTTAGACTAGAAAGGATTACCTAGGTGGGGTTGTAATGTAGATCATTATATAGATAATTACAATGCCTATCTTTCAATACACTTGCTGCATGTTTGATGACGAGCTGGAGAATCAGACTCAAAAACGCTGAATTATTCAGCATGATATTTAATGTTACGACCCCTACCTGAGTAATCCTTTCTAATCGAGAACACACTTCAAAATTTCGGTTAACATTTTACGAGATACGCCACTTACTGTACATATTCCAGATTACGGAGGCCTAAAGCAACTGCCAACTAGGCGACAGCTCGAGTGCCAAAAGCGACGACTTCCGATGAGAGCTCCACCGAGCGGGCACAGTATCGGTGACCTGGGCATGAATTAGTTTGCAGTACGGCAGACTTGCGCAGCACCTACGCGCTCCCTCCACCCTCACCCACCTTCCTCAGAGGGCAAGATAACGTTAAGACGACTGGAGACAGAGGCGGGGCGAGTGACTGAAAAAGTTAAATAGCCCATCTACAGGAGCACGCACGACCTGGGTCCCACAGTGATCGACCAGACAAACGAGAGATTCAAAGGTACGGTGGCAGCGCGGCCCGCTGTCGAAAGTCGCTATTCTCGCCACCTGTAAGAAGGCCACGAATTCGCGACACGCGGATAATATCCCAAGCCCATGGTAATACGGGGCGGTGATTGCTGACGGTCTCGGTATCTGAAATTAACTCCATGAACAGGCAAGTCGATCTACCGCCCCTCCCCTTACGGTACGCGCTACGCCCACACGGCCAACTGGAGCGGTCCAATGCTTGGCGAAGAACGCATGGCGTCACCAATCACGCCTGAGACCAATGTGAGTTAGACGGCGTAGATCCAGTCGGGTCACGAACACTACCCCCTTCACCTCCCTCACTGTTTGACTAGGAAAGTGCTCACTTGTTGTTGCACTATCATAGTCTCTATTACTGGGCTCCCGTACGAGTTTGACAGCTCAGGCCAATTTATCAACTGCTCCACTGATCGCACGTCCATCTTCTTTAAAGTAGCATTTAGTTTGACGAGCTCATGATCCACACTTATCAGAATCATTCGAAAGTGCAAGACATAAAATCTGAGGGTATTATGACAGAGGCTGCCGAATTGGCTACAGCATGAAGTTTGACCGGATAACGAGATTGAAGGATAAGATGGTCATATTGTAATGGATTAGCTGATGAGGCAGCAGCTTCCCAAGATTGTTGATCTGAGGGGTAACGCAAAACCGCTGAGAGAACCTTCCACTTGGCGTGTAGGCATCCCAAATTCTTGCTTTCGGGCATGTGCTTTTGCTGAGTACGGTTAAATACACTTCGTCCACTAGCAAGAGCCATTAGAAATTAAGGCTCACGGCAGTAAAGGCTCTGTAGGTACTAATAGAAGCGAAGAGGAGAGTTTCAGGAAGTAGCTGCGAAGAAGGAGACACGATCGCTGGAACAAGAGCTTTATTAGCTTGATGCTTCTGGTTCTCACTCGAATCCATCATCAGAGACACGCCTGATGAGTTGCCGGATCAACAGGTTTGGCGAAAAGCATCATAATCAAGGCAATCTAGACCTTATTTCCTATACCAATCAGAAAGGAAAACCTACAAACGATGTCACAAGAGGAGATAGGGAACGAAGGCGATGAATACGATGACGGAGGCAAAAGAAAGTGGGAAGGTGAGGGTGGGCGAATGAAGGTACGGACTTACTATTGGGCTCTGAAGTTGAAAAAACCTCAGGGGTTCGGATGGAAGCGTAGCGGAAGTGCTCCGTCACATCGATGGGCCCATAGAGATTAGTGGGTACGCCAAGGAAGGTGGGTAGGAGGCTAAGGCTGGGAGAGATCCCCAGAAAGAGATCGACAACAACGGAGAGACCGCGGATGGCTTGGTGAAAGATGGTTGGTAGGAAGGCGGCTGAGAGACGACATTTTGCGACACCCTGCCAGTGACTGTGACGTGTGAAAGAGAAACTAATTCAGCACTAAATTGCAAGGACGTAATTAAGTAAAACAGCTATCTGGCATTGCAAAAGATGACCTATGAGTGCTTGCAGAATAAACACCGCCAACGACAATCAAAAACTCATCACGTACCCCCACCACGAACACGAACCTAGAGTCCAGATCGCTCTGGATTGGCGACTACGTGCTCATTTGCACCCCACTAATAACAGCAGACAGATTCTGTCATTAAAGTTCACAAACTGCCAACCTCGGAAGGTGCGTGATATCAGCCCGTAGCAATAAACCTCAGAACGAGCAGACTACAACGGCCCCGTTGTTTCCTGACACGTCTTCTTTTGTCCAATAAGGAGCATAATGGACGGGACGTTTGGTGTGACAGCTGAGAAACCCGAGTTCATGCCCGCTGATCTAAACTATTATTTGCATTGTTTTGCAGTACACCACAACTGCACCCGCGAACCTCTCTCATCTTCTTAAAGTCCATCCAAAGTTTATATATCCATACGGCGGCTTTTCCTGCTCAACAACAACCTCATTGAGTGGGGATTAAGACTGGGCTGGGCGTCCACCCCTGAGAGCAAAATAACACCTACCACCAAAGCATAACACCCACTACCCAAACCATATACGCAAGCTGATGAATATGGTCGCAGTAGATTGCACCGGAGAGAAATACTTATAACGAGTAGTTCGTGTCCGTCAAGTAGCAAGAAAACCACTTCCTATAGATGCAGCAGAACTTCCTTTTTCTTCCAAGTAAAACTGAGTGGGAAACTTAAAATAACAAAGACACTGACTTTTTCTATTACTGCCAGGGTGAAAATTTGAGAACGGTCGTTTGAGATGTAACGATATCCTATTTGATATTGGGCTTGTGAATGGCTTCATCGAGGATACATAACGCTTAATTTGATATTTGTTTTGACATCATGTGACACGGTGTGGGGTTCCACCCATACCCGCATGGCATGGAAGGCAATACTATCTGCGTGCATTTCAGTCCAATTCAAGGCAGCACACCTCCCTTAGATCCCCAGTAGGTCGTGCGCGGTAGTTAGCGAGCTGGGCTGGTCAAAATGGTTTCCAGACAAGAAGGACAGGCAGCGGGAGTACTGGAGTTGTCAGATGTAAATGTAAAATGACCTCGGAGGCAAGTCCAGGGTTCTGATGCAGCATTACGCTTGGATTCGGGCTCCGGATACTAGACGAAATCCTCGAAACTGGTAGAAATCAGAGGCAGAATGACTTAAAAAGTTGCGTAATGGTAGTTACAGACAGTCGCAAACGACGATGCCCACCGCGTGTCCCGCGGCATGTATGGCGCAGGGAGGGTGACTTGCGCGTCCATTGGTTAATCATGAGGCAGAATTTAGCAGCATCTACCAACACAAGACGGTCAGAGGTGGGTGTGGATGCTGTGGCTAACAGAGTTGGACGGCCCGTCTATGCGTGCTGCATCCACAGTCCGGACCAGAGTGAATTAGACCTCACATAGATGAGTGTTATAAAGGTCGCTTTAAGGAGGATCCATTGCAGTCGGACTTTCAGTCCTGAAAATGAATGACTTACTTCGTGGGTTGGCAGCCGTAAAAGCTAAGACGGATATCCCCTCGTTATGGATTTAAGCGTGTTAGATTTAGTAGGGAATGCGTTGATTTACCCTAGTGCCGGCTTCAATCAACCTTCTGAGCCTGTCAAGCAAATGAGGACAAGACCAGTCGCGGTGGCTGAGAGAGTTAAACAGCCCGTCCACGTGTACCACACACGACCTGGTCTAAATGTCGTAGTATGTGACAGAACATGAGGTGGTTGCCACAGTAGGTAATGACGATCTATGCTAAGCTCTGTCACTTTAGGGGTCAACGAGGTGTTAAACCGACTTCAAAAGAGAGCGCGTGAAAGTCCTGCCCTGTCGTGCTACCGAAGCACGCGAAAACTGTCCTCACATAGTGATGATTAAGGGATACAGTGACGGTAGACGCGGCGAAAGTCTACTATCACTTTAAACTAACTCACGCGCAAGTCACCGTCCATGCTCTCACCTTGATGTGGAGCACACGGTGGGGATCGTCGGCAACGCCGGTCGAACTGTCGACCGTCAGAGCAATGAAGAAGTTTGCCCGTGCACTCACGTTGTAAAGCACGCTTATCGTCAAAAATGTGCCCATGAGTACGGTAGAAGCAGAAGTATTAGCAACTTACGGGTTGCCGATCCTAGAACATGCGGCGATAGGCATGGTAGGTAGGTAGATAGATAGATAAACATAATGGTTATCCAGACGGTCGAAACACCACTGCACTCGCAAATGCTGCGACAGCCACATCAGCT
>CACRXP010000466.1:255417-287667 GCA_902702965.1 Spirometra erinaceieuropaei | reverse complement strand
ATATGAGGCACTTTTGGACACTTGACAGTCAATATGGCCAAGGAAGTAACCCTCAGTTATGATTTGAGATTTTTACTCAGAGGACTGGAAGAAAAAGGAGAATAAGAGTGAGAAGAAGGGGAAGATGAGGGAGGATAAGAAAGACAGTAGTCTCACGGAGGAAAGTTCCGCGCTATGCCTCCAGGAAGGGACTAGCCCCTTCTTTGAATACCCTCTTCTTCTTCTTCTTCTTCTTCTTCTTCTGAGCGGGACTAGAATTCCGATGAAGGCTAATTAAATCCCTTCTGGACAGCCCCGTACTTTTTTGATGTGTCACCACCACACCTCACTTCTTGCATAATACACTACTTAACCCACGTTCAGAAGAACCCCATATGCGCAAACACACTAGAATGCATATGACTAGCAGCTTGGGCGCCCACCTAGGCTTGAAATGCAGATTTCTGCTGCCCGTTTCCAAGGCGCCAACTTGCTGAATGTGCAAGCTGGCCCAATCCGTCGATTTTCCACAGCGAGCGACACTCACCAGGAAGTTTTCCTGTGTTGTTGCTTTCTGCAAGCTTCTAGTCAAATAATACCCAATGCAACCAAATAATTGCCGTTCCATCGTGAAACCTGACGGAACGGAGCGTTGGCAAAGAATGGGGGATAAAAAATCAGAAAGCAATGACACAGTTTAAATACTTCTTTATCCCCTCCCTCTCTACCGACGGGATAAAGAAGTCTAGTTACAAATTAAACAGGCATGACGTCTTCGTATCATTTGCATCTATCCAAATACCGATTTCTTTCCTTTCTCCCTCTCTCTCCTCTAGAGGATACTCTACTGAGTTTTGCCTATCCAAGTAGTCGTTAAGTGCTCTTATTTTCTCACAAGAGATGATTATCGGGAACAAAATGAGAGATCAGCCCTTACCGAAACTGCTCAAAGACGGCGGTATGCGTCACCAAACTCGGGTGACAAATATCAACCGGGTTGCCAAAGAGGTGAAGAATGCGGAACCAGTACTCTTTGAACAGTCCAGGACGCATTTCAGAGAGGAGGTTTTGAGCAGAAAAGTTTTGGTACACTGAAAAACAGAAAGAGCAAAAACAGCGTACTCAACAGTAGAACACGAGATACGGGAGATTTTACATTCCAAGGGATTTGGTTTGGAGTTCTTTAAATGTAAAAAGTGAATGTAATGAGAGGCATATTCACCAGTAGAATGAAATCAAAAACGCAAGCGCTTAAGGACCGGGGCTGGCCAGCAGGAAGTTTATTTCTTTTAGAACGGGTTAGCATAGAGGCGTACTGATGCCACTTGTTCATTAGGCAGGCTGTTGCCTTTACCCTCTAAAACGGAATTGTCTCTTGCCTCACCCCCCCCCCCACCTGCCCCCCTTCTGTACAGCAAATTTCGTTCTCTTGACCTCGGACAGATGTCTTTAATCAGTCATTGCAGTCGCTCTCGTAGCGGGAGGAAGTGGCCTTTTCCTCATTACGAAGGCTATGCCCAGATCCCTGATCTCAAACAGACACTCTCAACTTCGCCGCTATCAGAAATCATTTTACCCCTAATTTGTGCATTTCCACCGGGGTAGTTTTACTTTAACCTAAGTCATACACACACGTGGCGCCTATAAAAAGTTTGTCGCGAAATGACAAATTAACAGTGATCCGTACGAGGAGCTTTAACTGATTTTTTATTGCACGGCGGAATACGGGGTTCCTACTTTGTCTTGAAGATCCCGTCTAAAGTCCTTTTAAGTGGTCGCATGTGAGTTTGAATAGTCCAGACAGCAGTCGACAGACCTTAAGCTCTTGGATCCACTGGTGGTGTGCTAGGCTCAATGACCAACTGGACACAGATTCAAATAGGGGGTATTCCCAGACAGCGTTTGGGGATCGGCTGGTTGACTTTGGTGTCAAAATCGTAGAAATGGTCATTCCATTCTTTTTTGCTCCTGTCAGTAAGAACTCTAGATTAATGGAATTATTATTTATGATTTCATGGCCACCCCAAATCGGCGAGAACTGAAACTTCAATCTAGGGTGGCAATTTCAGGACGAATCAAATTCCAAGTCTACCAAGGAGTCACAAACCCAATCTTAATCAGCTACGACTGGGGATATTCATATTACACGAACGTGACGCTCTCCAATCTGGGTGGTTGCAGCGTGTGACACAATCGTGGTTACTGCTACCACTGCCACCAAGACAAATTTGGGATTGATGAATGGTGTCGGCTACTAGGAGCCTAGAGGTTGTCACGAAGCCGTCGGGGTGACAGTGATCTGTTTTGCAGCCAAGCCACTTTGGTAAGCATCATGTGTACGTAATCAGTAGTTCGATTCATCCGCAGTTAGTTGTTTGTGAGCTTGTGAATGAAGGTGGCTGACGGCCGCTTCGGAACACCCTGAATTAACACGAACGCTTCACTCTGTCTTTTCTCATCCTCTGGGCTATCGTTTTCAGACACGTCAGACCCACGTCTCAGCTGGAACGGTGATAAATGAGGCATATATCGAAAGTTAGTGTATGTGGTCGATTTGCACAATAATTCTCCTTGAAACCAACGAGTATCCAACGGAGCAGCAGACAAGAGAGCCTATCAAATCCCCCACTAACAGTAGTGGAAAATGAATCACAGACTTCGAATGCAAGTGATTCAGTTCAATTAGATAAAGCGTGCCTCATAAAAAAAAGCAAAAAAACACCACACACTTACCAGACAGTTCAGGCAGACGGACTAACATAGAGTCAGGGTTTCCGTAGGACACGCTACCCTTGGAGACAGCAAAACCTGGTGGCATGGAGATGGCCGCCAAATGTTGGCAAAGAACGTTGAAGGTGAGCAGGCCTAGCTGGCGAGTCCAGTGGTGCACGGTGGCGACACGATGTCGGGATAGTTGGAACAGCCACTGCAGGCCTTCCCAGTACCCGAGGTCCGGAAACTGCTGAACTGCACCACGCAACCAGATACGGGTAAGCATGGAGAGGAGAAGGCAGTCTAACTGGAGGGCGCCCCGCACACCGGGATGGGAAAATGGTTGTGCAAGAAGTACAGTTACCGATTGGTTGCTCGTCCCAGACAACCCAATCGCTCCGGCGACGTTAAGAGCATTAGTGATCGAGGGTGAAGTATGGTTAGACGGCCCTGTCGCTCCTCCGCTGGCTTCTGAAGTTGGCGCCGTCGTTGATGATTGTGGCAAAGGCACAGGAGCTGGAAGTGAGAGAACACTAAAGTTCACTGCTAATCCGAACTCCAGGAGACAGGACCAAATGGCCGGAGTGAGAATTTTCGAGCGATACACCACTGACTCAACCTGTCGCACAATCGAAGTGGCCAAGGGCATGTAGGTCTCCAATGACCAGCGTCCATTGTCTACCGTCGTGGTCTGCAAAGCTGAAGCTGCACTCGGTATACCAAGAGAGGAAAGCTCGTTCTTGATGATATCCTCTACCGGGCCCACGCAACCGGCGTCAGGAAGTTCGGTGGGTCGAGCGTTAAGGAGACTGAAGATCTGAAGGCTGCCCTCGCCTTGAAAAAATTCGCTGTTACGCGGAGTAAAGAACCGGCAAAGGCTGAAGAGAATCTTTTTGGCATAAAGGGCCGGGTTTTGAATAATGGCTCGAGGAAGGCGAGTGGGACCCGACGAGACGAGGACGTCGGCAGGAAGGAGGCAGTTGAGCCAATCGCAGTAGATGTGTACCGAGTGCGCTACAATGTTCCAGTACTGAGGCGGCATGGTGAGGCCGTAATTTATGGCCTAGAAGCGTGAAGCCGAATAAGCAAAAAGTATTACTAAATTACCTTGACCGTGATGGCTAGATACTCCGAGTGCATTCATAGCTGAACAAACGAGAGTTTGGCTTATTTAGTCGAGGCTTGAGATGACGTGAGGGGCTGATACAGTGATCAAAACAGGAAGCTCTTTACCTAACCAAATGCTCATAAATTTGACAAAACACTAGTGCAAGTTCATATCTGGGGTTCGGAGACCGTCTTCCAAGCCCCCGCAAACAGGCGGACCATAAGACAACAAAGGAAAGGACAACAGATTGGGAGAAGTGCGAGGGGCAATGAATGTGGAGGGGTAAAAGAATGACGGTACATGAGTGTGATGGTCCCGGAGATGAGAAGGATAATGAGTGTGTGAAATCAGAAGGGCGAACAAGGAAAAGGGGCAAAATCAAAACGAAGAATTAGAACAAGAAGTATAAAAGAGAGTAGAATGCTAAGCACAGGTGAGCGACGAATGTGAAGGGAAAGAATCAGAAGAGAAAAGCTAAAGCCAAACAACACTTACTTGCATGACCCATTCAATATCAGCGTCTGTATCTAGGACAACGGAGAAGGGCTTTGACTGAATTTCAATCGGGGCTGAAGGCTGCATACTTTTAGAATGTTCAAGGCCCCGCAAGTTCGAAATTCCCTTGGCGCCAGAGTGCTCTTCGCCGCTCACATTGGTGGTAGCCGTAGCAGCCAAAATTTGCCCCCCTGGGGGCTGACCTTTGTCCAACACCCTTGATGTGCACGTGCAATTGGCCTGGCGAATGGAAAAAAACAGCAGATTAGCTTTGACCAAGAGGCTGAGTGGTCGCAAACAAACATGAGCAGGCATGCGAACAGAAAACTTCCTGACCTCACCTTTGGACGCTTTAAAAAAAACAGTCGCCGTAAGATAACCCTATCTCGTCTCGCACACATTCTTAAACAAAATGAGACTAAAGAAGGCGAAGAAGGGTGTGCAAACATCTATGAGTTGAAGGACTGTGCAGTCCTACAAGTTAGTCTAAATTTGCCTTTTAAAAATCCAACTTTCGATTTGTACACCAGTCGCATTCAGCAATGCATGTATTCCTAAAGAAACCGTTCCGTACTATCCCGCCTCAGGTGAAAGCACTAATCATGCGTCTGAGCCGTGCTGCATACCCGTGGTGTTGACGGGATTTGAACGCCGGCCCTTCAAAGGAGCGGTAGTGGCGCCATCATTTCGACTATTCGTGGACATCTGGTAGATGCGATGATGATGACTTATTTGTGTGGTAAATGCTCCTGTCGACAAGAGGTGACTCAACTTGTAGGGGAGCTTTTTGGCCCGATTGAGTGTCGGCTTAACCGCAACGTGGACTGGTTGCCAGACCGCTCTCGGTCGATCTCTTAGAGTCCTCCGCGACCACCCTATCATGGCCTTTGCGTAGGTGATGACGGATGAGTTGACAGGCCGGAGGCAGGTTGACGTGTCGGAAAATTGGACTGGCATGTGAAAACTACGCCTCTGGTGTGAATCATCCGTATTATCTCAACTCAAAATCCCCGGACCTCGACAATCGCAATCAGGGCCGTCCTCGCCAGCGTGATTTGGGAATTAGAGTCAAGTGGCTGTCCGGTCAGTACGCACTCATGCAGACGCGTCTGCAGTCTTCGATACAATTGTGGTTTTAGACGATTTTATTAATTGTTGAAATTTCAACAGGCGGCAGTGTCTTTTGATAGCGCAGTGTCACAACGAATTACAGCCTGAGTTCTAGGGGCCATGCCCATCCCGAGTAATGTCATCCTCGATGCAGCGGACGAGCCTTCGGATTTCGAGATATTCCACTTAATGCCATCACTCCAAGTGCTTTATGCCGCCAAAACTACTCGTTTGCCCTAAAGAAGTCGAGGAGGCATGGTCTTTCAGCTCATTTCTCGCAGGTGTGCTGCAATCTGTTTCACACCTCCGAGTACGCGAAGACGACCGCAGCTTCTGAGATGACGGATGGCTGCAGCTGAAGAGAAACACCCAGAGGTCGGGAAAAACAAGAAGTCTCTGATTTACCCTCCTAAGTGTCGCGGCTTCTCGAAGTGGACATGACCCCTAGACTCCTGACTATAATATCTTGCGGTGCTACACAAGCAAAGACACTGCCGCCTGCTGAAACTCCAACAGTTAATAAAGTCGTCTTAAGTGATGGCAACTACAACTATGTCGACGGAACCGGATGATGACTGCGGCGCGTCTACGCGAACACGTATTGGCTACACATGCATTTGACCCCAATTCATTAATAATGTTAGGGAAAAGAGCCTTAATTAAAACTTTTGAGGCCCAGGCACCCTAAGCTGAGAGGGCGTGAAGACCGATCCATACTGGAGGCTAAGGAGACCACCTGGAGGCGGTGTGACAACCAGTTCACCATACGGGGAGGTCAGAGCTCCATCAGAACGAAGGCCTTTGCATAAACAGAACCACCCTCCGTCGACGTGATGATTTGCGCAGAAACGGGTCGCCACCACAACCATAGCATCCGCCAGGTGACCAGGAACGGACAGGGTAAAAACGTGCGAGATATCGATCAAAACAAGGTCGGCCAACTTGGGAAGCGGTTTTAATCTCCATTGAGTACTCTCTTTTTCCGGTTTACATTGTGGAAATATACAAAAGTCTCAACTGATCAGAATGTCAGTCAATTAGTACGTTTGCCCCGGATGGCTCTTTCACAGATTATCGTTCTGGTATTCCTACCGTTCCTTGCCTGAGCACCGTTTGTCTCCTTTCGGTTCATACCGAAGAGGCTCGTAAACTTTCCCAACAAATCCGGATCAACTTTAATGATAGGCAGATACTTTATTTAGGTCATAGCCTTCCTTCACAGTAAATTCCAACGGTAGAACATGTTTCGATGCCTTTGGAAACCCACAGACACATTTAATTGCTTGAGTCTGTCAAAGTGGCACTGGAATGCCTAGGGTTTGGCTAACACATGGGTTAATATGCTTATGAGGATATAATACGACCACACGCATAAAACCTTCATGCCTACATAGATGAGCAGTCATTTGGATATAGAACTGACGACGCATTAACACTTACCGAAAGGCTCAGAACTATATTTCTGGTGATTACAACGGCTGCGTCTGCAGGAAATTGTGAGAGAAGACTTTGCTGATTGTTTATATTCTCCTTTATTCTAGATGAGATAGACTGCCAGTCTTCAGCCATTTCGTGACTAATAGTAGATCAGCCTGAATCTAGATAAAGAAGTGATGGAAGAAGGTTAGCTGAAAGTTACTACTAAGAAAAGCGTAGAAGGTCGGATTTCATGCAGTTATAGTTAGTGACGGCGGCCTTGATTATAAATGAAAACAATGCATTGTAACTACTAGCGTCAAATAAGACCCAGAAGCGGTGAGGTGGGGGCCCAGGCTTGTGCTTACTACGACTCTCAGTCGCAAGAAGTTACAGGTGGGGTTGAGGAGGATGAAGCGTACTTAATACACGGAGATCATAGAGGAGGACCTCTACCTTTAAAAGTTTGTCATGTATAACATATTTTGTGACAAAATACGCAGAGGACAAGGACCTTATCCATTTTGGAAATCCGATTCATGCAGTCCCACGAAAAAAAACGTTGTCTTATACTGATGCATCCTTTTCGCCCGTCTTGAACACGAGCATCCGGAACCCCTAAGTGAATGCCCTTAAAAATGCTTCTCATTAAAGGACTGTCATTGGAGACAGACGGGCGCCACTAATTATCACCGGGTGAAGGCATACTCGACAAATCGCGGCAGACGTTAAAGAATGAGTAGATATAAGACCAAATTCTAACTGTTTATGTCTCGGATAAGTATGTTCCTGGCCATATAACGTGTGTAAAACTGCATCTGAGGAGTTGTGGTTTTATGAGGCCAAGTTGAGGCCGAATAAAGTGATAGATGAAAAGGATCCGGTGATGTGTAAAAATCGTTGTGCAATGTCTTGGATCCTATGAATGGACGGCAAGCGAAAGGTTAGATTCAAATACCCACGGAGAGTTTCTGGACTCCGTTAGAGTCGGCGAGGTGAACTTGGGATTCTGTGAATTCACAAGCCTTCAGGAAGCGTCGCCCCCACCGACATCAAGGTCGGAGTTCCAGGATAGACGCAGAGCATTCACAGGAGAAAAGCTCCTTATCAGGTAGATACAATAATACGGAATCGGCCGATTTCATAATGAGCTATACTATATACGCTGTGCTCTTCGGCAATACCCTAATGCTTTTAAGTAGAGGTCAATTCAATAAAAATCGCGGATGTCTTATGTAAGCTTAACTAGCATTAAATATTTTCAAGGTGCCTGGCTTATTGAAACTTGTGGACAGATAAAAACAGGCCAAATGGGACCACTGTAGTACGAATGAGTTGTGGATTAAGTTAGCCGTTCTTCAGCAATGGCCCGTCAAATGCTTGAGTAAAAACGCTTCTGCCACATTCATGCCCGTTACGCCCGTCACCTTCGTCGGTTGAGCGGAATGTGTCACTGGTAAGTACTACTATGGCAGCTTTTGATTTTCCTAAAAGAAGTGATTGCAGAGAAGATTTGCAAAAATGAAGCAGGCAGAGGCCATTTCCAACCAAACTGTGATATTTGGGTGCTATTTTGTTGTTTAATTATATAAAACATAAAAACCTACGAGAATTTGTTTTGTTCCTCTGTACTATTTTAACTTCGGGTGTCTATGGCGTTGGTGTGGCCGTTAAGAACGGGGTCTGACCTATCACAAATTCCGGCTAACCAAGCAAGGAAGTCGATCGGATCTAGTCGCAAAACCCAACAAACTAAAGTCAGAACCCGACAGACTGAGTAAAGTACTGAATCCCCGTTTCCAGTCAGAGAGAGGGAATGTCGGCTATAACGTCGTGCTGAAGTTGGAGAAGCATGGCATTTCCGCTGCACACATAGAGCAGCAACGCACTCTGTGGAACGGGCAACGGCCGAATCTCGATGTAGATAGCGTATTTCGATATACATATATCGAGTGAGTAGCGTTTTTGAACGGCAGATGTATATCGAGTAGATATCGGATTTTGGTATACTCGAAAAACGGCGGTAGCAGCACGCATAGCAATCTATACGAACCCTTTTCCTATGGGAATACTACCGCTTTATACTAGATCGACCTATATTGTTTCTGTCGTCCATTCTCTTCCTCCCAAGCCATCTACCGCAGTCTCAGTTTAGACGAAACATGTATAAAATATTGCAAAGTACCCGCAACACTTTGATGTCGTATGAATGCACACTAGTGTGCATGAAGCTGTCTGCAGAAAAGGCTACGACGCATTTTTCCATTACAAAAACGATTGAATCAGCCTGACAGTCCGATAATTTTACGGCAGTGGTATATCCCTAATAGCAAGCGTATATCGCCTCGATAGCGGGTAGATAGCGTACTTTCGATATACGTATACGGAAACGTACGCGGAAACGGCTGACTATGACCCGGAGCTATCTAGGGCCCGCGTGCCAGCCGACTAAAGAAACGGAAGAATGGGGATAGTAAGAAAGTAGAGAACTGGAGCATGGTTCATCAACGTTAGCATGTGAATCGCAGAAGTGGTTCAAAACTTCTGCAGAAAAGCCAGACATATATGAACAAAACTGATAGAGAACTTGAAGTTCCGCCGTAACTGCGCTTCCAACCACCCAACCCCAAATGCAACTCAGAAACCTAATTGTCAATCAATGCAATCAATGATGTTAGTACAAGCTTCCCAGAAGGTTGATGATCTACTTAATAGATAAGGTGTAAGTATGCCGAGCCAACTATGGCAATTGAACGCCCTCGAACAAGCATAAGAGCATGATTGTCATACTTGTTGACCGAATCTCAAAAGGGAGACTGCGTTGTACGGCGACAGGGAAAGAAGAAGGGCGAGATACATTCGCTGGAAAATTGGCTTGAAAGACAATAAGCGCAGGTCTTTTGGCGCAAACGAATTGGCTTTGAGAAGAGTTCTCTCGCCGATCCGCTAAGCACACGGAAAATGGGAAATTTATGGGAGACGACGATGGATCCCGAAAGAAGTCCCGAGGTTCAAGATCCAGGACATTATTAGCCGCCCTGCAAGCACTAGCCGAATCTAGCCCTGTCTGGCCAAACTGGGCTGTTGATGGCTACAGCTGGGATGGGTTGGGCGATATGACTGGACTACGGCGTGACATGGGCAGTCATGGACCCGCTGGCCTCTTCACTGAAAAGAAATGTGCAGGCGGTCTTCTTTTTACTCAATTTCAGCTCCCTTTTTAAAATAAATTCGTCGTCGGACATCCATGGGCTGCCATGCGACTACTAACTACAGTAAGCAGCCCCCAATTAGACCAACACTAGGACTCCGCAACCCACCTGATTAACTGCACAAACAGATGCTTGTCGACGGATCGGTCAATATCACAGCCCAGGACGGTTAATTGGATTCAGCGTCAATACATGATTATTCGAAAATCGGAGAAAAGCACGTAAAAAAGATTGTACAAGGCACAGATTGGCTTTTCAGGGTTCCTGAAGGCAAAAGTGAAGGTGGCTTGTAAGTTAAACAGAAAATTATCATACTGCTTTAGTAGTCAAAAATTGTGATAATAACTGTTTATTTGAAGTAGATTGCATAGCGGTTTTCTGGAAACGGGGAAGGTAATCAGTTTACAAGTCAAACAGAAAAGTTTCATACTACTTAACTGAGCGAAAATTGTAATAATCACCGTGTGACGGTAGTTGGTTGCACAAGGCTTATTAATAATGAATTTGCAAACATTATTACTCTGTCCTTTTCCGGAGACAGATTGGGGCAAGGCCCCAGCAGCTGTCCCTCGCAGATGCTGAATTGTACGAATAAATCATAGTAATTGAATTACAGATCGGCGAACGCACGTTTTCGATTATCCTTCGTCAGGCCAGTGCATTTATATAGGTGTATTAGAACAGCGAAATATGGGAAGTAAATCAACTTATGAACAGTAGTCATAAATCAAGGTAAATATTTTCAGACTTGTGGGGCAACTGGATAATTATAGTTTAGTTTCCCTTAAACCCACTGACACGTGGCATTCCGAGGCTGTATGGCTTACCTAAGATTCACAAGGCGGATCGTCCTTTGCGGCCGATATTGGGCATGTGTAGTTGGCCTTTTCACGATATTTCAAAGTGGCTGACAGAAACGCTGAAAGCAATGCGACATAGTATAGCACCATACTGCCTACGAGACACTTAAGAATTCATCGATTTCGTAGGAAACATAAATTTCAAAGGGAAAACGATGTTATCATTAGATGTCGCGTCCTTGCTCACTAATATTCCCCTCAAGAAAACGAGAGAACATTTAGGTGAAGTGATAGTTAAGCAGGAATTCGCAATTGGCATGCCAGTCTCAGCCCTAAAGGAGCTGCTCCTTCGCTGCACGATGAATGCCAAATTCAGATTCAGTGGTCAGATTTACTGCCAGGTCGAGGGAGTGGCGATGGGATCACCTCTTGGACCCCTTCTGGCGGACGTATTTATGGGTTATGGGACAATTAACTCTATCGCGTAATTAAGGACGTCTATTTCTATGCCCAATATGTTGATGACGTTTTTTTAATAGCGGAGGATAAACTTGATTTGGGTGCCCTTCTGGTTAGAGTAAACCAGACTCATCCATTACTAACGTCCACTTTGGAAAGAGAGCATTGGAAATGTCTGCCATTTCTGGAAGTCATAATTAACAGTATGGTGATGGAAAAATTCGTAGAAGTGTCTATCGCAAGAATATATGGACAGGCCAATATACAAACTTCTACAGCTTTGTTCCTCTAAGTCAGAAACGAAACTTAGTCCGTTGCCTGACCACCAGAGCTAGACGAATTTGCACTCCGGATAGAATGGAGAAAGAACTCGCCTTCATACGAAATACTCTGCGAGAAAATGGTTTCGCCGATAAATTGATCCGCAGATATATGGAAGATTAGTAATCAAAATCGAATGTACCGACAGTGGATAAGACAGAATTAATTGTCACTTTGCCATTTCGAGGAAACCCGGGCTGTGACCTTCTATACTGTTGTCTAAACTCCGCTCTTGCACGCACGTATCCTGCCGCTAGACAAAGACTAATCTGTTTTAGGACCCCACATCTCCGTCTTGAATGCAAGGATAAGCTGCCGATTTGGACCTCGTCAAAGTGCATCTACGCGTTTACTTGCTCCTGTGATGCAGGCTGGAATGGTCGAAAAACAAGGCGCCTATCCAAACGGACGCGAGAGCACCATCCTGCCTGGCTATATCGAGGCGAGGAAGAGTCCATTTCTAGCGCCATTGTGGCTCACTTGGTTGGCACTGGTCACTGGGTAGACGATTACTAAGCATTCCTTGTCATCTATAAAGTGCCGGCAAGACACTTTAAGTCCCCACGTCAAAAGATGCCTGCGACAGCGGCGGCATTGACCATACAACTGACGAATCCAGCCCTGTGCTCGCAGAATGCCTTTACTAAAGTCCTCCTGCTATACTAGTATAGCTGAGTCACGAAAATTCCCACCCGCATCATGGCACGTCGCGCCACAATGACGAAACATAAGCACTACTCAATCAGACTACCCCACTCCTTCCCCTCCCCCTTTCCAGTACTAGTGACAGAAACTTGAATATAATTATTCCGCTGCCCCACAAGTCTGAACAAATATACCCCGAGTCATGCCTATTGTTCATAAGTTGTTTTACCTCTCAAATTTCCCTGCTCTAACTAGACCTATATTAATGTACCGGCCTGACAAGAATAATCGAAAACGTACGTTCGCTAACCTGAACTTCCTTAATGTATAAATAGGCATCATTACACAACTTAATCGGATTACCAGCTCGTCGGGCTCTCTGCGTTTAGATTTTCCGTCCTTTCTGTCTCTCGCTATTACAAAGTGCTTCAGTTGGGGAGTTGCCAAATGTTGGATTTAGCCGGATGGCGTCTCTGGTTGTAAATAAAAAATCGACTTACCTAGGAGGATGTTATGTAGGGCACAACCACAGAACGACCTATTTTCTGCCGATCCTTCTTATCGGAAGGTGTGGCATAGGCGGGAGGGGAGAGACAGAACAGAGTAGTCAGCAGATTCCTAACAAATTCACACTCGCTTCTCCCTCCCAGTTAAGATGGCTGTTTTGCCTAATGGCCGTCATAAGTATACAGATAAATTTGTTTTCCTATCACCTACTCTGCAAATTCTATGTGAGAACCTAACCGGGAAACGAAAGCATTATATTCCGCCTCAGTGCACAGTGACAGATTGGGAAGTGTGGTTTTCTGCCTGGCAGGATTGGACTTGACCTGCACTGCTCGAAGAATGTCAGCCAAAGTTGCTTTGACTTGTTTTAATTTTCTAAATTCTGTAAGGTACTATGCGGCCACGTACTTGACTTTTCTCCTAAGTGGTCGTTGATGAAAATGGGAATATTCCTACTGGAGGCATTCAGCTTCGCCGTGAACACGAAAACAGAAATTTCATTAATCATTTTCTGTGTTTTTTTCGCTTGCCTCATATTTATGTTTCCTTGAAGATATTTTTATCGACTTCAGAATTAAGATCGCGCTTTCGGTCCTTCTGGATGCCTGCAGTTTCGGACAGCTAGAGACTTAATATGCGACTTTAAGCATATCTTTAACTGCGACGACAGCTCCAATGAACTGATGTAATGACATATTATGTCGACGGCGTTGACGCTAAGCCTATTAGAGTTTAGCCCATACGCCTTTCGGGTTTTAGCAGAAGGATCTGGAAACAGTCATTAACAACCCGCTGACCATATATACTTCATTCACTCCGTTCAGAGTGGTCATCTCCTATACTATTCGTACATGCGAAATGCAGCGCAGCACGATTACTCTTAGATTATAGACAACTTACACAATAATTAGGTGTGACTCTTCCCTTACTTCCACGGACTGACATCATCTTGAATACCCTTGTGCGCTGTTCATCTCTTCGGCGACTGAATTAACTTCGAGTTACTGGCTGGTGGAAATAAGATCTGCCGATGCTAAGAATATGACGTCTTTGGTCTCTGCGAATCCCACTAAATTCCTTTTAGGCCGGTCGGTGCCCCTAATACCTTCAAGATATTGATCAATGAAACTTAAACGCAACCAATTCCAGTTCGAGTCCAGTCTCTATGAACGATGTCAAAGTCCATAAAAACGGACTTTTGTGCCATCTTGCTAATTTACGCTTTAATTTTTGCAATCCCAGATTAGTTAGTCTGATTCATAAGCCTTCCAGGTGTACATTCATACGACGTCGTGATTGGTTTTAGGACTTTGGTTTCTACGATGGGGTCCTCTGAAAACAATCGGGAGTTTGAAATGGCCAAGACAATGTGGAGTTTCCAGTTGGCCGAGATACTGCCGTTACTGAGACCGTTGCCTTTTCCGTCAAAGAATTAAGACGCGCCTTTATTCATACTGACCCAGACAACTCCCTTGAACCGGATAGGATTCCCGAGCAGTCACTTAGGCAACTGTCGACAGAACTGACAAAGTCTCTTTCATCCCTCTTTGAGTCAACAATGAGAAAGCGAAGACTGCCCTCGGCAACGGAAAACAGCCGACCTCTCTTCCTTATATATGGGAAGTAGCAGGACGAAAGAAAAGAGCTTCAGGTCTATTACCTTGACTTTCCTCTCATGCGAAACGATGGACGTCCTAGTTAAGAGTGCAATATAACAATTTTATGAAGAAAATACCATCTTACAGAATTTCCAGCATAGGTTTCGTAGACGACGTTCCTGTCCTTCAAATCTACTAACTTGTCTGGAGGTCTGGATCAGAGCTTCAGAAGAGTGCTTCGAGGTCGTGTTGTGTGCACCGATTTCCGCAAAGTATTCGACACCGTCCTGCATCAGCGGCTTCTTTTTAAATCGAGCGCCTTCGGCATCTTGAGAGATCGCCTGAGCTGAACAAGGACGTTCTGTTTGGTCGAAAACAGCGTGTGTGCATCGGATACGACATGTCAGACTGGGTGAATGTGACTAGTGAAGTGCTTTAAGGCTCAGTTCTCGGACCATTACTCTTCATCTTCTACGCTAATGACAGACTTTGGGAACTTGACTAGAAAAAGATAATGTTTACTGACAAAGTTAAGCTCTAGCAAGGCACTAACTGTCCAAATGAACGGAAAACCATTCAAAATAATCTGCATCGACTACGAACGAGGTTCGAGATATGGCTTCGGGATCTCAGCGTGCTGAATTGGACGGTCAATCGTTTGCATCCAACGAACTGTCATTTAAGCGACAGCGCGAGGGCATATCCCCTGACAGACATCACACTTTCCGCAAAATATTCACAGAGAGGTCTCTGTGTATTGATGTAGAGCAACATGAAACCAGCAGTGCAATGCACCAAGGCTGCGTAAAACGCCATAGAGTTAATATTTCTAATCAATTGTGCGTTTGTAGCCTTCGCCAAAAATATTTTGAGGGAGTTTACTGCATCTCTGTTCGGCTTTTTCTGGAGTATGGCATACATGTGTGGCGGCCGTGGCTAACAAAGGACCAAATATGTCTCGAAAAAGTACAATGCCATGCGAGGAAGCTGGTAAAAGGTCTAAAAGCCGATCATACGTAGAAAGACGGAACCACCTTCATGTATCCCCTCTGTGTCACAGGCTGCAACGAAGTGATCTTATCTTGGTTTACAAGATTTAATGAACGAAAGGGATTGTTCTAGAATCGAAAGTGTCCAAAGACATTTTACTGACAAAGTCTTAGCAACGACATTCCAAGTACTTCCTACTCGAATAGAGGACAACAAACTAACCTGAAATTTCTATGGGTTCGGAGACTAAAAGCCGACTTATGCTCCCTTTCTGTATCTACAATAGTTTAAACCTTTCGCGGATTCCAGCCCTTGCCCCTGATATTTGTCCGTTCAGCCTTCATTATTTTCCGCTGGTTATACTTCCTCCTACCTCCTCCCACATTTTACACCCCCAAATGCCCTCTCTTTTTTGTTTCCAGGCAAGCATTTCGCCGAAATAACCTGTCAATCGATATTAGATCGTCAAGTAGTCTATATACATTGGACAGAAGACCATGCTTTTAGCCCAGCACTGACTCAATCGGTTTTTCATTTTATCATCCGTCCTGAGCAGCATTTTCCATGAATTTGGGAAAGCACCATTGGATATTTTAGAGACCGTGGCCAAGTTTTATTATCCACTCACATCTCCGTCTTCGAACAAGGTTTCGCACTTCACGATCCCTCAGCAGGGACCTTAAACTTTTTCAGTTCCCACGCCTAGTCTTTCACAAATCGTGACGTCCTCCCACTCAACCCCTCGGAAAATGAACCGGGGCCACCTCTGTTTTGCCCGTCACTAACTCTCATCGCGATTTCGTTCTGTTCAATGGGACGTCGATGTCTTATTCCCGTTGTCAGTCTCACATTGGGTCTGCCAGCACTTAGCACGCCCAGGTTCACACCAACGGCACCTCGCTCTTTCTCTTCCCCCAAGTAGAACCTAATCTGCTCATTTATATCCATTCGCAACCAGTTTATTTCTTCGAAATATCTTCTTGAAAGTGAGGGTTTCTGAATTCACTCCTCGCTCTCTATTTTTTTAGAGTTTTTTGACTGATTTGTTCGTAATCCACATTGTTTCCGGAAAATTTTTTAATTCGGAAATTGTGGATAATGTTATCAAAAGTGTCGTGTGTGAAGTGGTAAGCCGGCAGCGAGAGTGAAAGACGTAACTTACTTTACATGACATAATTTTCAAATTTACCCGTGCATCTGGCCACTTACGCAGACATTGTTGTTAACAGTGCCCTATTTTGTTATTTGACCGAGTGTCAATTTGGTTTAAACAGTGTCCACTTGGCGCGGTCTCCCGCATGCACAAAAAAGTCGCGAAATTCTCGGAATTAACCGTTTGCCGAGGATGGCGTTCTCTTGTACCTCCACAACACCATAGCATCGGAGGCTACTTCTAACCGCATTGTTTACATGAATTTCAGATGCTGGTTTGTTGACAGGCTTCTCAATAGTTATGCCTTTCTGGACCTGATAATTCGGGTTAGGAACAAGCAAAGATTTCCCTGTAGTATCATCTGGCTTATTCGATCGCACCACTTGATCGGACTTGATTGGCTTGTTATCAGACGACAAGCGAATTGACGGAATATGGTCGGTTTCAGGGACAAAGTGGCTGCCAAAGAATGAATGGCACGTCAGCTTTACGACCTGATGATGGTTCATGAAACGGACAGCGACGCAACCCCGAAGACATTCGCGGTGACCAGTGGTGTGAAGCAGGGCTGCGTACTCACTCCTGTCACCTTCAGCCTCAAGTTCTTTGTTAAACAAATGAGAGCTCTGGAATACACATAGCCTGCGAAATTGACAGGCTTCCTACTCCGATAGATAACAGATAAATGACCTAAATTTTTATGGGTTCGAAGACTGGAAGCAGGTTTTTGTCCCCTCTTTTGCATTAATTAGTTGAAATATTCTTCGAACTTCTGCCCTTACTCCTGGTAGCCGCCCATGAAATCTTCGCAATTCTTCCTTGATTGTACCTCACTACGCTTCCTCCACCTCTAAACGTTCTCTTTTTTCTCTTCCAGGTATACTTTCCCCTGGAAAAGCCTTCCACTAAATATAAGCTCTTCAGATAATCCATACGCATTTAAGAGAACGTTGCGCATTTATCGGAGTACTAACTCAATTGGATTTTTATTTGCCTCATTCTTCTCTCACAACCTCCTCTATGACACTGGGAAAGGACCACGGGGATTTGAGGAAATCGCCACTAAATTAACGTCTCCGCTTACATTTCCTTATTTTTTGTGTACTATCGCTTCCTAGGACCCCTCATCAGATATTTTAGTTTTTCGGTTTTTCAGTTCATGCATTGTGCTCCTCACAGAATGCGATATCCTTTCCGACAAATTCTCTCAAAGAAACAGCCTAGCTAGGTTGGCGTGCACTCTCTAAGCCGTCTCACTTTTGCCGATCGCCGACGCTCATCAGAATTCCATACCGGCTCCGCGATTTCGAGCCCTCACCCCCCAATCGCTGATTTTTGCGGTTCTTGAGGTCACCTCCTCATTTCGACCCCGAACAGTCTGTCGACGCTCTTAGTGGAACGCTCTATTGTCGCCATCCACTGGTAGTTTGGTCCCATATCCCTTGCCCCCTCCTCGCCTGGACTCGAGGCGGACTGTAACCGCTCGCGTCTTTGTCCTTCCCGTCTCGCCACTTTGACGTAAATAGCCTCACCCGGCATATGAATTCTGCCTAATGATGTGTGTTTCGAGCCTCCTACTGAATATCGCATGATGACCAGTTCTGTCTGACTCGCATAATTACCTCTTCCTTAAATCCGATGTACACTGCCGCGTGCAGGCCGGTCCTGCCCGCTTTTTATCCTTTCATGGGTGGCAGCTTCTTCCCCTATAATGTTAATCCAGTCATTTCCATTTTGCTTATTCAATAGTAGAGTTGTTTTCACACCTGGCTCATCATCTTTCCTGACGAATTACTTATTCAATAACTATGAATTAAGTATTGTATAGATTCTATCTACCTGTTCTAAAATTCATGTAAAAATTTATTCTTAATTGCTCTGACCGGACCCCTACGGGTCTTAAACAAAGTTTATTTATTTATTTATTCTCAACAGCAGGCGCAGACAAGCCCGAACGCGTCTATCTACGGCCGCGGTCAACGATCCTCTCCTCGCCGGCGACTGAGCAGTCAGCTATACGATTGAAGAAGAGATGAAACAGATTACGAATCTCTTCGCCTCTTGGCTGCGTTCACTTCAGACTGGCCATCAATGCGGACGGAACGGTGGGCATGCGATAGCCACCACCGAACGCAGAATACAAATCTTTTCGAATCTTTGTTACTAACAACCAACTCCAAACCGTGAATATCTTCACATGTCTTGGAAGCCTACTCTCGCGCAGCACAAACATCGACTACGAGGTTGCTCTCCGGCTCTTTAAAGCTAACCGAACGTTCGACCGACTGCAAGCCTCTGAGTGGAAATTACACGGACCTCGACAGAACAACAAGCTGAAGATGTGCAAGGCCGTTGTCTTGTCAACACTCCTATAGGGAGCTGAAACCTAGACCGTTTGATCCATCCGTGCCAAGAAGTCCTGCTATTTCCATCTCAGCTGCCTTAACAGAATACTAAGGCTGCCGTTGCAGGACAGGAGAACAAAAAGGCCCTGGGACCGACCGGAATCCTCAGCATCCACGCCATGCTGTGTCAACTGCAACCGCAATGAAGCAGGCACCTGGTGAGAATGGGTAACTTTCGCCTGCAAAAACACCCCTTTTACGGGGACGTCGCAACAACTGCTCGCTGACCAAAAGGACCGAAACGACGCTCCAAGGGCACCTAATCGATTGGATGTCGACCCAGTGACTTGGGATGCCCTTCCCCAGAAGAGGCGGGCATGGAGAAGAGAATTAAATACTGGCGCAGCCATTTATGAATCAAACCGAATAGCCGCTGTCAAAACCAAAAGGGATGCTCGCAAGTCTCAGGCGCCTCCAAGCTACAACGTCGCCACACAAGCCCTCCCAACGTTCCCGCAAGCTTAACAAGCCTTTTGCATGCGGATCAGCCTTGTTGATCATATTCTGTCCAAGTGCACTAGCAGCCCGACAAACATGATTGTGCATGCCTCAACCTCCGCGCAGATCACGTCGACGCTCACCCTCACTAACGCCCTTTCAATTCCCCTGGCCGCACGGCAGTTGATCACTACCATTTTCATTTCCTATGCCAAAACTACCGTAACGACGAACACAACCACCTCAACCAGCACCGCCACCGATCAAAGCGTTCTTAATGCCCGATAACCACCAGCAAATTCACCATTGCCACACCCACCTCCAACAATATATACTCGGTCTCAACCTGTCCTCATTGGAGAAAGTATGAGTAAATGTTCAGGCGCATCCCCTGTTTGCTGTCCATCGCTGCACATTTGTTAAAGAAGCACTCCCCTTATAGATTCCCGCGCTCAAAGAGGAACTATACTTGAAGGTAGGCAGGCCTCTGAGTCTTGAGAAAGTCAGCAGTCGAAACGTAGTCGATAAATTGGAGACTGTTCGTAAAATAAAGGTGCAATTGGCTTCTGGATGTAAGGAGGTTCCCAATATGATAACTGTTCTCGGCAGTCAACTGGCCTTAAAGAAGACAGATTACCAACTCGTGGTTTCTGGGCTGGCACAAGCTAAGGAAAAAATGAGTGTCTCAGTCGATTCCACTGACGCTCCTACTACTGTTTTCGTAAGAATGCGTACTACAAGTAGGAGTGAAATTTACCTAACAAGTTACTTTAAGGACTGTGTGCTTATTCTATGCCAAGCTTCAGAAAACCATGGCCATCGCAGCCTGGTGTGCGCTCCGGCACCTGATCTTCTGCCGATAGATGAGTTTGCATTCCCGATGGGTATATAGGCCGTGTGTACTGTCGCCCAGTGTCTTGGGTCATCCTTCTCTTTCTGACCCATTTCTGTCGTTGGTAAAAATTCAGGTCAAGTGCTTGTCGTGGATCAGGATGTGTGTCTGAACGCATAGAGGCAGCTCCGGCCACGACAGCCATCTGCGACCTCTCCCGCCTCCGCTCCTTTTGACTATGTTTTGACACCGGGGTCAGCTGGGGGAGTAGGAGAAAGTGAGGTAGATGCAGCGAAATCGCACTATCAGTGTAGAAGAAATCACGCGCAAGTCACCGTGCCGGCTCTCACCCTGTCGTGGAGCACACTGTGGACATCGTCAGTAACGACGGTCAAACTGTCACCAATTGCCAACTTCATTCCGGCCGGGAGTCGTTGCTGTAGAATGTTGTCATTCACGAACTGTATAAGTTTCTAAAAATAAAGAGGACTCACAAACTGGCGCATCATCCTCAGGCCGACAGGTAGGTGGGAATAACTAATCGCACGTCAGTCAATATGTTGAAAGTCTTCATTGGTTTAGCAACCGCGGACATATCGGATGAGACATTAGCAACATGTCCGCTGGCCTATCGATCCACAGAATTTTCTAAAACACATAAAATCCCCATTCCTGACATGTTGGCTTGACGTGCAATTGCGCAAATATTCCTAGCTACTACTGATTTGACAGCAAGAAAAGACTGGCAGGTAGGTGCAAAGAATTCAAGGACCTCTGGAGAGATTTGCTTGCATTTATGCGGGAAATAGCGCCACGCGAGTCCCCATGAAGTGTCGGAGACGCTGCTTACTTAGGAAGTAATGCGACAATGTCTATGGTACCTTGAAAATTTTAACTGGACTGTGTTGGCCTGTAAGTCATCACCAAAGGCTCTTTCGGAAACGGATTGTCTCATTCGTAACCAGAAAAGTTCAACGCGGTTGACTTCCGATTTCACTTAAGCCTTCTGAAACTAGAACTCCCAGCGCGACGATATATACCGTTCCGTATAGTGATCAGAGGCAACTTCCTCAAGTGGACTGAAAACTTCGTTGTGGGTTGACACCAGGTTGTGTGCATCGGCCAAGAGAAATGAAGCCGAGATTGGTGTTTCCTAGGTTTTCGTACTTAAACCCATGATTGCCTAATATACGCGAACCATTGCTCAAGATATTATGCCGATGCCACGGAAATCTAGAGCGTAATCCTCGGCCTTGCCGATGAAGGTTGACTGCGGATCATGCTAAGTCGGGTGAAGTTGTCGTCAAACTGTTAGGTAATGATGTTCGGCGTTTGTAAGTTAAACATGCCTTGCCTAAGCAACCCAAACAGATCCACTAACACAAAAATTTATTTCCTCGATGGTGCAGCTTTACAAGACTGGCAGGTCCAAAAGGACCTCGACGTGCTGGCGACGAAGTCCTTAAAAATATCCGATAACTGCTTGAATGTGGCAAAAGTGCAATGTCCATGTTGAACACCATGAGGCGAGCATTGACGGATCTTGTTGAAGACCTCCTTTGCAAGATCTTTGGAACATTCGTGAGGCCGCGTTTGGAATACAACGATAAAAAGCCAAAGTACTTTTAAAATCGTCTTAATGAAAGTTATCAAAATTCAGTATAGTTCAGAATATACACAGGGGATATGGGCAGAGCCTTGGAGAACCCTATTTACAAATAGACGGATGAAAAGCATGCACTTATGTACACAACAGTTATGCCAGTCATCGATATCGAGTAAACATTTGGCCATCACGCATAAATTTATCTCATTTTTTTGAAGGTTCCAACGTTTTCCGCCAAGACCATGGAGTTCGGCAAATCATTCCCTCCATCAACCAGCCGGTAGGAGAGGAATTTGGCCCGCACCTCCAGTTTTGCATACTTTATCTTCAGTTCGTATTGGTGGCCTCAAAGACTGGGGACAAGCCCTTATTCTCTATACAACCCGCCTAAAAAATATGAACACCCTTTTTGTTTATAGACAACTACGCGGGGACTTCTTTCAGGCCTTCTGCACTTTGGGGAAATTTGTTTGCAAGCCCGCATTGGAGGATTTTTGAATTTCCTACCGCGGCCAGCCTTCCTGGTCAACTATTAAAACTGCTCGTTCACCAGTAAAGGCCAGACGTTGGCAAAATCCTCCTTCTCTGTCAAAGTTGTCAAATTTTGGGAAGACCTCCCCGCAGATGTTGTCATGTCATTATCGATGAAAAGCTTTAAATGAAACATGACAGATTTATGTTAGAAACTCTGCCGGAGCGATGAGAAACTGAATTCAACCCTTGAGACTCATGCTCAAGTTGTAATAGTTTCATAATTCCTTTTAGACTATTCCAGCCCGCATGATCTGGCTGTACGACACACTCAATTCTAAGTTGCGAATTTGGTTCTCAAAGACTCACGCCCAATTTCACCAAGGAGCTGAAGTGAACTGTACCACAATCGGATTCATATCACTTAAAAACAATCGACTTGTTAACGGTAACTCAAGGTTCCCTGAAGTCATTTTTATGAGTTATTTTGATCCAAACTCAGCGATTCATGAGTATTATTATGGATTCTTATACAGAACAAGCATAAAAATATATTCTGGGCCCTAACTAATAGTACTTTGATATCTTTACTTCTTTGAAGTCTTCTCTAAACCTCAACGTACCAGATCCTTCTTTAGCGTGCGATTCTACGGCTAACGACAACCTAAACTACGATCGAAAATCATCCCTAGGGGACTGCGCGTTCTCTTTTCCACTTTTCAGTCGAACATGACGTCCATCTCGTCATTAAATTTGCCTCAACAACCCTACACTTTCGGAATGGATCGTGGTACTCATGCACAGCCTGAGTCACGTTACACCATAGGCTTCTCTGGTAGCTTTGCTTATTTCAGTGCATAAGTACTTACCGACCTGCTCCACAGGTCTTTGGGTCGCGCTTTCGCTGTGGCCCAGGTTCGTCCACTGATTGTTCCTGACTAGCCCGTTACATCTTCGCTGATTGAGTTCATTATGATTTGGTTGTAGCAGTGACCAACTATTTCAGACAGTCTTGAACATTTGGAGAAGGAGTTTTAAAAATTCGACTTTACTCTTGCGTCCGGTCCCCTGCCCGACATACTCTCAAGGACGACAGATTTAGACAACTGTGCGGCCCAAATAAGAGACTAACTTGAAAGTATGGCGAAACGGTTCAAAATGGGGTCGGCTCTTGTGTTCTTGGATGATTTTTTAACTACTTTCGTTTGTTCGGCAGAGAGTTTGTCGACTCCGTCCTCTCTAATATCTTAACGGCCCGCTTATGTCGTATTTAAACAACTGGATATTTCATATTGACCCAACTGTGGAGAACTCGGAGCCTCGATGGAATTCGAACCCACGACAGAAAGGGGCAAGTTTTAGTACAGAGAGTGCCCTAACCACCTGAGCTACGAGGCACCGCCAGACGACATGATTTAATCACATTTGGATCAAGTTACCCACCCAAACTACTTCACCCTCTGGAATCCACCAAATCTGCTACAGTAAGCTGATTGCCCAGGCAGGATTTCCTAAATAATTCACCTAGAATCCACCATATGACTACCAAGATCACGTAACTCATGGATGTTTTGCCAGATTTTGAATAATTCATAGTGCCAATATGAATTATTCAAAATCCGCCAAAACACATATGAATCTCGATATTTATTAAGATTCCTGGTCCGTGCATGATTCATAATCTTAAAGGAATTAATTGCTTTGTACGTGCAAATGATCTACATTTAGTACATGCTAAATTCTACTACGACCACGGGGCCCGTGCTTGTTCTCGTGATGGATGCACACAATCCAACAATTAATCAGAACCCCGCTCATATTTATAGTGGATTAGAGTGGAAGAAAGTATTATGCACAGAAGCTTGATATTGGCCTCTGGGGGGTCAGGGCCCAAGGATGATGCGTTGGAATATGTCTACCAAATTTCTGCCATCACCCCTGCCTCCGAAAAGGCAGACAGCTTGCGATCCGAAAACCTCCGTTCCGCAGACCTTTTGACATTTTTGCCACCGAAGTGCCAGCGTATCCACAGCTTAGATATCGCGAAATCTGAGGAAATTCCAGGGACCAGTTTCTCTTGCTCTTTCCCGACTTCGGACCCGCCTTCCTCTAGCACCGTCTTCTGCTATCTGGTCCGAACGAAGAAGAGGTTAATTTTACAAACAGAATCCTCCTTGTCAGATCTTAAGTACAACATCTTCTTTAATTGCTCTTGTAAGCCACAAAGGGACTTATGCGGCCGCCGCCTCGGCGGTAAAATGAGGCCATTGGAATATTGGTGAGCAACAGCAGTTTTGACAATGCCTGCACTCAGTCGCACAGGCAAGATCGACAACAATTACTGTACGCGATAACGTGTAGAATCGTCCACTTATACACCCGGTTAAAATCCTTAGCTCCCGCAGTCATTCGTAGCTACTATAGGAATGTGACGCATATCTTTCCACAGTTTCCTCGTCCGATTCCATCTCGCTTAAACATGAGCCTAAATGTCGGTGGTAGTCTCGACAAATGCAGGGCCATGCCCGCCGCCATCAAAACCAACGGTGAGAAAACTGCAAGTTTCAACCCACGAGCGGTCTGTCTTCACAACTATGCGCCCTCACCACTGGCACCGAAGGTAAGGGTCTTCGGACGTTACGATTCCGGCTGAGCCCTGGGTTGCCGATTCTGCACATCCTCTTCGGGAGGAGAGTGTAGCCCACGCGTGGACTCTTTTTTGCCTTTTTCCAGCGATTTACAGACAGCCAGCTTTACATGCAGTGTGCCATTTCCCCTCCCTCCTTCGCGGCGGCTGAGTATAGGAACAAAAGGAAAAAGGGGGCGGGATGGACAGTGTTACAGAAAGGGTTAGGACGAAGGTGACGATTACGATGGGTGTATCCCATTCGATCACTATTCACCTCTGTTAACCTCTCAGACTGCATCTGACGAAATAAAATTTCAGGCGGCCGGATGTTCCTCGTTCAACGATGAGCGGTGAGAGTCTGCGCTACTACCCGCTGGCTGCTGTTGGTGTATGTCCTTCCTGGGGTGAGGTTGGGCAATATTTTCAGCAAGTAATATTCCTTCCCAATCCAGCCTGCTATTCTGTTTTACGACCACCGAGAGTTTTTTGCGACCGACGGAGGAGAATACCGATGTCACGAAAAAGTTTGGCATATTTCACCACCCTCCTCACTCATGAAATATTAAACGTGAATCGATAGCCACTATCTGGCGTGTAACGACAGCCTTCAGGAACTCGACTGCGGCAAAATAATGTTTGCAGACGACGTTAAGCTCTGGCAAGTCATTAAGGGTCCGAATGATCAGAGATCCCTTCAAGATAATCTGCACCGACTGCAAGCGTGGTCGAATAAATGGCTTCCAGATTTCAATGTGGAGAAGTATGCCATCCTTCATCTGCGTCCAACCAACTCTCATTCAAATGAGAGTCTGAGGACTTATCACCTGAAAGATATAAGGCTCCCCGCAGAATCTTCACAGAAGGATCTCGGGGTTTGGATACAGAACAACCTGAAATCAACACTGCAGTGCCACAAGGCTGCAAAAAACGCCATGGGAGTGCTGCATGCAATAAAAAGGGCTTTCGTAAATTTTGACCAAGACCTTTTTGGGAGAGTTTACGGCACATTTGTTCGGCCCCACTTAGAATATGACATACAAGCATGGCGGCCATGGCTGGCAAAGGACCAAGAATGCCTCGAACGGGTACAACGGCGTGCAACAAAGCTGGTAAACGGTCTAAAAAGCCATTCCTACACAGACAGACAAAATTGCCCTAATTTATTCCCTCGGTGTTACGGGCAGCAAAGAGGTGATCTTATCCTCGTCTTCAAGATAATACATGGTCTTGAGTATGGACTTAAATTTGAGGACATGTTTCAGTGGAATCTTTCACCTAATCTTCGTGGTCACTCGATGAAGTTACGGACAACAATGTCCAGGCTGAATCTCCGTTCTGAATTTTTCACGCAGAGGGTAGTGGAGAAATGGAACGATCTCCCTCAGTCATTCGTGGAGGCTACATCCCTGCAACTCTTCAAGAAACGCTTGGATGATTATTTGTGTCCCCTGTTTTCCCTCGACGGTCTGAATCTGAACTAATACCCCTGGTCCCCACAAATATTTTCTCTGAGACAATGCTACTCAAATGAACCAAGCACTGTTTTAATAGTGAATATTTTTGTTCGTGTACAGTTATTTCTAACGAGCTGACATGTACTCAATAGGGTTTTCAAAGGCTTTGCCTATTATCCTTTCCAAATAAACTGAAATAAACTGAAAACGCACACCACGTCCTTGCGTGAGGTATGCATGCCACCGACTTTCAGTCCTGTCTACAAACCTGCATTATCAAGGCCTTACGCGAGAGAGGCATAGTCAGTGCCTTATATGACTGTAACTGGGTCTGGTTGGGAACTTACTTGGCAGATTTCACTGCGGAGGTAGTGACCGATTCCATGACGTCGAGCTACATAAAGATGCTGTTCCTTATCTTGATAAAATTCCACATCTCATCCCTCAGGAAACCTGTGATGTCAAACGCTGGTTTTTACTAATCCTTTTGAATGTGGCCGTGCGGTCGTCTGCGTCTGTTGGATGGGTATTTATTCAAATGACAATTGAGAAGGGTGATATTTGAAGGCATCATACATTAATGTAAAGTCCTATTTATGAATAATCGAAACCACAAAAATTTTTAGGCTGCCAATTTTAATTTGAGAAGACACTTTTCAAATACGTCTGGACGTTTCTGGAATACTATTCGTTTTATTTAGCTTCATGCGTGCTGCTGAAAGGAAGAAAATAGAATCCGTCCAATATTTTTTCACTGAGAGCGTTTTAACCTTGGACCGCCAATAGTTGATCTACTAGGAGCGTTGCGGGTTTACAGGCCTTGACCCATTGTTGTTTCATCGATTGCAAAAGGAGCTCATCTTACCGCTTAAGCTCTTAAACCACTGTACTTTTAGCCCGCTTACTACTTTAAAACATCTTGACCATCCCGAACTTATAGTCGCTGTTAGGTCCATTTATTTCTTCCTCTGGTACTTTCCGTTAAATATCGTCGTTTCCTTTCTGTGAACAGAAGTACAATTGGAAACAGATTACCCAGGAATGCTTAAATTCCGCAAAATCATTCATTGTTTAAGAGAATCATTACTCGTTTTTTACATTCAGAAAATCTTCCACATGTTTTAGGCGCTGAATCTACCTATTTTAACCACCGTAGTGATGGAGTTCGTGGTCTCAGATCCCCTGGCCGGTCTCAGCACGGACTGTTTCCTCAGCCGCCAGCAAACAGCGGTTGCTGAGTGCGTTTTTTGGTCCAATAACTATCTCATAAAAGAGAACTGAGGCTGGAAATACCGGAGTAATTTTACCCATCCCTTTCTGGACTGCCATCAGTTCACGGACAACAGTTGTTTCCCCTGAAACATCCAAGCTACAAAAACATCACCCTCTCGATTCTTCATAAGGAGTTTTTTCCCTGTTAGTTCAATCCGTATTTTGCCCTTCTTTGGTGGTTTCTGCGAGCTGGCGTCAAATGCATTTATAATTAGTATTATTATTATTATTATTATTATTATTTTTAGTATTAGTATTATCTACGGACACCCAACGAAACCTTGGGATGTATATGCTAGAGTCGGAAATTCATTTTGAAAATCTTTCTACTCCAGCCTATGAGCAGCGTCGATAAAACTGAATGCGTCGTACTAAGAGTGGCTTATTTCTGATTTCAACACTATAAAGCATCCCTACAATAACAAAGGTGTACTTGGATAAATTTCAGGAGAATCGTCAAAATATGAAACCTGGATCGTAAAATTCAACGGAAGGATGAAAAATTGTCTTTATGCAAAGAACTAGACAAGTAATACCAATTGGGCAACAAAGCTCCCATGAGGCCGCAATTCCGCGGGAACAAGTTCGTAGACATCGTCAGCGCCTATGCCCTCCCAATGTTTAACTTTGGCGATATGACGAATAAGTTCAAAAAAAACCTGCATGCTCCCCTAGAAGATGTGCTCAAAGTGGACAAACTGGTTGTTTTTGTTGAACTCAATGCTCGCGTCGTCACAGTCCATGTTGTCTGGGAGGAAATGGTCCGTCGCCGTGGGATTGGCAGCTGCAGGCTTGTGCGGGGACATAATCGTCTTCTAGCCAGTATCTTTCACCATCCTTTCCATGAAGAGGCGACGTAGTGCGTCTTGGCTCAGAAGCGTGGTCAGCGTGTCGTGCTCGTGAATAATGTCATATGTGCCCCCCCTCCCCAAGCGGGCCACGCGGTAGATGCGCTGAACCAACACGAGAGCCATACCGGATTCTGGCGGGCGTTATCTGATTGCGCACCATAACAAATGTCAGCATTTCGGGTACGGTGCCGGTAGACATCGAACACACTGGGACCCCTGCCGCCCTCCATTGTTGTTGGTTTCGTGCAGGAGGCCATCGTCAGAGACTGTGAGGATGCGACATCAAATGAGCAGTTTTTGTAGTCAAGCCATGAAGGGGGGGGGATATTAGTGCAGAGAGTGGCATTTGCGATAAGCTGAGTCCCACGCCGTCTCACGGTGTCGTGACTGCGTGCATCCTTGGCTGGAAGTTGGGTCTCACCTCTTGGCCGCAGGAACGGAGCGTGTGATAGCAGGGGGGTATGCCAACGTGCCTGTTGATAGAGTTGGTGTCAGACACCCAGCCCTCCAACTGTTTTCGCCCTGTCTTCTTGTTTGCCCGCGCTACTATCCGCGTGCTCGCGAAGTTGAATTCGTGGCCTTCCTCTAGGGTGTAAGGGGCTACCTGAGACAAGGGGTCGCCTCTCCGGACTGCCCGTTTGTGCTCCGCTATTCGTGAGCTAAGTCGTCGTCCGGTTTGTCCTGTGTAGTGGCGAGGGCAGTCCCGACATGGGATCTGATAGGCGACACCGATTGTTCTCCCACGTCCAAGCGATCCTTCGCTCGCATGATCTTGTCGCGCATGGTCGCTGTCGGACGGTGAGCGATACCCACGCCAAGCTCTCCAGCGATACGTTCCATCGCTTCGGGCACGTTCTTTCTATATGGTAGAGAATGCCAGAGTTTTGGCGGCTCTCCGTGGGTGCGTGTGGAGGCAGCGGCTGACGAAGATGTTCGGATATCCATTCCTTGCCAGTTTTTCCCGAAGATGCCGAAGTTCTCGTACTCGTCCCTCTGGCCCACTGCAGTTCGTTTTTACCCTCTGAAAGAGTGTCCTAACACAGCTACGTTTATGCGCCATGGGGTGGTTACTGTGGTAGTTGAGAATCTGAGTCGTGTTAGTCGCCTTTCTGTACACCGTGGTGTTGAGTTCGCCAGTGGGTGTGCGTGTGACGAGAACGTCAAGGAAAGGCAGCTGTTCGGAATGCTCTTCTTCCCTTGTGAACTGAATGTCCGGGAAGATGCCGTTGAGCAGGTCTTGAAAGTCGACCAGTCTCCTCCTTTCAATTATAGCGAACGTGTCGTCCACGTACCGACGCCAAAATGCAGGTTCATAGTGGTCGAAGGCGACTTTTTCCAGTTCCTACAGGACTAGTTCTGCAACCAGGCTGGATATTGGCGAACCCATAGGCGTTCCTCTGATCTGCTCGTATGTTCTGCCATTGAAGGTGAAGAAGGTTTGTTGGCAGAAGGCAAACAGTTGCAGTAAGGGGTCGACTTTTAGGGGTCTGTTCGTTTCGTTGTAATTTTCTTCGAGTCGTTTGCGAAGAATCCGCGTGCCAGGTCCGGTGGGATGGAAGTGAATAATGAAACCACGTCAAAGGACAGCATAATCTGATCCGGTCGGACAACCTTTCCTCGGATGTCGGTCAGGAATCGGGAGGCCGAACTGATGGAGGTCTTCGAGCCTTCTCGGAGAAATTTAAGTTTTTGGGCCATTCACTTGGATAGATTGTAAGTGGGGCTGCCTTTCAAGGCAACGATCAGTCGAAGGGGATCTTTGGGCTCGTGGATTTTGGGTAATCCATAAAACCGGGCCAGGGCCGTGTCCGTTGGTTTCATCTGTCGCCATTCGTCTAGCGATATAGCACTGTTTCGTTTGAGTCGCTTCAGGAGTCCAGTTAGTTGACCAATCATCGATTTGGCTCGCGAGGAAGGCATGGATTTGTAGGACTGTTGGTCGTCGAGGAGAGCTTGTGCCTTTTCGTTGTAGTCAACGCGGTTCATCACGACGGTTGCTCTTCCTTTGTCGGCTGGCAGCACTATTATATCTTTGTCCACTTTTAATTCCTTCATTGCTTCGATTTCTGTGGGCGACATATTATTGGTGGACCTGTTCGTCGGCAGTAAGGAGGTGACTTTCTGGTGTACGGTGTGTTTAGCCTCGTCGGTTGTGTTGGTTCTTACCAGCATAGCTTCAAGTGCAGCAATAAATTCGGCTGGTTTGACATCTGCCGTATTAAAGTTGGCTTTACGAGTCAGCATTCTCAGTTCTTGTTCCGTTAACTGTCTGGAAGATAGATTGTGCACCACATTTCTGTTCTTCTTGTATTTGGGTTTCAATTTTCCGAACTTCTGCTCTAGGTTCATGCGTTTTAACTCCTGTCTCCTTTTTGCCACGATGAATATTGTCCGAACTTCATATGGTCTCCTCTTAATACCGTAGAGAAATGTATGGTTTTCCGTACGCGGAAACTATACTGCTTGTACTTTGGAAACCCTGAATGCAAGTGTTACGGCAGGTCGGGTTCAAAATTATTCCGGAATTGGAAAAATTTTTAAAAACCGAATTGTACACCTCCTTTGAGCGTAAAATTGGAAGTGGACGTCAGGTTCTACCGAATGAGCAAGAGAATGAATATTTTTACGCATATTTTCTATGAAATATAATTGAATTTTTAAGGGTATCGAAAATCAATGAGAAAAATTCATGCTAATTAAGTAGCCATTTTTACAGAGTATAGTTTTTGCATGCAGCCAAAAAGAAGTTCGTTCGAAAGCCGGCATACTGCGATAAGTGAATTATTATAGAATTACGCTACATGATGATTAGTTTTACAACCCTATCTAATTAATCTTTTCGAAACGAAAACGCATTTCGGAATTTCGGTTGACATTTCATGAGTTGTCCCACCTACTGTAGGTAGTCATTTTTACATTAGACCGAAAAGAGGTGCGTTTAAATACCAACATCGCAACCTCGCTTAAGTAACCCTTCCTAATCGAAAGCGCATTTTAAAATTCCAGTTAACGTTTCATGAGGTCGGTCACTGACTGTAACTCCTACACCTAAAACTCCTCTACCACTAGAGTCCCAAACACCGCCACACCGACAGCTCACTAGCCACAACCCCATCCTGTCCTCACTGCCACTGCAAATTTGCACCACGCATGGACCTAGTCGGGCACTGGCGGATTCAATAGCGCGGAGACTGGCTTGCCAGTGACAGGAGCTCCACCTGTCCCACCCGCTTTACAAACCCAAGGACATTCCATCATCTTATGGGCCTATTCGGCCAAACGCGTACTCATTAAAACTTGCGGCAAAGCATCGCAGAACCTACCCCACCAGTTCATACACTACACGCGAACCCGCCTCACAATACACAACGCACGGGCAGGGCTTGCGTGCCCTCTGGCTCAATCTCGTTTCTGGCCAAGTCCAATACGACTTACGTAGAGGAGTTCTTGCACTTTCGTCCGCCATTAGGCTCAATCCCACTACCAGATAACTGACCGACTCGGACAAGGTACTGGCGCATTGAAGAGGGAAGTAGGAGAGACAGTTACGTCGACAGTGGGGGGAGGGGTCATTCCCACGACATATGAGCGCAGTCTCAAGCATAGTAAAGCTAACGCGGTCTAAGCCTACCACGAGTCGTGACTTGGAAGGTTGCCAGCTGGCTGGATGACTCGGAGTAACATTATGGGAGAAGAAAATTGTCGCTCATGAAAGGATAAAAACGGGCAGGACCGGACAGCATGTGGCAGGGCATAACGGATTTCATGAAGAAGTAAGTATGCAGGT
>CACRXP010000466.1:227519-246358 GCA_902702965.1 Spirometra erinaceieuropaei | reverse complement strand
GGAGGAGGAGGAGGAGGAACGTTCGAGTGGGCGAGCGCCTTTTCAAGTTCCACTTTCGGTGGACCGAATGGCTCAAGAAAATACACGACGGACAAAGTTGCGGCTATTAACGACTCAGCTGCAGACAATCAGGTGATTTTAGCATCAAGTGCAACTACCTACGTTGAATGCGGGAGCTGCCAATTTTGTCAAGCATGCAGTGTCATAGTAACCGCAGCCTATAAATACTGCGGTGCTTAGGTAATTCGTTATCCCAATCAGAATCTACTTCTGATACTGAATTCGAGGACGAATTCGACATGCTGTAAGAATAAAATTACTGTTCAATGGCTTTGCCTCCATCTTACCACCAACATGACTGTAGATACAAAAAACGAAACTTTAGAAGTATGCGATATTTCCGATTTAATGATTACACGGAGTAAGCCGTCATCCATAGACCCCTGCCGAAAAAAGTTTACCTGATTTTCATTATTGCATTCCGACTATATGGCTGAACATTAGCTCGGGAGGTTGTTAACCAAAACTGATGTGTTGTTAGAAGTCTACCATCTGCCTGTATACATTTCTGAGTTGGCCTCTGCGGCTTCTTTTGTCTTAAAGTAGTATTTGGATAACTAGTGTGTAGTTGTGGCCATCATTACGATGTTGAACTGCTACTGTCGGGATCAGGCAGTCTGCGTGACGTATCTTTCAACGGAAATAAGTTTCTGTACATTCACCAAGGTGGCAAAAGGTGCCCTGTGTTTCTTTATTTACGCTGACAGGGACCATCTCATAGTTTGCGACCGTAGATGAACAAAACGACAAGAGCCAAGTTTCAATATGATTTCTGACTAAAGACACGATCATCACCCGAATCGACTATTCTTGTAGCCCTTCGAGATTGTAAGGCTGCCAATGAAACCTTATATCCATCACATTGTCCCCAAAACGGGCCACGTGGTAGATGCTCTGGACCAACACGGGGGCGTTCTCGGATTAGCGCACCATAACAAATTCTAACATTTCGGGTTCCGGTGGCAGACCCGGTTGCCGGCAGACGTCGCGCACATTGGGACATCTGCTGTCGTCCATTGTTGTTACTGATCAAAAACGTGATCATTTGCAGTGCGGACCAGGGGGTGTGAAGTGGAACGTCAAGGTACGGGCAAGAACGTGCCATCCGTCTGCGCCTACCCCGCCCCCGGTCTTCTTGACTTTGTCTTGACACCGGGCCAGGTGTGGGAGGAGGAGAGAGTGCGGTAGACGCTGAGCAAGTCTGCCATCACTATCAACTAAGTAGCGCGCAAGTCACCGTGCCTGCTGCACCATACTGCGGAGCACACGGTGGACGTCGTCGAAATCGACGGTCAAACTGTTATAGCCATCACAAGCAATTCTTTCATGCGCCTACTTTGGTTGTTGTGCTCTATGCTGTGCACACGAAAGACGAATACCTGGAAGCATGCTGACTAAATTAGTTGGGGAGTTTAACTGCACGTAGTTGGTCGCACCGATAGCTCAGGTCTTCCACGACGGGGTTTTGATCCTGCTGCTGTCTGGAATCTAACGGAGTGCGTCACTGGAACTGATCCAGGCGTCTTTATTCGGACGTCTGTTGGACAATGTCATATGTCTGCTGAGATGTATGGAGGGTAGAGCACGTCAGCCGATGTTCAACTTCGTCTCTGCATCCCCCAAAGTCCTAAACCCAGTAAATGCATACGTTCGCGTCGACTGCAAGAATCTCCGTAACCGACTAAGGCCCATCTTGTTGAACCCGTAAGCTGGATTCTTAGTGAGTTTTTAAAGCAGCCTGCCTTCCCAAAGCCTGAGTCAGAAATCGGAAAACGAAATCTGTCCCTTTAAAAGGGAAAGCAGGCCCTTCTGCAATCTTCCAATAAACTTATTTCCGTCCGACTCTCCGTCTATTAATATCCATCGCATAACGCGTACTTGGAGGATCCGAACTCCTTTTCTTAAAAAATAAGGATTGTTGGGAGATTCCTCTTTGAGGAAAATAATTTCGATAGATAACTCTTGAAAATGCCCACAAGTCGCTTTTTCGAAAAATTTTCGTGGTTTAGTGAAAGGGTAGATTGTTGGCGACCAGCCTGCAGTTTACGATTAATGAGAGAAATTTTTAAGAAGTGATTTTTCTTAGAGGCCAAGAAGCCACCATGGCTGAGCTTTTCTTTCGTGTTGGTGTTGTCCGGAAAGTCATTCATGAAGTGGGAGTGTTTCAATTAATGTTATAACATATTTGTCCTTTAATCGCTGCACCAGCGGGGAGGATGAAATATTTGTTCAGTTTTTTTCCGAAATGAATTTGCAGCAAAGGTTAAGTCCAATGACGTTCACTTTGCCTAATGAAAAAAACGGGGACTTTACATAGGCACACACATACACACGCATACATGGGGTGTTTGTTGCTACAGTGTACGCAGTCGAGGTTCGACCGGTTAGTTAATGCATCGAAGGCTTCTCAGCCAATTCGCGGTCGATGTGATATTCCACTGCCGGACCCTTTCCGTCCAACCGAGTGATGAGGGATTTGAGTTTAAACAGTGCTGTCGCCTGTTCTTTGGCAAAGTGATCCAAGAATTCTTGCGACTATGGAGAAGAGAAATGAATCAGAACAGTCTGGAGGAAATAGGTCTATGTAAGTAGTCTGACGTGAGGAAACGGGAGATGAAATGTTGAGGAATGGAAAGGGGGTTGTGACTTAGCATTTATCTAGGTAAGTGATCGGACGCGCGTAGGTCCTCTTTAGTGATCTTAAAAAGGTTATATTTATATGTATGCTGAATATATAATGTCTTACAGAATGCCAGTCATATGTAACCTTGATCATAAATGGCTTAGTGTCATTTGACAAACAATATAACAATTTTCACCTTCTTACACGGGCTTTACTACCATAACATGTTCGAACAAAAGTTTGCAAGGCCTTTCATAAAAATATTCCCTATTTCACTCTTCCTCCACAACCCAATCAAAACACATTATTGTAGCTGTCTGGCTATCGCGCTTACAAGAGACGAATTTTTGTTTGTCATCATTGACCAATATTTTGTCAAAGATGATGATGCCATGTTCAAAATTTCAATGAGTCGCACCCAACGCAGCAGGCGAGTTGATCGGGGCACTGGAATCGAGGCATGATTCTGTAAGTACATGTGTAGAACCGGCCCCCTCTCTACCCTCACCATGCAGGCCAGACCCTGATTTCTGGCTTCGTTCAAGATCAATACTGAGACTCTCAGTGTCAGGAAATTAATCTGATTTGTTAAATCACATTTCGAGCTAATGAATTGTTTTTATTCTGGCTGAACTCGAAAGATGGGCTCTATAAGTGGTGCGAAAATTCGACTTAATCCCTCGTTATCGAGTTCAGCAGATAGTGCTTTCGGGATGCGTATTCCTTTCACGGCTCGTAATCAACAGCTTCCGACTGGTTCCCCATTACGCTAGCATTAAAACACCACTGACCATTTCCCAGTATTTTGTTCGTCGGGTGAAAAGAGTTTTATAAAACTGCTACATACATGGAAGTCGTGGAGCCTCTCCGCACTGTTGTATGCATTGAGAATAGAATTATAGACATCAGCCTCACGTTGAAGAGCAGCCTTCAGAGCGTCGACGGGACTGCCCCAAGTAGCCGGCATGTCAAGGGGCAACTAGAGTAGAGAAAATACATCAAATCAGCTAATTGTAAATAAAATTGTACACGTTTTCCAAAGTGACATCACACACGAAAGAATATGTTGTTCCTCTCATTCTGAAATCCATAAGATTGGCAGGAGACCTTCTACTGGAGTTGGATTTTATGAACTGTTAGCTGTCCAGTTTTATTAGCTAAGGTCGTCTGGATCAGATGGTTCTTCATTCCTACTTAAATGGGAGCCATAGTCGCCATATAGGGATCCCTTCACCAGCCAGTTATGTTCGATTTTAGAACACTAACTAATTGAAATATTTTTGTGCAGTCTGGCAAAATAAGGACGATCGTAGACTCCTCACCGTATGCATCTTCGTAGCACACTATCTGACTTTCTTTAACTAGTTGCTTCGTGATAATTGAGGAATTTTTCACTGTAATAAATCTGATGCATTTTAACTATCCGGGGAGTTGAAAGGTGCGGCTTCGAAGACCTACAGTTGACGAAATAACTCTACTCGCTTTTGAGACTGCAAGGACTCCTCCTTGTAATCCGGCCTTTGTGACACTTGCCACGCATGTGAGATCCTATCTGCGTGCGGAGATCGTTAAACGGCGACTTTGTGCCACATCAGTCAATGCGTCCAGCCTCATACCCGACAGTCTGATGCGATGGCATCCATCGTGTGTCCTCTGAGGCGGGCGCATCACTGACTAATTACACGTTAATTGGTTGATAGTGGGGCGGACTTTCGCAGCGCCTACTGCACCCCCTCCTTCATCCTTAACCTTGCAGTGGCAGTAGGACAATGTCAAGATGATTAAAGATGGGCACGATCACAGTAGCCAACAAAGAGACAGTAGGTGGGCTTACTAATGAAATGTCAACCGAACTTCCGAAAAAAATTTCTAATTGTGAGATTTTTTAAGATCGTGAAATGGCCGTTTATAAAACGTATTTCAGCATTTACCAATGTAGCTTGTAAAGTTAACAATATGGCTCAAATCCACTGTCAAAGTTTATGAGTCTGATATGGTCTTCCCTTGATGCCGAAGGGAAATTTATGGCTTTTCATACTTGGAGTACCAGTAGTTTGAAAAGCCTGAACGCAAGTGTAACGGCAGGCCGGGTTTAAAATTATTCGGTACTTGGAAAAGGTTTTGAAAACTGAATTTTACCCTTTCTTCGAATATAAAATTGAAAGAAGGCGTAATTTTCTACTAAATGTGAGAAAGAATGCATATTTTATGCATGTTTTCCACGAAATATGATTGAATTTTTAAGGGCATCGAAAATCAATGATAAAAATGCATGCTACTTATGTAGTCATTTTTTACAAAGTCTGGCTTTGCATGCGGCCGAAAAGATGTTCGTTCGAAAGTCAGCATCACGGGGTGACTGAATTATTATATAATTATGCCGCAAGATGATTAATTTTACAATCCTACTTAATCGATCCTTTCGAAACGAAAGCCCATTTCGAAAGTTCGGTTGACATTTCATGAGTTTACACACCTATTGTAACCGGCCCGTCTATGCTTGCCACACACGACCGGGTCTCCAGAGCATATACCAAGCTTCTACAAGGTCACACTTACAAGGAACCACTACAGCCTGATTCTAATTTCTGTTAAGTAGCGACTCATTCCGACAGTTGGTAACCCTCGAGGCCACGACGTTTGACGCGTCATGACAGGTTCTATCCCCTCAGATTTATTAAAGTGAGGAATGGACTGAAGTGCCCTGGACGTGGATCTTCCACTTTCGATCTCACTCAGCCCTCCCTCTCCCATGTACCAGTCGACTTTCGGAGCCCTTCAAGCAGCTAGGGATGCGATTGGGTGGCGTGGCCAATGCGGCGCGAGAACTCGCGCCTAGGTGTGCCACCAACACTTCCCCCAAAATGTAGGACGGTAGTTAAGGCCTCGCGCTGCCTTTCTGCAGACTGGTTAACGTATGTCCTGGCTCCCGTCTTGGCCTAGGCGACAAATCTCACCCAGTCGACTTAACTCAGGCAGACTACTAGCACATTTGAGAGGAAGAGTGAAGCAAGATTGAGGTCACATTCCTCATGGCTATAACAGTGCCATATCCCACTATTATATAGTTGCTATGATTTCAAACGACTACAACACATTAAACGTTCTGAACTGGAAGATTGCGAATAGACAGGCCAACACTGTCCTCCGAAAAAAAGGAATAAGACTGCAGTGGTTTTACTTTGGTGTGGCTTTTAGCCCATTCCTATTCTTGTGCGATCGGAGGGCTGTAAATTAGGGACTAAACCCGTCTATAGCTTGCAAGAATAATTTTACTTCTGCTGTTGTCCATTCCGCAATCGTTCATATTCAGTCGTTCTGACTTTTTCCAGTTAGAGCATGATTGATGTGAAAAATGACGGCAGATGGATTCTTCGCATTTAGGCTTCCTTATAAACGAATTCACGCGCAAGTCAACGCTGATGGTGGTTTTTGTCACCTGAGTTGGACAGACTCTCGTAGTCGGTCGCAAACTGCGACAAGTGAATGCGCACTTGTCTCCTACTTACTTACCTACTTCAAAAAGGAGTCCGTTTGAGCCGCACGCACTCAGACGGTGAGATAAGAGAGAGTCGGTAGTTTAGACGAGAATAGCATTTTCCAGAAGTTTCAGAACAACTCTCGAACTCCTCCTTAGGGACATCAACAAATAAATTAACTGACATATCGGAAGAATTCGATATGCATAGTGATTTGCTTCTGGGGTTTAATTGTCCAGACTTCATCACTCCACATCAAAGCCACACCATCAGGTTTTTCGCCGGCTCTGATGATTGATTTCAAAAGTGAATTCGAAACGTTGGACAGACGAATGTCATGCCCCATCAATCCAGCCTTCTTCTTGTTAATATTGTTGAAGGTGGACGACATAAAATAGTAACACAGTTAAAGTGGAAATGGCGGCCTCATGTCAGGTAGGAGAAGGAGGTGCATGAGTGAATAGAGTGTAAAAGGAGGTCGGACATGTGCAGCAATAGCCAACGCAAATTGATGATGCGGCGACTACTTCGAACCTTTCACTTCAGACCATAAGCAGACAGACAGAAGAATAAACAAGAAACTTGCATTGATATTTTTGAAGATGACCGTGCCAAAGCGTTGGGTAATAAACTCGGTAAATTCACGCGCATGTTCCTTCTCCTCTTCGGCGGCGTGACGGAAGTAGGCGGCAAAACCGAAGAGTGCCTTATCAGCACGTGAAAAGTAAGCCGCCTAAAAGATGGAAAGTGAAAAACCCGTTTTAATTCCTCCCATGTTGTCTGTGCTTTTTCCTGTGTCTAACTGTACTATGAACTGACTAGCAGGTTTTTATAACAGACCTGTGTATAGCTCACCGCCTATACCTCTGGATAAACACGCGTGTACATCCTCCATGAAAGGGACCATCATACTGACCTTGTGCCCGTTCGAATTTTCGCAAAACTACCGAACAGCAGTGACTGCTTTCCGCATAGTTTTCTAACAATACAGAGGGTGTGTTTACTTATCACTTTTAGTCCATAGGTTTGACAGTGCACACCCCACGCCGAAGTTTTCTGCAGAGTTTGAGGCCGACGGAAATGGTGCCAGAGAGCACCGACCCTCGACCGTCTTGAAAACTGAGTGAGACTGGCGTTTGAAGATTACGTGCAAACTGTCAGAAGTAAAAGGACCGAGGCCAGGTGGACTAAGCTCCTACGAAGTGCCTAACGAGCGAGGGCTCAGACGGCCCTTCCGAACAATCCGGGATGGCACGTTCATAACTATTCCTCAGTACGACTTGACAAAACTCTCGTAGAGGTACTATCTCTTGGTCCTACGTCTTGTAATTCACGGCGGATGCTGAAGCAGTTAGAGTTAGAAACCCAGTTCAGGAATCTAGTTAGCCCGACTGTCGATCTAAAACCTATTGGGCCAGTGAAGTTGATTATCTTAAGTCGACTATGGTTAATTGCTGTCAACAGTACTTAAGGAAGGCTCCAAGAAACAAAGGTCCTTGACAAGGGTTTATCTCGATAGCCTCAGGGAACTTCGCAAAAACGGAAGTATTGTGCTAACCAGATCGGATAAGGGTTGGGGGTTTGAACTGGTGCATAGAAAAGATAATGTATCGAAATTAGACGCAGCCGTGTCGGGTCGTACCAAATTCGTAAAATCCGAGAAAGACAGGAGCCGCACCGAGGCCGTCGAAGTTCATTTGACGACGATTCTCAAAGTTCTTCACAAAGAAGGTCATTTATCTGACAAAGAATATGACCAGTAGGCACGGCGATACCCAGAATGTAAGGCCTTCCAAAAATGCACAAACACGGACCTAAACTACATCCAATCTTGAGTATGAGGAATTCGCCTTATCACACATTGCAAAATGGCTAGTGGAAAAAATGAAACCACTGCAATGTCATTTGTACCCTCCGAGTTTAAAGGACTCCTTTAGGTTTGCGGAGGCTATCAAGGATATTAGCGTCGACGGACGGAGGATGCTATCATTAGACATAGCATCACCGTTTGCTAACGTACCTCTAGCAGAAACAATAAACTACCTTTGTGACGTTATCCGCGACACGAACTACCCGTTGGGCATACCAGTAGAAACGTTAAAAGAACTACTGACACGTTGCACGCAAAATGTTCAGTTTTTCTGCAATGGCCGACAATACTGACAAATAGACGGCGTAGCGATGGGTTCACCGCTTGGTCCGTTCCTCGCATATTTCTTCATAGGCAAAGTCGAGAAGGCGGGGTTACAAGATACTGTTAATGACCTTGACCTCTACGGTCAGTACGTGGACGATATTTTCTGCCTGACAGATCCTACCACCGACACAGACGCCTGGTTCAAAAGTTTAACAGTGTACGTTCCTCGCTGAAGTTCTCCGCAGAGTTTGAAGCAGATAACGAAATCGCGTTCAGAAGAAGAATAAGATGCGATAACTGGAATAAGTTTATCGGCCTGACGTTTCGGATTCCCACTCGAACCCATCATCATGTCTTCAGTTGCGTTCCTCGATGTCCTTCTGCGAAGACAATAGGATGGACCTATCTAGCGTAGGGTACTCCGAAAGAAAACCTGGACGGGAAAATACATTAATTTTCACAGTTTTGTCCCTCTAAGTTTTAAACGCAATTTGGTCCAGGCAAAGTCCACCATAGCAAATGCAGAAACGAAAGACTTATTTAAAAGACTGCCTTTTCATGGAACATTAGCACTTTCCCTGCGACGAATTCATGTGTATGTTTCACGAACTCTCCCCCCTACGCTTGGGAGGTAAAGACCGACTACCGTTGCAGGCCACATCGATGTGTATTTACTCATTCACTTGCTCTTGTGGAGCGGGCTACATTGGCCGTACAACGAGGCGCGTGGAAAAGAGCGTACATGAATATATCCCGGCCTGGCTAGGCGGAGGTGAAAACAAATTGATTTCCAGTTCTATTCTCGCACATCTTGTCCATATGAATCGCCTTGTCGATGTCAAAGAAGCCCTTCATGTTTTCTACCGGACACTTGCAAACTTCTCCAGAGGCCTATGCCAACGAGTATTAGCTGCAGCCGAGGCAGTGTCTATACGGCTAGCGAATCCAGTGCTATGTTTTCAGATGACTTTGATACAGGCGCCCCGTATTCCGTGGCCAACGCCGACTCCAGGGGATCATTACACGCCGCCCCAACCTCCTGATGGCGGTGGTTTGTGCTGAATGTACCCGACGTACACACGTCACTCGCAGCCTATGTCACCCTCCCCCTCCCCACTTGCCTAAATGATGACCATAACACGCTGACCTCGGCATGAGGGTGGCGTTGGAACGATGAGTGTTAATATCCCCTGAGCTACTTATAAATCCCACGAACTTTTATGTAACTGTTTTGGCCCGATAATGAGTACCGAAAACACTTGTTTACCCAATTACCTTTCCAACTGTAATATGGGATTATTCGTGAAACTTTTGGTTTTGTCAACAATGACGTCATAAACGTACTCTTGATACTAAGCCTCAGAGCAGAGTGGAGATGTGGGTTGAACATTTTCGCTAAGGAATACAAACGGCAATAATTTTGGATGCGAACGCCTTCTGTCTGGGTGTTAATAATCTCACTTTTCCAAGAAATTGACACGAGCTCGGTCTTTGCATGTTGAGCAACTGATATTCCCTAGACATTTGTAAGAACTATGAAGGTAAGTGGATGGGATGTGGGTTTTAACATCTACCAGTTGGCCTTAGGAATGAAGTTCCGGGTGATTTAATGGCGGACCGACTGCTTATCATTTAATAACGGAGCCGTTCTTAGAAAGCGGACCGTAGCAGCAACGTGCACATAACTTTCATGCATAATTTGACAGCTGAATAGGAAAACTGTGGCATAAAAATAACCTATAAAACCGGAAACTATGGAGCGCGGTATGAAGAGCTCACCATTTTCTCGTAAAGGTAGAAAGCCTCGTACTCAAGCGTAATCTGATCGTTGAGCTTCATTTCAAGCTCTGTTGCCAACATAAAAGGTGCCTTTCCAAGTTGGGCTTCTCGTGCTGGGCACACATTGGCGACTGTAAAATCCCAAAAAATAGCAATCAGAAGTTAAATTTGATTTCAGTCTCGCCCACCCCCAGCGGAGTGATAATCTCGAAAAATAACCGTTACAATGAATATTTCCAGCAGTGTAAAAGACAAAGGCTGTTTATTTTATTAGCGCACAATGCGTTTATCAATGAAGAAAGCCTAGTTGGCCTATACGATAAGATTTATGTGTTTACATACCAGAAGCGTTTTGAATATGCAACAATGAATGGGTTGAATGGTGTAAGGCAAATACAAGAAACGCCATCAAAGGCAAAGAATGAAGCGCCTGATGCGCATTTTGACCGCCGTATTATTCTCGGCTTAGAAAATAAAAAGTCAAAATTATTTCACTACAATGCCTCATGTCTACTTTGTATAACTTGAGGCAATATGTCCCCGGAATGAATTTAAAGCAGGCATGGACAGAAGAATTTATTGGTACCAGTAAATTTCGCGACGGCTTCTCAACTGCAGCCTGTCGTTGCATAACATAAATAACAGGTGAGAAATGTGCAGAGGTTTAAATTTCGACAGATAAAATCAATGTAGAACAACAAGGCCATCGTATACTGCGCGTAGACTAATCAATAAAATGGTAGCTTCAAAACGCAACATAGGAAAGAAAATGGGGAAGTAAACACGCCGAGGGATTTTGAAAAATCAAAAGGGCTCAGGTCTACCAGGGCAAACTGAGGTTGACCGCGTCGTCTAACTGTTTACATAGGTCGGGTTTCTTCCGTAGGCTGCCACCAGGTAGCACAATAGCGGAGTTGTTAGCGCTCAAACTAATACTCGAAAATACGTTTTGGGGTCAACCGAATGGCCACTATCAAGGAGGTATTTTGTAATAGAAGACCAGGGAACCTTATTTCCCTGCTTTAAAAGTCATTTAGGCAGGTGCATGGTTCAGTCCTGTCCTGTTTAGGGGGCCACATAACTCAGTCCCACCGTATAAGGTGCGTTTTGTCCTCTATTTTAACGTTCTATAGGTTCATCGCCTCATCACAAAATAGTTAAGGACTTGTATGCGCGTATGGAAGTGCTGCTATAAGCTTTCTAAGGTTCAATGATAGGTCGCATCTTAAGTAATTCCTGCGACTATTTTTTTCCGTAACAGTTTTGAGAAGTTGGCCCACATAAGACCTAGATGTTACTGATGATATTCATGTTCTCTTGAATCTCGTTTATTTCCCGGCGCCTCTAGTTCATTTGGCCTAGACAGCTTCCAGGCTAGAGACGTAAACCAGGAAGGTCACGTTCTCTTAAAATATTGTCCAACCAAAACATCCATAAATTACATGAACTTCTAGATTCATCCCTTCTGAGGTTTAATTAGGATGTTAACCTCGAAAAGACGAAAATGTTTTTGGAGCGAACATGGTAAACACCCTAGATCCCTCTTTCACTTTGAAATAGGAGAAACATGCTGGAACTAGCGCATTTTCGAAAGTGAAGATGGTCTATATTTGTCGGAAAATTTATTCGTTTTTTCCACAAGGGTGTAATTCAAAATACTGATGTTCAAAACACTTGGTTACTGTTTACACAGTTACGCTGAGCAGGCTAGGCGTCAGCAGTAAATATTTAGGCACGTGGCAGATCTGATAATGGGTGGCGACCTCTGGGCGGTAGCTTAGTTGCAAACATACTCTTAATGAACATATGCAAAAGTATCTTCACACATCGAAAGTGCAAATTCGTGGCGCTCGGACCCTACCTATCAAATCTATCTGGTACCTAACACAAACATTAACAGCTAACATTAGACTCGATCGAAATCTCAAGAGTGAACCCCAACGACCTGATTCTAACCGTAATGCTAGGCGCAACCCGGAATAAGATCCGAAGGGTAGGGAAGCGACATGTATCTCTAACTACAAAAAGTATTTTGCACATTTTTTGTGAACGCCTGCATGTGTATCGAAGGATTCGTATTTCAGGGCATATGTCCGCACTTTCCTTCGTTCTTACAAACCTGAGGAGAAAATTTAGTGTGCGCAAAATATTGGCGTCTTTTACTTTGGAAAGTTCAATTAACTCTGCACATTTCCCTGCCTTCCAATAATCACTAAGGTTATATTAAGTTAATTGTATTTAACGGATGGGGTGGGGTGAATTTCCAATTCTTTCTGATCCCAACATTACATTGTGGGGCATTTTTTCAGATTTAAATATTTCCTTTGACCTAGTTGTGAAAAACTCCGCGGTCTCCGTGGAATTTGACCCCACGACAGCAAGTTGAAAGGTCGAGTACAGCCAACGCTTCGGCCAACTAAGCTACAAGACCCCACCGGGAGCCGTGAATTTAATCACATTTAGGACTACTTACCATCCAGCCTACTGCAGCGTATGAAATCCACCAAATCTGATGCGGTTAGCTGACTATCCAAGCTGGATTTCCTGAGCAATCAATCTAGAATCCACCACATGACTACAAGCGTAGCTTAATTAGTATGTTTTGGCAGATTTGAATAATTCATTTGACCCGACTGAACGTTGGCTGTGCTCGAGCCTTGGTATTGCTGTTGCGAGTTTAAATCCCGCCGAGACCACCGAGTCTGTCCCATGTGAACCAAGTGGATAATGAGGTATATTACGTAGAAAAAGGATTATATGCCGCCTTGAGAAAGAAAGGACGCGCATGAGAGGTTCTTCCGTAAATTTGGTACTGTAGGACTGAAAGTCACCTTTAAGGCACGCCATTTTAACAAATTACCGCTACGCCTTAGGCATATTCCTGTTCTAAGTAGTGTGGTTTAGTCTGATGCTCATATTTTTGAACTGGGACGCATTCTCACGGACAGAATATTTCCGATGGAGTATTGTGGTATGTGGTCGGTAGTGTTAAAGGCATGACTGAAAAATTTTAGGAGCACTGCTATCATTATAGGATTGACACATTATAGTTATATAGGCACATTTAGACTAAAAGGTTGGCGTCCCCAGAAAAGTACACTGAAATCAAGTCATTTTTTGGGCCGGGTGGAAAAATGTATTTCGAGGTCAGTTCCTCAGGTCATCGCCAGGCGTAGAGCACATGTGCGAAACAGTTAACATTTTAAGTGTGTTCAAAAATAAACACTGCCTGAACATTTGCTTAAAAAGAAGATCGTCTACAAAATCCCATGAAATGAAGTGTATCGTGGTTAAACTTGGAAACATGCCTCCACACGCGTGCATGACCGCTGATTGGCAGTATAGAGGCGGGACCCCCAGTCCCATGCAGATATGCGCACCCTGGATACAGGGTTCACTTCCTCTCTCAACAAAACTCGCATTGTCGGACAGATCGTGTATCAATGAACGTACAGATTTAAATACAGCCTGCAAAAATCTCAAGTAGAAATGGCCGAGTTGGCAGTCAGTCCAGACGAAATGACAGCATTCAGCTACCGCTTAATGTCGCCAAGACGAAACAAACACCGGTCTTTAGGCACTCATAAAATGTTAACCATTTTGCACGTTTAGTTTACATCTGATGACGACGACCTGACGAAAGTAGGGAGAAGGAACCCACTTACTGTCGGTAGACTGTGAATCGTGTCACACGTGATTGGTGGTAAGGGAAGTTTTACTGATGGGGCAGCACACTAGACGGTAAGTTGACGAGATGCAAGAAAACACAGAAGTTGTTTGGATTTCTGCCTCAAGACTTATCGTAGGCTTTCGTGCGGAAGCGGAAATGAGCGTTGTAGTAAACAAATTAATAAAAAGTAAATTTTGAAACTAACGGAGTTTAGGTGATGACTTAAGGTCGGGGGAAGTAACTGTTGTTGGCTATGTAATGTCTGCAACGGCCTGAAAATGGATACCAAGATAAGAGCCCATACGACGTTATCCAGAGCCTACCGTCAGTTAAGTGGGGTTCTCACCCTACCGTTGCCCTGACTCCAGAAATGTACGGAATACAATTTATTACCTTTCTCATATACACCTATTACACATTTTGATGCATAATATAATGACTACCAATAAAACGCTACCGGCAATCTGCAGAAATAATAGTCCCTACTGTCCCGGATTTTTTTTCAACTCATATCCGTTGTTTCAGGAAAATTTCCCCTCTAGGAAGGCAATTTTTGGAATTTTTTGCCAAAACTGCCCTTCTTAGACTGCGATGTTTCTTAGCTTGGTCTGCCTTATCAGTTTGTAATTATGCTAGAAGAGCCATCGTAGAAGTTCTAAACTTTCGGTGCTTTATTGAGATACTTCATAAAAAATATTTGGCCATCTCACGCCAACCTGAGTACGTTAATTAGACCAGCTGTTGCGTTTTATGCAACATGCATTATAATTCTAAGACATAATTCACAGTTGGGTCAATATGAATTATTCAAAATTTTGCCAAAACATTTATAAATTACGTGAGCCTGGTCGTCATCTGGTGGATTCTAGGAGAATTAATTAGGAAATCCTGCTTGGGAAGTCAGTTTACTGTATCAGATTTGGTGGATTCCAGACGTTTCTATAGTTTGGGCGGGTAACTTGATCCAAATGTGATTAAACTCGCGTCGTCCGGCGGAGCCCCGTAGGTCAGGTGGTTAGGACGTTGTCTGTACTAAAGCCTTCCCCTTACTGTCGTGGGTTCGAATACCACAGAGGCGCCGAGTTCTTCGCAGTTGGGTCAATATAAATCATTTAAAATCTGTCAAAACATCTATGAATTCTAAGGCCGTCAAAAAGCATAACTTTAAACAGGCACTATGGTAAAAAGAAAACTCACTTTCGTGACTCGGAGTTTATAGAGTATTTTAAGCTACACTTTAATAAAAGGAAGTTAACGGATGTTTACAAAATACCCTATGCACCAACCGAGGCCAGTTAAGCGGCGTCCCACGATGCGAACGACACTTGCCAGGCAAAACGTTTCGTTATAACTGACCTCAAAGAGCTCGACAATGACGATTCTGCTGTTAGGCAGGATTTTGTCAATGGTTTTTGAGGGCAATATTATATTGAGCTAAAATAAAGCGTCATTTTTGTTATACCATCCCTGTCACTGTCAAATTTTAAGATAAACATATCTCATAAATTGTCATTCTTTAAAACGCGACGTTCAAGCTTTCAAGGTAAGCTGCGGAAAAATTAGACTTGAAATATCCTAATGACCATGAAAGTTCCAACCTGTTGGCGGTTTTAGTCCTGCATAGTCACTTTGTTTTCTAAGCCTTCGTAAGGATTGCCATGCTGTAGCATCCTCATTCAAAGCCCTTACTGTTCCAAGTCTCAACTGAAGTTACAGGTTATGCTCGAGATGGAGATGAATGGTTATGGTTGGCTAGAAGTATCGTAGAGGGGAGATCCAGTTTAATTTTATCAAATTCATGTAAAAAACACGAAATGGGTGACCTACGTGCAGTTAGAGCGAGCAACTTTATGCACGCATCCATTGCAGACTATTGCAACCTGACCAGGGCTCCGCAAGAAGTATGTGCAGACAGCCCTTGGCCAAAATATATACATACACAGCGATCCTGCCAGGACAGGCCCCGCGGCGGCCTTTCGCGCATGATGGATACGATGGTCAAATTTGTTTACGTTCCATTTGCAGGTTAACTCTCTAACGCGTGTGGTGTTACCGGACAACGGGAGATGCGCGCCTACAGAACGTCACTGGAATGTGAACTGGACGGCTAAGAGATAAGGTGAGACGGCTGCTATCCGGTATCGATTTGTAATCCGGCAAATCTTGATCACGATCTGCTGGGGAAGCATGCAATGGGGACGCGCGTGGAGCACGACGCTGCCCGAAGCACCCAACATGTGCACGTACGAGGCGGATCTTTGCATTATGATCCCGCACAGCTGCGTCCATTTACGTCTTACAAAACCAAATACAGAGTAAAAATTACAAAAAAATTCAAATAGTTTGGGATTTCAGTTATGAAATATGTCGCTGATCAAAATCCAGGAGTCCAACTAGCTTGCGAGTTGAATAAATCCAATCAGCCTTGTAATAGGCCATCTGTTTTTGGCCATACCATATGGATTTAGGGCTAGGCCTCCAACACCTTCCGAAGAACACAATCGGCTGTACTGTTTATTCTGCCGGCGAAAAACTTTGGACGCCCAACAAGATATTGGTGAATTTGGCTTCGGTTAGACTCGAATCACAACAGCTGGTTTGAGTAGCTTCTCAGCGTGTCTTCTTTCATAATGTCATTAATTAGACTGCTGAGACCTGTACTACAAAAACATATTATTTCGTAGGAAGCAGCCAGAAACACCCCTAAAAAGACGTTCGATCAGACGAAAAGAACGAAAAGCATCCAAGTCCGGGCCTCCAAATGGCCGTCGGCGACTAAAGTGCTACTGAGTCACAACCTGTCGATGTCGGTGAATAAGATGAGTTTTGTAGATCATCAAGTCAATTCACTCATCCAACGGTTGAGACTTAGAAGGCCCATGTTACCATGTGGGCTAGGAAAAAATTAAAAAATCTTCATATGCTAGAGAATCGGAAGCCTTTGGGAAAACGCATGTGAGAATTTTGAGGACACGATCATTAGATACTCACCTACTTGCTTATTTTCTGGACTCGGTAAGGTGGTTATTACTGAACAATGTAATGTGTCTCGAACTTAAACGGTCCACTGTTTAATGAAATAGGACAAACACTAATTAGTATATAATATTTAGGACAGAGGCACCCTTAAAACTTTAATATTGGCCCTTTTGATTTGAGCAACGTGGCGTATTTATTCTTCATGTTTTTTTGTACAGAAATGCCCAAAATTTCTCGCCTGAGTCGAAGGATGTGTAGTTTACTCAGAACGCAATCGATATTTTAGAGGAAGCACTTTATCCTAGTATGAAAAATAGAATAAAACAAAGTGACCGATCAAATATTTTCAAAAATACAAGCTAATGTAATCTTTTGCCCACATTGAAGGAGGTTTAATATATTTCAAGACTGTGAACAATACTATTAATAAAAACATAATTTTGGGCAACAAAATCCATGAGATGAAGTTTCATCTAATGCATCGCATAGATATTGGAAGTAATTAACCAGAAAATTTTAAAATATGCTATATAGACAGCCTTTGTAAAAGCAATAGGAATACCGACGGACACAATCAAGGAGCCATTAGTAAGATGCACAGTAAGCGTGCAGTTTCTGTTTGACTACCAACTATACAGACAAATAGACGGCGTCGCTATTGTCTCCACTCTTTGTCGTCTCAGCTGATCTTTTCAAGGGCAAGCTGGAGATATATCAACCAATTGACCGGTTCAGTAGGTTTAGTCAATGCAGTTGCTACGTAGATGATATTTTTGCAAATGTCACTACAAAAACCGACGTAGATGCTCTCTTTGGGGCTGTAAATTATGTAGTCCGTCGCTTACGTTCATGGCAGAAGCAAAAACGGCAGGTTCCGAAACCAAAGAAGACGTGACGATAGTGTTAAGAGGCGTCTAAACGAGGAAAAATTGGGATAGAAAGTGCGCAAACTTCACCACTTCCGGACTTTCTCAACAGATACACAATATAATGCGCTTTTTTAGCTCATAAGGCTAGAAAAATCTGTCCGACAGATAGCATCGACGAGAAGGTTGGAAAGATTCAGTGTCTGCTTGGCAATAACGCGTATCCTGACTGGTTTACTGCAAAGAATATTGTCGGAATACCACCAGAAATCGCCGTTTTGGCGTCTGAAAAGAGAACTATTTTCCTGAACTTCTACTTTCATGGGAACGCGGAGAATGAATCCCCGAGAAAACACTGACTAGGTTATTTCATTAACCTTCCCAGCTGCAAGAGTTTGAGCATTATTCTCAACAGACCCCAGTTTTACACGGAGGTGTGGAATGCTTGCCTTCTCAGACCACATCCATGTGCATTTACTCCTTTGCTTTCTTTTGTGAAGAAGGTTATTTTTCACGTGAGTCGCGCCTATCGAATAGAATAAGGGAACACCTCCTGGTATGGTTGAGGATAGACAAGAACAGGAGTATAATCAGCGCCATTCTCGTGCGTACTACTAAATTCAGACATCTCATGGACCCTAACGAAGATTTATAAAGAACCGCCAAAGTACCCTAATCCACTGGGACAGCGCCTGCTAAGGATAACAGAAGCGGCTGCAGTGAGGTAGCGAAGAACAGTCTTGTCCACGCAGAAGGGCCTTGTACAGGTTGCTTACCTACCACGGCCAAAGGTCAACTAACCGTCTACCTAAGTGCAGCTCTTCTCGTCTACCCTTTCTCCCCCACCCCCCACTGTGTACGGCTCCTTCTGCCACTATCGCCATCCAAGCGAAACACCATCACTTTGCATAAAATATTTATTCTTTTGCTCATTCAGTAGAAAATTACGTCTTCATTCAACCTTATACTCGAAGGAGGAGTATAATTCGGTTTTAAAAAGTTTTTAATTGTGAGCTTTTTTATACGTGAAATGGCCCTTCATCAAACGTCATGTCTCTGCATTAACCAATGTGGCTTGTAAAGTTAACAATGTGGCTCAAATCTACTGCTTCATTTTATGAACCCCATGTGATCTCCTCTTAATACCGAAGAGAAATGTATGGTTTTCCGTAGGCGGAAATTATACGGCTTGCAGATTGGGAACCCTGAATGCAAGTGTAGCGGCAGGTCGGGTTCAAAATTATTC
>CACRXP010000466.1:216045-227122 GCA_902702965.1 Spirometra erinaceieuropaei | reverse complement strand
CGTGGCACGCATTTTTCGGGCTGCGTCGAGCCCGCACATGGCCCTGTCTACTGCTGTACACGCGTGTGTCACGCTTTGGAGGTGTGGGTTATCACACTGCATCGGCCATTGCGTCCAACCCCATGGCAAGCTATTTGACGCTGTCAAAAACCCAATTGGGGCATAAAGGACGGAAGACAGATCGAGGCTAACACCGAGTAATTCCTCCTCATCGCGCAGCAGCGCATGGCTCGCTGCAATTGTTCCGACGCGCTTGAATCTGGTAGGGCGCGTTCTGAGGGCTGAGAATCAGGCTGCAATCGCTTCTTCTTCTTCTTCTTCTTGGCGTGGTCAAATAGCATTTTTTTTAAATATGAGACCGGAGACCTTATTGTAGCCTGGTACCTATCCAGCTGGAGCCAAGCCATGTACGACGCGCGTAGCGGGCTGCTTAGCTCTGTCAACCACCGCGCTCATGCCCACCTCCCGTCGGGTTATCGCGCCGCGATGGATGGCATGGGAGGGAGGGGGAAGCGAGGTGGATGCGGTGTAAGTCCCATTCACTATAAATTAATTCACGCGCAAATTACAGCTGCTGGATTCACCACGTGGGGCAGCGGTGGACAGCACGGCTTTGGAAGGCCGAACTGTCGTATGGTGCAATGTCACTACTTGAGAGCATGCAAGTCCGAGCTGAAGTCAGTTGAGTGTTCAAGTCAGCGCCTCTGAAAGTGGGCTGAAGTGGCTTTGCTGCAACCGGAATCGCTTGAGCCGCTAGGGGAAGGGGTGGGCGGTGCAATGACCGCGGCCAAGTACGTCACCTTGCCAGGCACAGAGAGAAGTGCATGAGTCGATCGCCGAGCAGTCAAAGAAGCGATGGGCCAGTAGACATTCAGGTTGGAAAACGTGCGTCGATTGCAAGAGCAATTGCTCGAGGCGATGGCAAGGCCAGTGTTACGACCTGCGAAGAGTTGCGACTGGGAAAGCGTCTAGAGCGTGTATTGGATGCTAAACTGACCTGTCCGCCAGTCTCCTTTGCGCATCCCCAGTATATTCGCATTCTTTACGTCTGGAGAATAACTACTGCTGGCTTTTGAGTCGCCTTTACAGCAGGTGAGCTAACCAATGAAAGGTGTCAATGTTTACGAGGGATTGTTAATCACTCGCAAACCGGCACAACTTAATCCAGAAAAACTTAAAGGGAATCAAAAACGTAGAAGAAATATTAAAGGTGGTGTGACGTTGTTTAGAAATGTAATATTTTTGGAAAGGCGAAAAATTCCGAAAACGTTAAAAATGGCTGCAGTTGGTTAAATTTCAGTTTTAGACGGCATATGGAAAAATTGTCACTTTTAACGGGAGTCGGCACTATAATGGAATTCCGCATTACTGGCTGTTCTGATGCTTTGCTTCGTAGATGGATATTTTGTTTCCGGATGTATCCTGCTAGATAACTAATGCTTGCGAGGACGGTTTGGGGAAAATGAAGTTACAATTTCAGCATTTCATTGAAGGGGATTTTCCGGGATCTGCGGAGAATGGTGTAGAGGAGTTTTGTCTGCATTGTAGGGGCATAAATCTTCAAGTAATCTTGTGGAAGAGAGATCGCCTGGTAAATCCATGCTATTCTACAAACATAAAGGCATTCAGCCGTGTTTTGTTACTGTCCAGTCTCTGTTCTGTTAAGAATGTTATCTTTTTGGTGCAATAAGTTACTGTTTGCAAGTTCGGCACCAGCATTCGCTTGGATTTTTAGGTTCAACACACTTACTGGACAAGATCAGCTATTATACGTTAGCTGACGCCTCTTTGCATTTTATATATTGTCAGTACATCTGTGCTGGTGGTTTTGCGGCAGCCACCCTGGCAAATGGCCTCCAACCTTTCCGAATTAATGTAAAGAAGGAAGAAAAGGAGTCCAGATATACGTCATATGTATCTTCATCTGCCTCCAAGTCGACAGTCCACTGACGATAACAGCATAAGGAAACTGACTTGCATGTAGTAGAAGACAAATTATTTTTGGAGGTCTTCGTGGCCAGCAGATACTCCAGAACGGAGAACGTAACTTCGTTGGACAAATCATTGGACGATTGTGGACACGAATGCACGCACGTCAACTAGCGATGCGAAAGGTGAACCCTAACTCACTGACAGTCCTCACCGCCCACACAGGTCACGACTTCAAATTCCACGGGTCGAGGTGGAGGGCTCACGGTACGGTCGCATAGCAGGATGGCTGCATGAGGCGTGGATTTCATTCGACCGTCCAGCGCTAAGCGGTTCGCCGCCACTATCTGTGTAATGGCAGACAAGGCATTGTTTTATCTGAACCAACAAGCACCAGCTCAGACACTGAAAACAAGGGGCGAAGCCCAGCAGCCTGCGTTTCCTATGACATCGCGTCGGCATCAGTACTCGCCCAAGGAGCGCACAGCACTAGGACAAAAAAGCACTCCGTCCCCACAGACAACGACATCCAAGTCGCAGAGCCTTAATCGCCGCCCAAAGTGGATGAACAAGGCCTCAGAGACGGGGACCATGTGAGATGGCTCAATAATTCCCGCAGCCGGTATCAAGGCATGCGGCAAGTGGCGTTGACCAATCGAATCTCAGTTCTGTGGAATGAGCTCCCATGCGCGCCACGGTGCGAACTGTGAGGAGGGTCCAACCGCCGGACTCGTGGTGAAAATTTGGAAAACGTGCCGAAAAGTAACTTTCTCTAACATATAGAACCTTGCATCCAAATGGGGCTGCTTCCATTGAAACAGATGGCTTCAGAGCATATTTGCGCTGCTGAACAAATGGACGCTGTAGAGTGCAGAAGCTTGTCCCTCTCCCGTCCCTAGATATATTGCCACTGTTATGACAACGGGGCCCAGGTGGAGGAGAAAAAAGCGCGGTGTATGCAACACAATTCTTCAATTACAATGAAAAAACTCACACGAAAGTTACCGTCTCTGCTATCACCTGCCTTAGAACACCCGGTGACCATCGTCGGAAACGACGGTCGAATTCTCACATTACGCCAGAAACAGTTGCTGAGGATGATTAGAGTTCGGGTCAACGTTAGGCATGCTGGGTGGGTTGAGGATTAAAATTGAGGTAAACGGCAAAGCGATGGTGTTCTAGGCCTTCATTTTCTCCCACTCGTTCAGTGATTTCAACGAAAATTTTGGTGACCGACGGTCGGTAGTTGGTAGGAAAAGTCAAGATCCTGCCTTAGGTACCCATCTATAAGGAAGGATCACGGCTATAACCCACTGACTACTGACCACTTAGTCTGACGTGCATCTGCATAAGCTAACTGAGAGAGTACTTAAAAAAACAAATTATGTCGCTTGATAAATTTCGCGCTCAGATCAACTCAGCTCGGCATAGTTTCTACGAGAAGTCCTGCCTAATAAACCATACATCTGTCGAACGTTGGTCAAAAGCAGTGGACGAAGGACACCCAATTGATGTCATTAACTTTGACTTCAACAAGGCCTCCAATTGAGCCCCACAAAAGCGCCTCATCCAAAAAATGCCAAACTTAAGGATTAGCAGAAACCTCCGGAGCTGGATTCACGATTTCATAACTGATCGCAGACAAAAGGATACTGCAGATGGGCACTGTTTAGGATGAGCATCTGTAAAAAATGGAGTCCCACAAATATCAGTTCCTCGGCAGTTCCTATTTATTCTCTGTGTGAATGACCTAATATGGGACGAAAAGTCCGATACGGTGTTCTCTGCAGGTGTTATTAAGCTGTGGTGTGACAAGAGATGAGAGAGACTTCCAGATATTGCTGCAGACGTGGAGCGGACTCTGGAGCATGAAATTCAATGTCGACAAACGTCTGGTAATGCACATAATGTCAGTGAGCCGAAAAAGAAGTGCACCTTCACGACAGTATCTCCTGAAAAATCAACCCACTTAAAGCCGTAAATGCGCAAAAAGACTTTGGAGTATTCGTTAAGGACGATTTAGGCGTAACAACGCAGTGTTCCGGTGTCGCAGTGCGGGCAACATCAACTATGAGGGCCACACGCAGAGCGTTTGTAAAACTGCATGTGGATATCTTAGGCACGGAGCATTTTGCGCATTGTGCGGCCGCACCTGGAATATGCGGTACAGGCTTGGTGGCCGTGGCTTCGGAAAGACAGGAATTCTTGACGATGTACAACGACGTGCTACAAAGCTCGTTCCTGAACTCAGGGATTTAACGTATGAACAGCGTCTGATCGCCTTAAACATCTACCTCCTCCACCACAGACAAGACCGATTGACCTCATACTAACGTTTCAGTTGTTACGGTAATTTGATCTTGATGTGGACTGGGAAAATCTTTTTGAAAAGTCACCGAAGACGACATAACTGTCAGCATAAAAAGGAGCTGTGTCGCAACAACCGATGTTCCTCCTTCTTCTCGCAAAGATTCATTTAAAATTGGAATTCTCTACTGAAGTATGTCCTGCATTGTACCAACATGTGTATAGGAGACGCCTGGATGCTCACCTGTTAAAGGTCGGCCAGAACACTCCAAACCGCAACAAGTAGGCCACCGCAATACCTATAAACATCCTACTCCCTATGTGTCAGTAACTCATTTTGTTTGCATTAACTTCAATACTGCTGAATTTGTTGCGCGCAGATACAGCCGATGCGTTGTTCGCCGTAATTTAGCAAATTCCCCAGCCTTTTAACACTCCCGTTTCACAATCAGTCTTATGTATTTTGTATACCGAAATTAACTGTAAATCTTTGCAACCTCATTGCTCTTCATGCTGACTTGTATCGTTTTTGAACGGAGTTTTCAAGAGCTTCTGTCATCTATTCCAAACACAATGATTTGGTTATCTCATCGTTACGCACTAGCAGATACAGTTCGTGACCTATCTGATGAAAGATCATGAAATGCGAACTGAAATCGCTGTAACGCACGAGACACCCGTTTCGCATCCACGGAAGTTATACTGCGTTAAAAATACGACCGAGCTTCAAAACAAAGCACAGTTTGGTTTATACAGAATTATTAATTGACCAAGAGATCATTTATTTCATGAAAAACGACTGTTTTATTATTAATAATTCCCCAGTTACCTGGCTAATAGTTAAAGCACTAGCTAAAAACTCACACGGCAGCCCTTCGGCTGCCAGTTTTCGTATCCGCTCAAAGTCACCTACCGATACGAATTGTTTCGACATCTTTGTTGCCCGGCGTGACACAGAGAAGTGGCAGCATGTACCGCGTAATCTATACATACGCGTTTACGCCTATTAGTTCCCGGTGTAGTAAAACAAATGATGTCGAACAAGCGTATACTTGCGTTTAACGGTATAAAACGCTGAAATTTCCCTAAATATAATTTGCAAAGGGCGAACTGTTTCTTGTTCCATGAAAAGAATGCGTTTTTAGATATCTGCCTTGACCTGATTTTCATAAATTAAAAGTCACAATTTCTGTTTCCTTTATATTTTTCTTGGTTATGTGATAGTTCTTTTATAACGCAACGCGTGCAAATAAGAGGCTTCAGTAGACGTCAAAATTTGCCTAACATTGGCCTGCTTCCCCCAATAAAACAGACCTAACATGAACTCTTCGTTAGAAAAGGGCTTTCTGGAATTCCAAACAATTCTAGGAACAAAAATAACCATTCCAAATACATGCCGCTTCACCTGCTCTGATACCGGTCTCGACATTTCATGAGTTAGGCCATCGACTGTATGTACACAGTTAACGACTTGTAGAATTTGTAGACTTTTATATAACTTGGAATCCAGAAATTCATGGCGTGTTTTGGTGTAGCGTCAGACTGGAGGCTGGGATTTTGTTGGAATGTAATGAATGCCGGGAAACGCTAATCCAAGGGGAGTTTAACAACATGCACATGCGCTGGTCAGATCCCTCAGCCAAGGCGGAAATTGGGATACGAATGGGCGGTTTTTTAATTGGAAAACGCTGTTCCCATGTCTGTTGAAGTGACCAAATGTCAATTAGCACTTCAACCGGTTAATGTGGCCGGCGGGTTCGCCAGTGAAAAGCTCGGTTCATAAACAGCGTTCGCCGATGCATGTATGCTTCTTGACAGAGGTATCAAAGCGTATCTTCGGTCCTCTGTCGCACCCCTTCAATTTTTAACACTGACCGTTAGATGCCGTCAAGATTGACAACGCAGAGCTCGGATCTCGGCAGCCTGATAGGTAGGGCACCGTCCTAGACCCGACACCAAGTGTCTCTTGGTGGTCATCGCCTGGGTCTTCGATCTCGAATGCGCTGAAGTTGGACTCATGACCAGACTTTCCACGCCTGCAGATCATACCCATACGCCCGGCGACCGGTCTCTCCACCGCAGCTGAACTCCGTACAACCACTATAGTGGCCGATGGCAGATCCTCAAACCGTAGCCATGAGCAAAGCCCTTCAGGAAAATCTTGCAGACTCGATCCGGCCATTAGCCTTCGTTTTCAAGAACCTTTCGCCACCTGTTTTTCAATCCGTTCATGGACTTTCTCACCCTGGGATGCAAGGCTCACAAAAGCTCCCCGTGGAAGTGTTCATCCGATCTGGTATGAACAGCGATGGGAAAATTTTGGTACGGTCGTGCCCGGACTGCAGTCTTAACAAGGTACGGTGCCACAACAAGTCCTAAACGGGCATCTTCCCCGGCCCTAACGCACGGTTCAACCATGTTAATTTAAATGCCGCAGGTTTCTCCTCTCTCCTCTTGCGGTGGTCGGAACACATGCTGGACTGAAACCATTCCTTGTCAAAGTTGAAGGCAGATACTTTCGTCAAAAGCTTTCGCCAGTCGCCTGATGGCCATTTCGGTGCGAGGTTCTCAGTTCAAATCTACTCCCTTCCAAGCACCCCTCACCTTTCTTGGCTGCACACGCATTCGAAGGACAGCTTAGCACCCAGCGGGCAACGGCATGGTTGAGCCCTTTCATCATCAGCTAAAGACCGTCTGTGTGCCAGAGGACCCAACAAACAGATCCGACAACCCGCCACTGGCTCTTCTTGGTATTCATGCCGCACTGAAACTGGATCTAGACTGCAGCGTAGCCGAATTGGGTCGGACCTACCATCCGACTGCCAGGCGAGATGCTAACCTCAACTTATCGTAGTGCCGACGAGAATCCCGCCAGTCTTACGCATCGCCTGAGGCAATTTATGCGCCCGCTGTCCTCGATTCCGCCGCAAACTCTATCGACCAAGTCTCATGTCGGAAACGGTCTGCCCGGCTGCACTTATGTGTTCGCTCGGTGTGGCGGTGTGCACGAGCCGCTGGAATCACCACACGAAGGCTCGTTTCAAGGTACCTTCACGCAATACAGAAACCCGCCGGATCCGTTGTGGTGACAAGGAGGACGTAGTCAACGTGGACCGGGTAAGGGCCGCCGTCCCAGAGGAACCACCGGACCTGCCCAAGGACAGAGATGTGCTGACCTCTTATGCCGTTCCTTTGCCTTCCCTACCTCCACCGTCCAAGACCGCAACTACCACAGTGCCACTGAAATTCACACCACTCGTGACGGTTGTCGTGTGCACTTTCCCGATCGCTTTAGCACTTATTGCACTACCCTTCGGCTTCGCTTTTACGCTGGCCTTCGGTCTAGGCAGAGGGCACTGCTGTTTCCGGCTCTCACAGTCAACGCCGGCACTGACCCATGTCGCCTTTGCTTCGCCTAGTAAGCGCGTGTGACTCAACCTTCGCCTCGTCGATGCCGGTCGATATTTCTATTTTTATCGATTGGTCGAGGCGCACACAGAACAAATGGCGACACGGTTGGCGACGATGCATGCCGTCATTACCTGCTGAGCTTCATCTACGCCCTCTTATTTGTCCAATAGCTCAGTCCTCACTGGCTTTTGATTTGGGAACCTGCGAGTTGTCGATCGTCGTACTCCCGCAAATCTGCCCCGCTGGGAATTGGATCTTCGAGTGCACCACTTGGCCATAAAGAGCTACTCCCAGTCCGCGACGCAGTCTGGACAGGGTCTCTGACACCTCGCTTAATTAAAGGACGCTTTGCTACGGCGTTAGGTTCATTGGACCTGTTCCTCTGGAGCGTAGATGCTCCCCAACAAGCGATTTGGGTATTTGTCCGTCCCGAAAGTCTTCCCGTAGTTGATTTCGACTTCCTGGCAGACGGCAGCAGAATGCGCACGCGCACATGCATCGGGCGCTTGTTGTGGGAGCTTTATAAGTTGCTGTTCCTGAACCCTGTTGTCAGCATCTGGTCTCAAAATTTGCCTTCAATGAAGGAGCCTTAAAATGGAAGTCGGTCACCCACTCCCTCCTCTAGCGCGAAACACATTTCACGGACGGTGCGGCCTTAAGGCCGAGGATTCTATCCAACCAGATGGTAGCAGATAAGTCGCCGACATGCGCTGCCCCAACTTTGCGTCTTGAGGACAGCCTCGTCGTCGTCGTCGTCGTCGTCGTCGTCGTCGTCGTCGTCATTTTCGACGGACGAACTGTCGTGCGCGTCCGTGACTTTATAAACTGGTGGCGCAAAGGCGCTTAACCTGGAACGGGGCCTATATTCTGTGAGGAAGGAAGCCCAGGTGGTTGGCGCAGTGAATCCAAAAGTGCGTTGTACCATGATAGACGTAGGCCGATGTTTAACCCTCCACGGTCTTTTCCGTCTCAAAAGCACACAAAGAAATGGCAAGACCGGCACCAAATTGAGAGGACACTCTTTAAGCATAAAATCAATGAGACAAGAGAGTAGGGGACGGAGGCGGAAGTGCCTCAAGCCAGAAGCCATCACTAAAACCAGAAGTCATGACACTTTGATCCGACGGAGGCAGCTTGCCCTCGACAATCTGGCCATTCAGCCAATAGGGCAAAGGGACAAGATTCGGCCTGAGTTTACAACGGGGACAGGGAGAGTGGCTGTTGCGCACAGAAGTTGACCGCAGCCATACAATTAGGTTTCGCCGGACGTATCCAGGTGCCAGAGGTTGCGCCCCGTGCACATGACTGCCTCGATGGAGCAAGGCCCATCCCGGTTGGTTGGGCACCAGGGCAGCGGGCGGACAGGGCTCGTGCATAATCCAGTAAGGATCTGAATGCGCAAAGCAGATTTCGCCGCCGGCGTCTGCGTTAGCCTGCACCGCCATCACTGGGTCCGGATCCTTATCGGAGGACTTCCGCATGCGTAGACATATGTTTACTGTGAGCTAAAAGAGCATCAGGCAGAGATTTCAGGTGCATATTACGCATGTATTTGCGTGAATTAAAAGCACATACCTCATTATGTGACAGTGAATCAGAACCAATAGTCGTGGTGGGGCACGCACAGAGTTGCGGACCTATTCTGTCTCTGTTCAGCCGATAACGAACTTAGCCAACATCTGCAACCATAAACATGGGAGGCGTTGTTCAGGACCGTCCCCACTGCCCGGATGTGACTTGCGTGTGAAATTATTTAAAGTGGAGCAGACTTGTGTTGAGCCCACCTAACTCCTTCCGCCCACACGATTCACAATGCAAGATGACAGGAGGCGGGGTCAGGGGCGGTGGTTAACAGGGCGAAACAGCCCGTACAAGCCTGCCACACACGGCATCGCCACCAACTCGCCGTGTACCGAGCTTCATTCAGGGGCTTTCGGATTTCACAAAGGTGCAAAACTTCATAAAGGTCACATAAATACGGGGGTCACCGCAACTCAGAACTCAGTCTTGTGTATTGTTGATGCCTGATATGGCCGACCTCGATGATGTCGCGAAGTATAGCCCTCCATGGGTGACGATATGCGACAGCGGATCTGAAGAACTCCACCCATTCTGTCCAGCGAGGGAAACGGAATGTCGAAGTTCCAAGAATAACTCTTATGTCTTGGCGAACCGTTTTGATACAGACTTTGGATTCGCCTCCAGGTGGGCTAAGGCGCCAGATCGAGGACAGCAACACTGACCTCATGAAGCGGATGGCGAAAAAAGTACCCAAACCACTTTACAGTCCTCTTTCTTGAATGGCCTGAAATATCATCGTAATGTTATTCCAGCGCATGTAGATTCTTTCATCCGAAAGCAATTTCGTGTACTTCACTCGAAGGACGGTTTTCGGGTAGCGGTGGTCGACAACCCCCAGTTTTACCCCTTTTTTCTATGCCCACGGCCCAACATTCACAACGGCAGAGAAGGACTGGCCAGATGGATGCCCGGTACACGCGGATCTTTGTGGCAATTCAGATGTCATCGCGAGACCAAAGAAACCTTCTAAATACTGTGAAAGCCCTGGGAGTAGCATCAATTCGGTGGACATTGCACTGCCCTGAGAAGGGTGGTCACGTGACGCTGTATGGGCTGGAGAGGCATAAGAAGTTGAGAAGATGCTCAAAGTGGTTACACCAGCGCTTGGCCTCGGCAGAGTTGTTAGTACCACTGCATGGCTGTATACGTTTCCAATTACGAAAGTTCAGAGGTAGCTTGCTTCACACCAATAATATTTGGGAATCTACATTTTAGTGAAACAAGGGAGGGCTGCGTGCTGGAACAGCCTTTTTATGGCGCTATGCGATGTCCCCTATGTCATCTACGGTCGAAAGGGAAGTACTGAGATGGTAAAGGAAAAAAGCAAATATTTATTAATCGGCATGGTTTGCAGAAGTTGTCGAAACATTTAGAGGCAGCGCACCCCCAAACGAAATGTAATCAATGGTCTGACGCCGTTCCATGGGAGATGTTTTCTGGCTGTAAATCCCTCGACCGGCCATACATGCTAAAAGGCGATTTCTGAGTAGTAGCTGGGTAGAAGTGCATTTCATTGCTCGAACGAGAACTTTATTAGTAGGAAGTGGAATCATCAGGCCAATGTAGTCTTTGTCGCAGTAATCGAATCCACAGCTAGTGCCTTTAAAGAGCTGGTCTCGGCAGACCTGCAAATCTTCCAATGTCTACTCAACAAACTTCTGCGCCCCAATGGGGAGGTTTCGGTGCCCAAGGCCTTTAGACTTGGAAAGCGCTCAATCGACTTATCAGAGCATTCACGTCCCCGACCATTCAAGGTTGTTTTAGCTAACCAAGAACAAGTAGGACTTATTCTTTCACGACGATTCCGAATCAAAGACACCAGCCGCGGCTTTTTTCAGCCGGACTACAC
>CACRXP010000466.1:195267-209475 GCA_902702965.1 Spirometra erinaceieuropaei | reverse complement strand
TTTGCGCTGACCAAGCATAGGAAACTGGCTCCCACTTTAAGCCAGTAAATTCCCACAAATTCAGAGCCGGTAGCCCTAACGCCGAGAACTTTGTGTTTTCCAGCCGCAAATACATTTGCATTGTGGCTTCAACTCGAAAGTAAGTTTACAAGAGCATTGGTAACTCAGCGACTGCGCAGGCGCGTGGGCTGTGATGCGTTCTTTAACACTGTGCATCGCAAGGCGGGCAACCTTGCCGTTACGTCGTTCAAGGCGGAGCACGGACATGGGCCCGTGCCCGTGGAGTCCCGGCATTCTAGGCAGAAGAGCCCAGGCTCCCGGCTGACGGACTTTCGCACGTTGCGTCCTGCCTCACCGACAAGAAGATACAGACTCCCTTTAACCGTGCTTTACAGCGCAAGAACAAACTCGCTTGCCTTGCTCTTTGTTTAAGAAAGTTTTTCAAGGCGGGGTCTTCGGGAGTTTCGATGACTTAATGTCCGCGGTAAGATAGTATGAGAAGGTAGGCCGTATTAAACGTTCGGTTATTTTGGCGGCTTCCTCTGCCAGCTTCATCAGAAAAGCGAAAGACTGCCGGCAACCCATCCCCGGATTGACGCATTGAAGTATCGTTATATCTACTTTGTATGCTGTCATTCGGGAGTCTTTCGCAGTTGCAGCTCAAAGACAAAATCAAAGTAAGCGACTGTTGTTTAACATCAGGCGGCTTAGTTCTCTGAAGTTTGGATGTACAGCTCGCTTCACCGCCATAGTGACTGAGGAGGAACTGCATGTGAAGGTGCTCAATTTGCGCCACAACCGGGTATGCAGTCCGCAGATGGCCTCTGTCTACCCCAAGTTGCGGCGGTTGGCGACTCAAGACGAGAAAGATCTGCTGCGCTGATGCAGCAGATGCGCCCATCAGCAGGACGGCTGAAGGTGTACCTAAAAAGTAAGATTACTTTCTCTAAACACAGTCGCAGGTTGCTATGGTCTTAATTACAAAATGAAGGACATAGTCAACATGCGCCGTCGGATGTTTCGGAGTGATCTAACGGTAAAGGGGATGAAAAATGCCCTGTTCTCCATGAGGGGTGGCGGCGACCCCGATTCTTTTATGATGATTCGCGGAACGTGTGCTCTACGAGACCGGCTCTGCGGGCCGCTTGCTTTGCGACGCCGGCTCTGCGGGCGACGTACTCTGCGTATCCGGAGGTTGTCCAAATGGACGCCACATACCGGACCAATAGACAGGGGTGTGCATTGTACCACATAGTGATAACTGATAAGCATGGGCATGATCAGTCCGTGTTCTACGCGTTTGTAACTCAGAACGACGCCGTTAGCGTAGGGTGGGTAGTTGATAAATTTAGGGATAAGATGGGGTCTGCAACTGACAACTTACGCACAGTGTTTATAGACAAGGATGCTAAAGAAATGAAGGCCTGGAAGGAGATTTTTCCTGGAACTCAGGTTGCCGTCCTTATCTGCACATTTCATGTGCTCCAGGCCTTCATGAGAAAGGTCAGAAGCGTGTATAAAGAGATAAGGTCGGAGCATGCTTTTAAACTTTTCCGAAGGGCTTGTATGCATCCACCTTTAGGTCTTTCAAATTACATATTAATAGCTTCCGGCAACTATTCCCTCCCTAGTAGCAATAGATATCGAGTAGATATACGTGAATAGCGATTTATCGAGATATGTGTATCTGTCACGTAATTGGCTACCTCGTTTGTGCAATCTGCAATTTCATTGGTTGCCGTACTTTAGTCGCATTTCGATGGCGCGCACACGCGGGCGCGCCATTATTTCGCGTGAGCGGCGTGGAACGCGTGACGTGACACTACTTGCACTTACCTCATATTGTTGATTTAAACCTCTTGTCTGCTGTTTCTATCTTTACCATGTTTAGGCAGGAATTCCGGAGAACACGATTACGACGTATTAAGAGCTATGGAGACGAGGAGTTCCGGGAAATCGTGGAGGCTGTGAAACGTAGACGAAAATCGCAAAGTCGCCCTTTAAGCACGTTGTGTGGCGGCTCAGAACTCTTATAGCCTATGCAGGAGGACGGGACCACTTCGTCGGCTGAAAGTGCTGTCCTGAGGACGAATGCAGGAGCGTCTTCGGACGCTGAAAACCGTGAGATCGTAGCCGTTGCCCCGGGCGACATTTACGTCAAACGATTGCGTGAATGGGCTCTGGACTTCAATATTGCACACGCTCCCATAAGAGTTCTGTTGGCTATTTCTAAGCCGATTGTGCCCCAACTACCGGCAGACCCCAGAACACTCTTGGGAGCGGCCTATGATCTAAAGGTTGCCCCAATGGGTAGCGGTGAGTATGTGCACGTCGGCTTATAAAGGCAACTACGTAGACTTATAAGAAAGAATATAGTAAACCCAGCTTGCGATATAGAGATTCAGTTGGCCATCGATGGTCTCCCAGTATTTAGAAAATCAAACACCGAAATGTGGCCAATCTTAGGCACAATTTCGCGGCCCATTGTCAGTAACGTTTTTCCAGTTGGCATTTACTGTGGTACTGGAAAACCGTCAGATGTCCATGCATTCTGTAAGTTAGTAGTTAGTGAGTTAACATCAGTAAGCGAACAAGGGATCAACAGCAGCGACAGCGTCGGACTGCAGACCCGCGTTCGCGTCAGCTGTGTTATCTGTGACGCTCCTGCGAGGGCCTTCGTTAAGCAAATCAAGAACGTGAATGCGTATAATGGGTGCGAACGTTGTACATTAACGGGTGTTTATATGGGTAAAGTAGTGTACCTAGAGAAAGGAGAGAGGGATAGGACGGATGAGGACTTCTTGCACTCTGTGGAGGACGAACACAGAGTCGGAGTGTCTCCATTCGTCTCTTGCAAGGTAGGCCTTATTTCCCAATTTCCTCTAGATCCAATGCATCTAATTTACTTGGGCGTATTGAAACGCTTGCTAAGTTTGTGGGTTAGAAATCATCGTTCAAAGGACAGTGGTCGCACGACGCCCTCGTTACTGAAGGCACTGCAGGTGAAGGCTATAGACGATAGGTTGCGTTCTTTAAATGCATGCCTTCCATCAGAATTTTCCCAAACAGCTAGGTGTTTAAGTGATTTCGAGTCCTGGAAGACTACGGAGTTTAGGTAGTTTGTATTGTATCTAGGTCTCGTTGTTCTCCCGGGTATCCTGCCTTTTAATCATTATAAGCTGCATTTACTGCTTTTTACTGCCCTTAGATTGCTGGCCTCCCCTAAGACATGTGACCGAAACGTAGGTTATTGTAAGCAGTTGTTATAGTGTTTACTAGAAAGTTTTCGAGTCTATATGGTGACGAGCACATGGTTTACAATGTGCATAGCCTAATGCACATTGCGGACGATGTTGAGCGTCACGGTCCACTGGACTCATTTTCGTCGTTCCCTTTTGAAAGCTATTTAGGCCCGTCAAGGCCTTTACAACGGCTAGCTATGCGTTTAAGCGAGGAGGAGGTAGCTACGCACAATACCTCAAGGCCTTCTTCACCTAGATTCCTTCATGAGCATAATGAAGGACCAATACCTGCAGGCTGTGAGGGCAGTAGGCAATAAAAATGTCTAATCACAGATAGATATCGTATTGATATTACCTCAGGCAATAGGTGCATAGAAATTGGCAATAGAATAGTATGTGTTAAAAACATACTATGCGATGCAGGTGGATGTATACATTTAGTCTTTCATGAATTTAGCAATATTTCAGATTACTTTGACTATCCTAAGAATTCCTCCCTTATGAAAGTTTATAAAGCCAGCATAGATAACAAGTTAGTCTGCTCACCATTACCGAATGATTACATTAAGTACGTATGCATTCCAGAAGATAACCAATACGTATTAATTGAAATTATATAGAGATTTAGGGAAGCCACTTACGATCCCTTTTGCCTATGCAAACAGTGCTCGTGAACCATACAAACGCGCAGGTATTATAGCTACTTAGTGGTTTGCGAGCGCTGTAGGGAAGAAGTGGCCATTATGCAAGCACTTAATTCACCTTATTTCCTGTGCGTTTGTAGATACTATCATGAGCCAACTTCGGACACGCCAACTGCCAGCCCGACAAAGGAGGTCTGCGATCGATGAGGCGATCTACCTGCTGGAAGGTGAAGGCATATCATCGCCAGTAAGTTATGGAAAATAACGTTGTTATACCTTTCAGGAGCCGCAGGTGGACGCCGATGATTCTTTCGACACTATCCCCCTGGGTGACGACACATTGACAACAGTGCCGAAAGTGAATGAGCAGGAAGATATCCTGCTGCTTATGTACAAACACATGCGCGCACAGTCGATGAAACTTGACATTCTAGTGGAGACAGTCCGCAAATTAATCGGCCGTCAGCGGCTGTTAGAATCAATGATTCTACAGCATGCTAAAACCTCGGGACCGGTAGCTTCTCAGCTGCCGACGAACCCGCTTGACCACCAATTACGGTCGGCAGCCGATTTTCGTAATTTGAATGTCCGATTACTGGACAAGAGCTTCAGACAGCAGCTGGTATGCAACCATATTAATCACACCCTATTGCGTTAGACTTCCTTCCTAACATGCCTACGTGGGCATAATATTGACGAATTCGTCAAGCGCATTTTCTTCGCTGTATTCGATGATGAAATCAGCCTATATGTTAATTTCAAAGGAAGCAAGACGAAAGAGAGCCTCAGCGGTTCCAAACTGTATGAGGTTATACTTGGTAAGTCTGCCGTTACTTACAACTATACAACATGCAGAAGTCTTCGGAGCGTGGAATACCGATTCCACCGTAAAGCTCTCTGACCTTGAGTCGGCACTTACCAAGCGCCTGAAAAGGTCGCTCGAAAGTTGTGTCCAGCGTAAGAATAAGTCACAACTGACGCCAAATGACAGTGGTAAATTAATTGTCGTTTTTCAGTAATGGATTTTAACTTCTAGACAATATACCCGGATCATCTACTGATTCCTCGCCTGCGTTAACTATGTGAACACAGAAGAGGTTCAGCAAACTATTGTACATATTATTTTAATTTTTTTTAAAAACATATTACAATACAACCGTCTCCAGTGTACCTCTGGGTAATCGGGGGGTAATAAACATACGACAACGAACGGATGGGGGGTAGAAAAGGGCATTGGGCTAAGCAAACAATTCCACGCGTAGCATATTACCCCCCCCCCTCCTTTTCGCTGACAGCGCAGTATCTCGATTAATCGATATCTAATAGATATCCATTTTTGCGTCAAAATAGATATCTATTCGATATACATATACAGTAGATGTGCTAACTCATGAAATGTCAACCAAAATTTCCAAATGCGTTCTCGTTTCGAAAAGATAAATTAAGTAGTGTTGTAAAACTAATCATGATGCAGCATAAATCTATAATGTTCCAGTTACCTTAGGACGCCGGCTTTCGAAAGAATATATTTTCGGCTGCATGCAAGATCTATACTCTGCAAAAAATTACTACTTAAGTAGCATGCAATTTTCTCGTTGATTTTCGATGTCCTTGAAAATTCAATTATATTTCATGGAAAACATGCATAAAAATATTCATTCTTTTACTTATTCGGTAGAAAATCACGTCTTCTTCCAATTTCATATTCAAAAGAAGAGTATAATTCGGTTTTAAAAAACTTCTCTAATTCCCGAATAATTTTGAACCCCACCTGCTGTCACACTTGTATTCAGGGTTTCAAAACTACAAGCTGTATATTTTCCGTGTACGGAAAACCATGCATTTCTCTACGATGTTAAGAGGAGACCATATGAGGTTCATAAAATTAAGCAGCGGATTTGAGCAATATTGCTAACTTTACAAGCCACATTCGTAAATGCAGATACATGACGTTTCATGAACGGCTATTCAAGGGTATTAAAAAATCTCACAATTAGAAACTTTTTTAAAACCGAATTATACTCTTCTTTTGAGTATGAAATTGGAAGAAAACGTGATTTTCTACCGAATAAGTAAAAGAATGAATATTTTTATGCATGATTTCCATGAAATATAATTGAATTTTCAAGGGCATCGAAAATGAATGAGAAAATTGCATACTACATAAGTAACCATTTTTTGCAGAGAATAGATCTTGTATGCAGCCGAAAATAAGTTCTTTCGAAAGCAGACACCCTGAGGTAACTAGATCATTATAGATTTATGCTGCATAATGACTAGTTTTACAACACTACTTAATTTATCTTCTCGAAACGAGAACGCATTTCGAAATTTTGGTTGACATTTCATGAGTTAGCACATCTACTGTATATATATCGATAAATAGATATATAATAGATATCTACTCCATATAGCTTGCTACTAGGGCTGAGCTATGGCCGTATATTGTAGTCAACTAGCGGCGGTGCAGACGCCGGTGGGCCCATTTCGCTCGGCGTAGTCTTTTGACGTACGGCGACAACATCACGAAAAAGATAGAAAGTCTAAACCGCATTATAAAGCAGTGGTGCAGACCATATGTCTCTCACCAACTGCGTCCAAAGTATAGTACAATTTTTACATTCTAAGACCGTGGATATTGAGTGGCTGGATGCCGACAAGTACTGCCGCCGCAGGCACTACAAGGGTTTAAGGCTACATGTCACCAGGGTATGTCAAGTGCTAAATTGTTAATACCCTACTAGCAATAGATATACGTGAATAGCGAGTTAGCGAGATATGTACGTCTGTCACGTAATTGGCTAACTCGTTTGTGCAATCTGCAATTTCATTGGTTGCCGTTCCCAGTTGCATTTCGATTGCGCGCACACGCGGGCGCGCCATTATTTCGCGTGAGCGGCGTGGAACGCGTGACGTGACACTACTTGCACTTACCTCATATTGTTGATTTAAACCTCTTGTCTGCTGTTTCTATCTTTACCATGTTTAGGCAGGAATTCCGGAGAACACGATTACGACGTATTAAGAGCTATGGAGACGAGGAGTTCCGGGAAATCGTGGAGGCTGTGAAACTTAGACGAAAATCGCCCTATATGTACGTCTCTTTTTTCAGATACCCTTCGACTTCCTTAGAGTCGTTTGCCTACCGCATTCGGTGACCTTTTTAGTTGCTTCGTAAATGCACGTATTGGTTTGCATAATCTATATCGATATAGATGCTTCGTATACGAAGCAACTAAAAAGGGCACCGAATGCGGTAGGCAAACGACTCTAAAGAAGTCGAAGGGCATCTGAAAAAAGAGACGTACATACATATCGTACATATACCCAACTTTCAGAACAATTGTTCAGGTACTTAAGACTTAAGTACCTGAACCGTCAAAACCAATTCGTGAGGATCAGTTGTGGATACTAAACATCCCGGTGGCAGACAATATTTTGTTGTAATATTTTCTAACTTTGCTATATTTCTGACGAAAAATCGAAAAATACCAATAATTTGTCTTACCGTTATGTGTGGTCTAGTGTTCAAAGGCCTCGGCTCTGGTTAATATGCGGTAAAACAAGGTACATGCCGACGGAGACCGGTAGCGATGTACGGGGTCTTATATAACATGGAAAGAAGTATACAATATATATTTCTTTGGTGTGCATAGCACCACAACTCATTTTTGTATGCGCCACACTGTTTCGATATGTCGATATCAGTGGTAAATCGACTAAATGGCCCGAGTCCATATTCAGGCGATTTACGTATCTCGGCGTGTCCATATCGACTGCTACTAGGGTTTTAAATGAGAGTGATTGGTATATTTGACTGCTGCTTGTCTAAAAGACTACCCGGCATGGAGTCTGGCGCTGTATGCAGTTACGAGGGAGGAGGCCACCTAGGACACAGCAGATGATCTTGGGGAAGATAAACCATAAAAGTTAGTTGAGCCGCATAGTTTTACTAGATCTTCACCATGAAACTACTATTTGCACGTAATCCAGCAAGTTAAAATGAAAATTCCGCGACTATGAAAGCGAAATGGACATGTCATTTATTGTGAGCTGTCACCTAAACTGCAGCTTCAGGCCAGCGATAGACATATTTTACGTTGAAAAGATTGTTGATCGACATATGTGCTTATTGGTCTAGTGTCACCATGCCGGCCTGGAATACTCGCCCCCATCCAAACAAACCGACTCGAACCGTCCGGAACGGAGGACGGCTCAGGTCACCGCGGAACTCGCCTGTAACAAAACGAACATTGTAGCATTCTGTGAGACCCGCTTCTCCTATTGGGGACAATGGGACGAAATGGGTTCTGGGTACACCTTCTGGAACGAGCCTTCTCTGTCCCAATGGTTCGCTCTAATAGTATAAGGAAGAAGTTTTTGCAAGAACTGCATTCCCTTCAGGCGACTGTGCACTTGTACGTGTACTTGGTTCCGCTTTGATCATATCTGAACTAGTCGGCCACAATGATGCCATAGATTATACCTGCGCGCGTGAAGGTACCCTACAGCGGGTTTGGACAGCCCAACCTATTCTCTCCTCTAGCGACGGAGGCCTAATACTGAAGGCCTAAGAACCTCATAAATGTTCTTGCAAACTGTGTCGAGTCACGTTTCGAGTAAGCCCCATCTTTAACGCCTCCAAGTGGACACCGGCACCATATTAAGGGTAGCAACCCTAAGCTCGTGATTCAGTCGACAAATAAGGTGATAAAGCCATCTTGGCAGGATTCCCTGTACACGCGAATTTTCGCTGTGATGTAGATGTCGCATAGGGTCCATAAACACTTTCTATGACCAAGCAAACCGACGAACAGTATCGATTCGCAAGACAATCCTGTCTTTGCCTTGTGCATTCGGCAGTAGCCCCGTCCCAAACTATTTTAAATTGTCTACTTCTTCAAAATTATAACAACCAGTTTCCAGGTCAGAACTAGTCTGTCGTCATCGGTAATTTCAACGACCGTGTCGACAAAGACCATGTGACCTAGGAGGGAGCGCAGGTATCCACGGTGTCGGAAGATGAAACAGTAACGGTATCCCATTCCTGTAGGTCCAAGCGGAACACAGCCTTCTCCCGAAAAAATCTTCCGGAGCCCGATGCTGGGCGCATCCTCGCTTGTCTCAGTGAGCGGCGCGAGACTACGTTTCCGTTCGGAGGCGTGATCAGCGCAGAGTGCTGGTGACTAAGTCGATGTGTTGTGCTGACTGCTGTGCGGAGCACAGGGTGCAACTACGGCCCAGTTGGTCATTTGTGGGAAGAACTTCCCATGACACCACACTTTATCGACACCAACTTTCACCAACTGTAAACGCCTGATGGCTTGGATGGCCATTAAATTGGATTTTCAACCGGCGTAGTGTTCAATAATGTAGACGATAAACAACAAGAAGTTCATCGACATTGTAAAGAATGCTCTCGGTCAACACGGCATTCATTGACATCGAATGGGCACTGTAATGTTTCAGGATAATGCCACTGGTTGCCGCTCGAGGGAGATGTGTCTACAATTCAGCTTACGACTATAATCTAATATTTTAAACCACAGCCAATCCCAGTCACAGCATGAGGTCTTCGAGGCAGTTTTATTCACGCAAACAGTCCGAGCCTAAATCCTGTTGAAAATCTCCTTGAAGTAATCCAAAAAAATTGGGACAAGACAAGTAAACATCTGTCAATGCATAAGTAAGTTAGATTTTGCCCTTAACATTATGTAGACCAATCCCCCATACGCTACTTAGCAATCTCCGTGCCGCATGCGTTATAGCAGCTTTAAAGGCTAAAGGAGACTTGACAAAGTATTAATACATTGTATTTGTTACTGCTTTACATCATTTTGTCGTTTTAAGACATTTCCCTTCTCTGTCCGCAGTTATATTAGGTCTTGAGTGATTGACCGTTCATAAAGTCGTTGTTTGATTTGAAGGTTTTTCGTATAATAAATTATTTCTTAGTCAATAAAAAATGCTGTTAAAACCAAACTGTGCCTTGTTTTAAAGCTCGGTCGTGTATTTGACGTAATAAAGACGTCCCTCACACAACATTTTATGTTTCCAACGAGAAAAGTGAATGGCAAAGGGCGAACTTCCTGGAGCTGGTGTTAACGAAAACACTATACAGCATAGACGAGATCACCTCCAAGTCGCCCCTTGGCCAAAGTGACCATGTAGTGCTTATATGGGATTATTCGTTATTCTCCACTTCGCACACTTCAGACCAAAAGAAACGGAATGTTTGGCGGAACGGCTTCAATCAGATGACTGCAGACTTATCCGGTCTCGACAGGGACTCATTGTTTACGGGTAATGCCAACGATGACTGGGAGCTGTTCAAGAATGTCCTTCTGCAGCTCATAAACAACCATTGCCCACTGACTAGTGTAAGACTGGACAAGCGCTCTGGGTGACTCTTAGAAAGAAATCAACAGGAAGCACAAATTGTGGAGAAAATACTGCGTCACTAAACAAGTTGAATATTTCAACACCTACAAGACACAGAGGAATAAACTGAGAAAACGATTCTGAAAACGCGGCTGGAATTCGAGTAGAACTTGATACAAAAAGCAACGCGGAACCCAAAGTTACTCCACAATTACCTCCGACGAAGTACAAGGAACAGGCATCAAAGCCCCTTATAAGGACTACTGACGGCGTTGAAATAGCTGATGGTAGGATAAAGCTGCATATTATTCCCATTTCTTCCAATCAGTCTACACAAACGAGGCAAGGTTCCTTCCTTGCCCCACAGAAGAACTGTCGACCCCAAGAGTCATTGATATACTCTTCTCAGAAGACATTGCCCAAAAGAATTAATCGCACTGAACGAATCGAAGTTGCCAGGACCAGACGACATTCCACGCAAGCTTCTAAAGGAACCTGTCAGTGAGCTTTCTGTGACTTTTTGATGCTCTTTCAAACGTCATTTGACACTGGAACACTTCATTACGATTGGAAGCTGGCGCACATTACTCCGCTATACAAAGAAGGTAGCAGGGCAGCGACGACAAACTACAGGCCCATAAACTGGACGCGTATCCTCTGCAAACTTATGGAAAGGATCATAAAGAGAGGATTGATGCAATTCCTCGAAACCCCCGGCCTGATATCGAAATGCCAACATGGGTTCCGAAAAGGAAGCTCCTGCACGTCAAACTTGCTGCAATCTCTCCGGAGCTGAACCCGAGCGCGCGGTCCACATAGCCTTCATCGACTTCCAGAAGGCGTTCGACGCTGTGCCGCACTAAAGGTCGTTACAAAAACTACAGAATAGGGATCGGTGACAACTTCTTCAAATGGATCTAAACTTTCTTTTTGGTCTGCGGCAGGTTTTGTGCATCGGTGAAGGGAAGTCAGATCTTGCTATGATCGAGAGTGGTGTTCCCCAGGGTCCAGTATTGGTACCCATTTTGTTTCTCATGTACGTGGACGATGCCGCAAGTGCTTTAGACTACGAATTAACAGTGTTTGCCGATGACATGAAGATATGGTGTGCAATTCAGGACCCTGCCGAGAAGACAGACTGCAGGTGAACCTAAATCGGTTGGATGAGTGGGCAAATAGTTCGATTCTGCGGTTTAACGTTGTAAAATGGACCATACGTCGCCTACGAGAGGTAGACGCCCAAAAGGACCTCGGTGTGCAGAGGACGAACTCACTAAAACCTTCCGCCCATTATTTGAGAGTGACAAAAGCGCAATGCCCCTACTGTACGCCTTCCCAAATACATTCGGAACATTCGTCCGGCCGCATTTGAAGTACGTTATACAAGCCTGGAGACTGTGTGCAGTTGAGGATCAAAACTGCCTCGAGAAAGTTCAAAGCAGAGGCATGAAGATGGTGAGGGATAAAAGCTACTATATGCAACCCGCCTAGTACATCTGAACCTCTTCCCTTTGAGTTACAGGTAACTTCGCGGGGATCTCTTGCAAGCATTCCGCATTGTCATGGGGTCGGATTGCAGCCTGGTCTTCGAGGGCTTTTTGAATTTGTTGTCACGACCAAACTCCGAGGTCACCCGTTAAAACTGCGAAATTAGCAGGCAAGGCTGGATGTTCATAAGTTTTCCTTCTCTGTTCGCGCGATCGAACCATGGAGTGCCCTTCCTGCAGATATTGTGGTGTCACCATCTATAAAAGTTGTTAAAAAGAATCTTGCCATAGTTATGTTCGTAACGACCAAGAGCGATGAGAGATTGAACCCATCCCCTGTAAGTCGTTCACATTTTGTACTGCCATTATGGACTCGTTTGAAATATTTCAGCCCTGAACATTCTTCTGTATATTACACACTTTAACGTTGCAAAAAGGATACTCAAAGGCTTACGATATTTTCCCTCAATAAATTGAACTGAACTGTACATTGGCCTCACCCGGTCAGCTGAGGCCACAATACAAAAGCTCTGACATTGTAAATTCACTTGTAAGCTGATAAGGGAGATGACGAAGGTGCTTTTGGCACCATTCCTTTTATGTATCTGATCAAGATACTATCTCTTCTAAGTTATTTGTCGAATGCGACATTCCTCATTTACGGCAGCTCGACCGTCAGACACGCATTGAAATTTCATCCAGAAAGGGTATCAGACATTAAGTTAGAAATGGCTGCTGGTTTTTACATGAAGCAACTAACAGTTTTTCGCAAAACGCGTGCCGATTTCACCGTATATTGTTAGGAATCCGGAATTGCGCTTAAAAATGTATCGACCACAGCAGTAGTTGTCAAAAACAGTCAGCGAGAGGAAGTTACTATCTACAGGGGGAATCAGTCCTCTCCTGATCTGCCTACATTAAATTAATGTCTGTATGGCATTCTTGAGGCCGTCCGGATGCGATAAATAGTGTTATGCTTGAGAAAATTAACAAATATCGTTTGTATGCGCTCATTAGTCGACGCGTTGTTTGAGGTCGTTGAGGTATTTCTACTCTCCTTCGTATTTGTTTTACGACTGAATTAGAATTGCCCACATCTCGAGGTATATTATTAACATGAGCTACACAATGTATTTCTGGCGTTTGTGCCGTTGTTAGTGGGTTTACCATTTGGTAGATCTCTGTCCCAAACGACTTTTGACCTTGAATTCAATTGAATTAAACCCCCCAAGTAACATAATTTTGACAGTGCATACACACGAGTCATTTCGGCGAAGACACACTTCTGTAAGATAGTTGGCGAACTGTAGGTTTTGGACCTCGATCTGCAGTACGTAGACGACTATCTAAATATGTTCTTCATCGCCGTGCGTTACACCACACTTACTTTTACTTGGTACGAATGTGATCATGCCTCATCTAACCGATCTCGGTGATGTCACTTATTGTACCCTCGCGCGTGACGATCTGCCGTAGCGAATCTGGGCGGCTCAGTTCATTCTCGTCTCCAGCGACGGAGGTCGAATACCGAAGGTCCAAGAACCACCTCCATGTCTTGACGAACTGTGTCGAATCATCTTTTGAGTTGACCCCCTATTTGACGCCTCCAAGTAGGTATCAGCACCAAATTGGGGTATCAGGCTGAGCTCGTGAAGCAAATGACGAAGAACGGGCTCAAACGATCTTAGTCGTCTTTCTTGAGTGGCCTGGGATATCCTCACGATGTTGCCACAACGTGTCGGCGCACTTTACTCGAAGAATGGCTCACAAGCAATGGTGGTCAAACACTCCCAATTTTCGCAAATCTTCCACGTGCACGCCCCTACATTCAAAACCGTCGAGAAGAACTGGTTGGACGAATGCACGGCACTCGCGGATCTTCGTGATGGTGGAGATGTTTCATCGAGTCCGTAGGCACTTTTTTAGGCTTGAGAAGACCCCGCGGGCAGCATCGATTCGGGAAACAATGTCTTCCCGACTCTGTCTATTCGACAGCATCCTCGTCCTGAGTTATTTGAAGCTGTCTACTTCTTTAAGCTTAAACCCATAAATCCCGAAGCGCGCCTTCTCCTGGTCGGGACTGCAGTTCAGAAACAATTTGACCTTCAGAGCGTTTATGGATAAACCGACCAAAGTAGTTTTTCCACCCACCTCATAAGAATATATGATTACAGTATTCTGACCCTGTATACAGGCGCATAAGGTGTCATTAGCCCTTTTCTTGACTGCCAGACTTATGGATACTTGCTCGTAAGCGCAGTGAGCGATTTAGTACTGAATAACTATTGTTTTCCCAAGAGGACACGTTTCTGCGCTGAGATTAGGTTTAGTTGCTTTTGCACGGGAATCCCCGGAGTACAATCTTTCAGCACTTCTTTCTCCAACACCGCTGTCCCTAGAAAACCCTTTAACCGGGTTCGTGTGGGAATTTCATGCAAATGTCCGACCTTCACT
>CACRXP010000466.1:131946-195140 GCA_902702965.1 Spirometra erinaceieuropaei | reverse complement strand
TTATCCTACGTTTGCCTTCCAGGAGGAAAACGAAAATCTTATTCCGACTCAGAGCCAAGGCTTCCAGGTATGGTCTTTGCTCTCATGCGTCCCTATTTTTTGTGCTCCTTTCATATTCAGCTGCTGCTGTTGTTACTGCTCTGTGCTAATGCAAAGACGACATCAGCTTTTGAAGCTTGAGGCAATGGGTGCACTTTTCAGAGGGCCATTGGCCTCTGAGACTGCATGAATTTGTGCAGTGCTGCTAGTGTGGATTTGCCGCCACCCCTAACGGTCTCACTACTCTGCCGTGGAATTTGCCGACCCACCATCCTCCTCCAATCAGCGGGACTGAGTAAATACGGAGAGACCGATTTTTTGGCAAAGTTGTAATGACAATTTAGGAGGGTGGGATAGGCCTATGCTTGTGTATGGCTACTGCGGTACGAAAACGATGGTTAGTTATTAATTATTTTACTTTTAAGATCACGCTGTCAGGATTTGTTGGCATTTGGATCGCAGTGAAATTCCACACTTCCTAAGGCCACCAAGCGTCGAAATAGAGTTCTTTTCTCAGGGGCTTAGTTGCAACCGATGTTTCATGGAGAGTGGGCTCCGAATAAGCGGTCTTTCAGCAGAGGACAGCTTTCGTGGTGTGTCAGTGTCGACAAGAAAGTACCCAACAAAGCCGGTTCGGGCACATCTGAACAGAAGTAAGACTGCCTCGAAATACGGGTTCCTCTCTTTACTCCGAGAAATGGCAGGACAGGATGAATCCGCGCTTACAGTTCTACTTAGCTGTTCCATGATCGGGTCGCTGGGTGGCAAAATGGTTTTCTCATGACAAGCATTAGCATGCAATACCGGTTTACCTTCTACCTCGACCATTCTTAATAAGGTTTCTACCCAACGGGCAGGTAAAACTGCAAACTTCTTTATTTTGTCCTCTGTTTTTCGTGATTGCCATCTGTGCTAGTGACATCGTTCTGCGTGAAAACGTATTCGGGAAAGCAGAATTTACTGTTGATTGCACAGTCGCGGTCTCCCACACTACGCCCAAAACTGAACGCTGGGGACACCAAAATGCTGCTCAACGGCATCGTGTACATGAAGCTGTCCCCTTCTGTATGGATAGCGAGCGGCGGTCGAGCGTGTCGTCTTCCCCTGCTTTTTTCGGCTACTGATTGGTTTTTATTAGCAGAAGATAACCCGTCGCACATAACTCGTATGCAATTTGCTCGGCCGACTTTGACTTCTCCGTCAGATTCAGAAGTAGTCGGTAACCCGATTGTATGAGGGTTTAGATAAAGCCGTTCTGCTCTACGGCCGCAAAACTTGCGTCTGCGCGCCTCTAACCTGAGAAAAATCCAGGTAATGGGTAACTGGCGCTTACGGAGAATACGGCGAATTTTGTTCGCTGACTGCGCTTCTTTTGTGGGGCCCCATCGCCGATCAAGGTCGCCCTCTACTGATAATGCCGTTGCAGGCCGCCGTTCCGGATGGTTCGATTAAACCAGTCATGTAGGAGTGGGCGCCCATCCGTGGTGTTCTTTTTTAAATCCATGATTGAGTTGTTTCCACTGTTGTGACAAACTGAAGTAGATAGTTGTGGTTAAGTCCGACCTTAGAAGTATGCTGAGCTATACCGTATTCGGTGTTCGGAAATGGAACTCCAAAGGGACGGTGATTACCGAGAGGCCACTCAACGATTTTGGAGCGTGAGGCGCACTTTTCGTGGCGCCGTCGACTCTGGAGTTGACAAAACCTACATTGGTGCTAGTCTGCGCAAATGCAGCGAACAAACTCTAGCCTTGGGATGAATAACAATTGGAGTCCTTCGAGGAGAGAAAATTCGTGGTGTGTTTTGAAATGCACTTTTCCTAGGTCGGGGCACACCGTTATTAGTTATTATCTCTTCAGCCCACAACATTTATTGCTTATCCGTTTGAAGTCCGACTTGCTGCGCCCAGCACACACGCTAGGCTCTGACAGTTGCAACCGTCCCAGCAGCAATACCATATGATGGCACTCCAGGACTATCGATACAAACGAAAAGACCAGTTCCCGGGAGCAGTTCAAGAGGAGACGCGACTTCTAGAGCAAAAATTCTGCTCATTCGACGTTCCGAACTCGTACTAGAACCCATCATCAGGGACGGTAGCATATGCGGACATTGGGGTGCAGTTTTTACAGGATGAACTTGCTATGCAACCACATATCTATTATTGCTTACAGTGACAGTATAAGTGATCCAAATTTCCGAGTAATTATCACGTCGATAACCAGCACGGCTTTTGGAGTTGCGACAGTTAACGACTCGGATCCGGCTGATCAAGCAGTCTTCGCACCGGGTAGGCTTATCGGTGATGAATGTGGGAGCTGCTAATTATGATAGGTAACTATAATAGGCAACTGACCCTGTGAGTGCTGCAACTGTTTGGGACTGCAAACACTCCTTAATCTGACCTTTGTGGCACCTCGCGCCTACGTAAGACCCGAGTCTGCGTGCGACAGGCACTAGACAGCGACCTCATGTCACACCAGTTACTGTGCCCAATCCTATCCCAAATCTCTTAACTCGGACAGGGCTACTGGCGCATTTCCGAGTGAGAGAATCGAGGTCCACCCTGATACCGGCCCTGCCTCCCCCTTTCTAGTAGGTCTGACGACTTTAAATTATAACAATGGACCGAAGACCTTGTTACGATTGTTTATTCTCCATTTCCAGCTGTCTTTTTTGCAAAGCCTCTTATTGGCAAAGTCCGAAGACGAATTGGTGAAAATGCATGCGTTCTCGACAACTTTCCATCAGGATGATACAGTTATACAGTGAGGTTGAATCTGGGTAGGTGAGGGTTAATCGCAATCGAACATTACGAAAACCTTGAGGCAGATGACTGGTCATTTGCATGCAGGCGATGGGTTATTTGACCCTTGGACAAAGCAGCTGCAGGATACACATGAAGTCCTGTGCTCACATGACTACTTTGCGTGACCTCATTGCTGCCATCTCCAGCATTGCTAAGAAGCTCTGTCGATGTCACTCTTGATACCCTGTTGGGACCCCGTAAATCACCTGAAAGTCTTCCTAGGCGTCCACGCTAGGCAAAGATGGTCCTTTTCGTAGGGTTTGTCTCTCACGAATCACTCTGGCGTATGTTCTCTTGCCCTTTTGCACACATGTCAGCTAGTTCGACCAACGTGACTTGCTGCGCGTTTCATCGGATTGTGCCGTCGAGTATCTTAGTAAAACAGGGGGAAAATGGACTCATTATGCTTCCCTACTTTCAAGTGTGGACGTTATCGACCAGTGACATAGGGAGTAGGATACTGTTTTGCTCATTAAAGTGTCCGGGTGCTTTGTCGGCTTATCCTTGATAATGTCCCTCAGTTGGTGCTGGGGTAGAATTATTCTTATAAACCATCGCAACAAAAGTGAAGGTCAATCTGCTCATCTGCGATTATGCAGATATCTAAATAGCGGTTGTGTAATTTTATTCTATCAGTATGCGGCTAAACCCGCAGTTCATAGTGTTTCCTAATAAATACGGGGGCCAACAGTTTTTCCGGATGCGAGTCCATGGTAATATTGTCTGTTTTTCAGCAAAATTAGCCGTGAATTAGCCGTAATTATTTCATTGCTGGGGGTGTTCGTATCTTCTTCGTTGTCCTGTGTGAGCTCGCGAATTTAGTTTACCATCTCGGTGATGAACACGCTGCTGAATAAAGTTTTAGCGTCCAGCGGGAGTATTCTCTTTCTGTTAACGTGCAAACGTTTATGCTGCTCATAAAGTCAAAATTATCGCTTTAAGTATGAGGCACCGGGTCCTGTTGATCGAATTTAGTTCCACTGTCAGACATTTTGCCACTTTATGGTAGGATGAGTTCCACAAGTCGAAAATCGCGCATGTCGAAAGACCTCTTTATACGTAACGGCCTGAGCAGTGGGTGTGGCCGAGCCGCAATAATAATCAGGGCTCGGTCTTCTTTTAAAGGTGGGGAAAGACAAGTAAAAGGCTTGTATTCTGTAATAATTGATTGATGTTGGTCAGAGCCCTCGATGTGCGGCCAGGTCAGGGCTTAGGGTGTCGGGGGGGGGGACGGCAGGTGACCAAGTGTCACGCTTTTTCTCATTCCTCGCCAGCTTAGTGAGCTGACTGGGTGACTACAGGGCCTGTGGGTGCCCGTGATGTGTTGCCATCGAGGCGGAATTTGCGTATCTTCCATCCGCTCGAAAGCCGTGATGGATAGCCCGGCGTATGTACCAGAAACGAAATCCTCGTACGCGTTTGGGGCGCCACAGGCCTGAGTCGTTCAGCGTTGCACCTAGTTATGCATTCGACAGCATTCTGTCTTCTCAAACAGTCAGTTAACTGGTCATGCAGAGGTTGACAAGTTATTTGCCGTGATATCTAGCTATGACTAACCCTCGCCCTTCATCTTGTCTGACCATCGACTCACATTCATCCCCATTACATAATTATACTATCTTGATGATAGACTATCAAAAGCGTGCGTATGTTCACCCAGCTGTCTTTTGAATTCTACCATATTTTCATTTCCGTAAGCATATTGAAAAGCCTACCGGTAGTGTATTTTCCTATCATTAGTTCTGACGATGCAAATTCCATCTCTCCTCTTTAGATCTTTGGAGGCTCGGGCAGCCGCTTAGACGGTCGATCCTGTGAACCCTCTACTTCGGGCTCAACGTCAGCACCCAGTGGTTCAAGGATCACTCAGCGGTAAGCTTACAGGTCGCCCTCTTTCTTTAAATAAGGGGGATTAAAAAACGGACTGAATCTTCTTGATCATCTCACCGACTTCATCCCTCCCCTGATTTATCCTTTTTCCTTACGTTTTTCGCACTTTAGCGGCATTCCCAACTATGACTACAGACCCGGTGGCCTGAAATTCCTGCGAATGGGGAACAAAGTAACCACAGAACACGTGAGTGCTTTCTTTCGTCCCGCGGATTTTTTTTCTGATTCTTAGGGATAAGTGACAACCTTCGAAACCCTTTAACCCATATCCTAATTGATGGGCTTTGCATACAATACGATAGGAAGGAGATTGACTGATGGAGATGTCATCCGACAAAGTCGAGCAAGGCTGGAGAATGACCATTTATAACCCACTTGCCATCGTCAAACAGTGACACCCAAACCCTGACACGAGTTCTTGGGGGAGCTGCACACGATCTGTTGGGTCAGCGTACATTTTCGCTTTGGACGCTCTCCCACCTGAGCACTTTCTGCCAGCTGAGGCCTTATGGGAGTCGCATTCACCGATTTATCCTGGGAATTTCCATTTTGCCCTTGGACTCTGGACTTGGAGACATCGCGGAAGCTTTTGACGACTCATTAGTTTTTTTTCAATCGAAAGTGCACGTGAATGAGTTAACATAACCAAGAGTCGAACAAAACACTCAAACATCTCTCGATTAGTGTCATTCGTTTTGACCGAGAGCACCTGTGCACGCGCGTTCAGTGTAGGTGATGTATTATCACTTGGACAGGCGACAAGGATATCATTGGGTGGCAGTAGAAACTGTCAATTGTAGGCGGTTTCTCCCAATCAGGCAAAATCAATAATGCCAAAGTATGGCGGAGTGCACAGAATTTTTGACCGCGGGGTGCGTGTGTGTTAGCTGAACGCTCTCAGTAGAAAGAATAAAGATTGCGTTGTAATTATTACTGATGTTTAACAAACCGGATCCTCCGGAGGTGGTTGGCAGAGAAGGGAAACTAGAACGGAACGAGCTTTCGACAGCAGACGGGGACATCCACTGATACTAAAGGCTGGTTTCCTAAGGCAATCCGGCTACATCGCAGTTGGTAGCCAGGCCTTGTATTACAGGTGGCTGGGGGGTTGTTTACTGTAGCTATTTTGTGGGCCTCCGTAATCACATCTGACCCATTTGGCTTCCGTTTTACGCTTGAGGTTAGGATTAGGGTACCGGTTAATGGTATCCGATTTTGGTGTTAGGGTTATGCCTTTAGGCTTAAGTTTTCGGGTTACGGCTAGGGTTTGAGCGTACGAATAGATTTCAATATTACGGTTAGGTTTATCAGTTACGGCTATGTCTAAGGGCTGCGGCTGCGTTTACGATTTCGGTTAGTTTTAGGGTTAGGGTTGCCGATAGGGTTAACGGTTAACGTTTGAGGTTAGGGTTGGGCTTAAGGTTAGGATTAGGGTTAAGGTCGCCGTCCGCTTCCCCATTCCTGGCTACCAACTGCGATCTAGCCGGCAATCCTTCCGGGGCCCTTTACTCTGTGCGCGAGCTTGTTGGGGAGCTCTCAGGTTCGAGTAGTTCCCAAGCCAACCAATCTTCACATCGGACGAACGCATTTGAAAAGTGCGTTGAGTAGTTGGGTAAGACAGAAACTTTCTAAAAATGTGCCATACGGCGAATTCTATGCAGTTTTCTGTGGTCAGGCATCAAAATCTGCCTGCACTCTCATGCACAAACAAGTACTGTTGGGTGAGCCTGACCATTCGTTCTAAATGACCATGCTCACTCTGGAACTGAGCCCCAACTCCGTGCTGGCAGCTGCCGGTCAAGGGACATCGGTTTCTATCCCGTTTGAGTAGGCCTTGTTTTTACTGTCCCGCTCACCACACTATTTGGTCAGTGTGCGATAGTAGGCGGACAGTGCGTCGCGACGCCTATCCACAGGAGACAGAGCTAGTTGTATACTGATACCTCGCTGATAGTCATCACTGGCGGGACCAGTTGAATGAATATATTGTTACTTAATCTGTTGTATTCAGAAGAGAGAGTGGCGAGTGAACGTTCCTTTCGGTAAATTCTCATCAGGCCAATACAATTACATAGGGCGTTGTAATTGGTAACGATTACCTCTGTCCCGGGAGGAAGGGGGGATAGGGTAGTTGCCGTTTGCCTGTGAATTCTTTACTTTATAAAGAGACTTGTGCGGCTCGCTGTGCTCCAATGGCAAGACCAAGTCAAAACCACCAAAGATAGGCGTGGTGAAACCTGACTCTACGCGCGTCACGCCTGCGTTGTTCCCTGACTCACATAAACCCGAATTTAATACCTCGGAGCTCACATTGAAGTAAGTTGCGTCAAGGACACATTTTAAAAGAAGCCGGGTTGTCAGCCCAGAGTAGGACAAGGTTATCCTACCCACGACTTTTATCGCCCCATGGCAGTTTATAGGTACTTCTGATTTTAAGTAGCTGTACTTTAAAAGTTGGTTTGGTTACTGCGGGCCTAGGTCCATTTGCCATCATCTGGTGTATGCAAAGTTGCATCCGTGTTTCAGTGTACGAGGACATATAGAAGGGGACGTTTTCCTTTTACTCTCGCATACAGTATAGAATCAGATTTAGGAGACGTGAAGTCTGGTTGATGGTGGAGCATTTTTTTCATTTATTTTTATGATACTACAGGAATTTGTTTATCGTGTTCACAACTTTAAGAGGTTTATTTGCCTGACACTCTCCTTGTCCGATGAACTGAACAGTCCTTCCTGTGCCTGGAGGAGTCGACCAGTAGCACAGTTTGGACAGGTGGCTCTGTTCCGATGAGAGTTGAATAAGTTATGCATGGAAGGTCTTCAGCCTGCTTAAAACGATCATGCCAGTTTTGCGCGGCTGTATTGTGATTCTATTTTCGTACCGTACTTATCTTTTTTATGCGCGTTATTAATGAGGTCGAGGTTTTTTTCTGTCTCCAGGAGGATGTGTCACCCAAGTTTAAACCATTCGAGGGAGAGGGAACCAAGCTTAAGCAAAGCGGAGCGAAGACTACTGTCCGCTAACTGTCTGCCTGTTTTGTTCCTGATGGAAGAATTCTTTTCAAGCGTTTTTCTTTAAGAATTATTCTTATCAACGCCTTTTGTCTTTTCTACCCACTGGAGGAGGGCAGATTTTTTGGTCTTTTCGTTATTCTTCTCGTTTTACTGTCTAGGTTGAGGACTATGGCTTGCAGCTGATGTAGTAGGTACTTGGCGACGACCTCCGATCATAAACCCACGTGAATGCTCGCATTATAGCCAGCAGGCAGTAGTCGAGGTGTCCTGTCCACAAGAACGGGGGGAGGACCAAGCATTTGAACCCGACTCACTAGATCACTGCGTCTAACGCCCTACCACGCCCTGCCGTCTTTGATCGGAAGCAGTCAACTCCATGCACAACGCATTTACAGGTCTGGCCTCACACCTCTCTTTTGGTGTAAGTGATGTTGGGCGAACAGTTGAGGATGTTGCTACGTGTCTAAGACCATACCATCATCGATCAGTTCTTGGAGTTACTGTCAAAGCCTGGGATACAAGCCCGGCCAGGCTTTCAGAATTTCTGAGCTTCGTTCCTGTGATTGTAATCGCTGCATTAGCCGGGATAGCACCCTGGCTGTGTCATTTCGCCAATCTCACTGTCAATCGAGCGGCTCTGAGACCCCGCATAACTGCCCTTATTTGGATCATCGATTGGTTTGAATTACTGCGAGTGCAGAGAGGAGAGATAACAGTGGACTGTCGTCATAGTCGACGGGCCGTGTGAATGTCGAAGGAAACTGTTTGGGGCCATCGTAAATATAGTGCTGCACATGGATTTGCATCTACAGTAGATGCGCTAACTCATGAAATGCTAGCCGAAATTCTGAAATGCGTTTTCGACTCGAAAAGATCACTTAGGTATGATTGCAATATCAATCCTCGCATAGCATGATATCAAAATTATTCGGTTACCTCTGGATGCCAACTTTCGAACGAGCTTCTTCCCGTCCGCCTGCAAAAACTACATTGTAAAAAGTCACTACTTAAGTAGTACGAATTTTTCCCATTAATTTTCGATGCCCTTTTAAATGCAAATATATCTCATGGAAAAAGTGCGTAAAAATATTTAGTCGTTTACCCCTTTGGAAGATACGTACGTCTTCTTCAAATTTTTTTGCTCGAAGAAAGGGTATAATCTGGTTTTAAAAAAGTTTCTAATTATGAGACTAAGACCATGAGATGCCCGTTCATGAAACGTCGTGCCTCTGCATTTACTTATGTTGCTTGTAAAGTTTATAATATGGCTCGAATCCACTGTTAAATTTTATGAACCCTATATGATCTCCTCTTAATACTGTATAGGCATTTACGATGCTCTGTACACGTAAAATATACAGTTTATAATTTGAAAATGCAGAATGCAAGTGTAACGACACATCGGGTTGAAAGGTATTCGGGAATTGGAAGTTTTTTAAAACCGAATTATCCCTTTTCTCCAAGCAAAAATGTGAAGAAGTACGTATCTTCCAAACGGGTAAACAATTAAGTATTTTTACACACTTTTTCCATGAGATATATTTGTATTTAGAAGGGCATCGAAAATCAATGGGAAAAATTCATACTGCCTAAGTAGTCAGTTTTTACAGGGTGTAGTTTTTGCAGGCGGACGGAAAGAAACCCGTTCGAAAGCTGGCATTCTGACGTAACCGAATAATTTTTGTATGATGCTGTGCGAGGATTAATATCACAACCATACCTAAGTGATCTTTTCGAGTGGAAAACGCATTCCAGAATTTTGGCTAACATTTCATGAGTTAGCACACCTACAGTGCGTGACCTATCTCAAGACTACTAATGTAGCATGCATTATTCCCATTGATTTTCGATGGTTTTGGAAATTCAAATATGTTCTAAAGAAATCATGCACAAAATTATGCTTTCTTTTAGTAAATCAATGGAGAATCGCGTCTTCTTTATATTTTATACTTAACGAAGGAGTATAATTAGGTTTTAAAAAAGTTTTATTATTGCCGAATAATTTGGAGCCTGATCATTCGTTGCATCAGCGCTTACTGATTTCACTCTACACGGTGCATGCGTTCCACGTAAAGAAAATCACATTTTTCTATTCCATTAGAGAGATATCATACAGAGTCCATAAAATTTTACAATGGATGCGGACCATGTTGTACATTTCATGAGGAGCAGTGGTAAACGGCCAGGTACGATGCTATGTGAATGGACATATCGCGGTCTCAAAAAGTCTCATAATTAGAAACTTGTTTAAAACCTAGTTATACTCCTTCCTTAAGTATAAAATATAAACAAGACGTGATTCTCTATTGATTGATTAAAAGAAAGCATATTTTTGTTTGTGGTTTCTATAAGATATATTCGAATTTTCAAAACCATCGAAAATCAATGGGAAAAATGCATGCTACATAAGTAGTCATTTTTTACCGAGTACGCTTTCCGCAGGAGATTGAAAAGAAGTGCATTTAAAAGCCGACATCCTGCCGAGTCTAAAATGTTATAAGAGTATGCCTTCAGATAATCAGTATTACAACCGCGACCAAGTAATCCTTCCTAATCGAAAACTCATTTCAGAATTTCAGCCAACATTTCATGAGATAGGTCACGCACTGTACTGTAGTCATTTACCGGGATGGCATATCAATTACAGCCTACTGGCCCAGAGCTTGGTCGGCCATCAGGAATAATCGCGTTGGACGTGTTTCGTTAAGCAGACTAACCACCGAGAATACTTACTACACAATAAGGATCAGCTTTTGTTGCTGAACGCTTCACGCAAATTTACAGGTAAAAATAACGGCACTCTTAGGCCTGTGTCGCAATGCGCTCTGTATCCGAAAGGTTCTGCCGCGGACTCCGTCTCCTGCGCGAACGAGTTGTATTTTGTAACTATTAGGACGGCAATTGAATTTATCGCGAGCGGTAGTATATAACCTGAAGTGAAAGCATATTCTCGGGAAAGCCGGACTTACTGACCCTCAGTGCGTTGAGCCCCATTTTTAAATCGCAGACTTTGAAAGACTGTCCGACAGCCAGCTTTCGCCCTTGGACGGTCGTTCGTTTTCTGCCACCTCCATCCTTTGGACGCTAAGTAACCAGAGGGTTTACTTCCGTAGAGTGATTTTGAAAGGCTACTGCACTTGGGTAGAACATTCGTCATGTGACTTGTGAACTCTCCGATAATTCCGCATCCCACTGATATGCACTTCATTTGGGAAAAGGGCAAAAAAGTTGTCGTGCTCTCAGTGCGTTTCATGCGTGCATGGCTGTAGCACCTGGTATTCGCAGCTTTTAAAGATAATCCGGTCACTATGAAACTGCAAAGAAAATCAACCCATGTTTATCGGCTCTCTGAGTTCTTGTCCTTTTCGTCTAAAGGCCTTAACGCTAAACAGTTCCCGATGACGACCGCCGGAACCCCAAACGATATCGGTACCCGCAGTTTTTCTTGTCTTAATCGTTTCAGTCCTCGGCTATTTGCGACGGCCTAGGACGCTAGTATCGAGACTAACTGCTGAAAAAGTAGGTTCTGGAGGGTTGAAAGTTGAAGTTAAAAAGGAAGTAGTGTTTGTCCTGTAGCCCTTTTTCGTGCGAAAAGAAAAGCCAAAACACATGAGGTGCAGGTTGGTACCGGCTGTCTAATTCCTCGGCCAATGGACTTGACTTCATCTCCAGTCAACTTGACTTGGAATAGCAACTGGCACATGATGAGAGGGGAGAAGTTGAGAGATGTCGGTTAGGACTGTACAGCGTTCGCTCACTAAATTAACCCAGATGCACACTTCAAAAACAGCGATACCGCAAGTTTCGTATTTTGGAAGGTTTCCCTCCGGACTGAGAGCCAGGTTGAAAAGGCTCTCTAGCAGCAGGACCACTATGGCGAGTCTCATCTCGTGAAATTTGGTTCATGTGCGTTGAGGGGATCTCACTTGTACAGCGCAAATGAGTTCGTGTTTGCCTCTAGTCTTGAATTTTTTTAGAACAAGACAGACAAGGAAGAAGTGAGGTAAGTGCCGTACAATTTCCCTCCGATACGCGCGAAAGTCACAACCACTCCTCGGGACAGCAGTAGTCATGGTCGCCTGCTGCGAACGAAATATCGCGCTCGGCAACTCCTCGCCGATTGCGTTAAGGCCATCAAGGCCTAAGGGGTCGACGGGGGAACTTAGCGCAAGGCCCAACAGGCTGCCACGGATTGCCTGTTGCAGATCGTGAAAGGAGGCACAATGCGAGCCACAATCCGAGAAGTAGTCACCCAGGGATAGGCGTTCACCGATTTTTACTAATTGCCGGGTAGAATACGAGCTGCATGATCGACTAGTCTAGATCTTTAGGGTAAGTTGATGCCATACTCACAGCACAGCTGCTAACCAAAAGCCCATACACGCGTGTTTTCCGATATTCTGCCGCTGCTGCATGGCGTAGCTGCGAGGGATTCGGCTCGTCAGTGGTTTAGATCTAAATCCAAACTTGAATTATAACAGGACGCTGACTGCTAAGAAGTCAAAAATGACAATTTCCGTCCGGCTTTGCCTTGTTGGCAATACGTCGCCGTTCACTACAGTTCTGATTGTAAAGCCGTGCATGAATGTTGTTTAACCTTGCCCCCTCCCCCTGTCGTCATCGCCATTACTGTTGTAAGAATGGCAATGTGTGCGTACTTGTGACGCTATGCGTACAAATTGCTCAGTTTACGTATCTCGACAATAGCTGAGATTAGCGAATTTTAAAAGACTACATTTAACTGACATGATAAAGCCAAACAGCACAGTTTCACAGTCGGAAGAACAAGGCAGCACGGTGCAAAAGGATAAGTAGGGTGGAGCGGAACTAGTTTAGGGGAATGGAAAGTGTTTAAAGTAAGTCTTACATTTGATAGCGTCTACCCGAAGGGGAGTCCGCGATGTCAGCACCATTCAGCGGATTAAACCGTGATGTGCTGTATGTCGTGTGAGTGAAGGTCCTGGGATCAAAATTCTGCGTCCAGCTACCCGTCGTTTGGTGGGAATCAAGCCCAGCGCCAGCAGTGTAACCCGGCCGTGAATAGCTGATCTGCTGTGAGTTGTAGCCTTGGGGGCGCTGGTGTGAATTGAAACTGTCCACGGGTCGCTCAATTCCATTATACATCAAAGCGGACAAGGCCGACTCAAGGCCAGTTACCTGGCCGTCGGGGTTTCTAGGTCTCTCCTTACTACGGATGGGGTAAGCTGCAGCACAAAGATGGGAGGAAGTATGAGCTGGAACAGTTAGCACGGTCTGGTCGTTTGTGAAATTTGATGGTGCAGCCCAGCCAGTAGTATCCGACGACCTGGTCGCTGGCATATCCGGACGAACAGCCTGTAACTGTTGATCCAACTGGGTCTCTATGTCATCGTTCTCCTCTGGTATGTAGGCATCCTTCGGTCTGTTTGCGCTGACAGCTGCTCTAAGAAGAGTGAGGTCTCCGGGCTCCATTCCTAGGGGGAAACTGAATACTTTCTTGACACCACCTGGTCCCGGCTCCTCAGAAACCAGGTACTGCTGGATAGTCTCAACATCGGCCATGTTGTCACTTCTTCGAACCATAGCTTCAGACGTTAGAGCCCCGCAACCTGACCCCGGACCACAACTGCAACCTGTAAGGAAAGCTGGTACACTTTTCATGACTGCGTGCGCCGTGCTCGCTGATGGTCTTGGTGGCTGTGGTAGCGACGGTGGTGGCAGTGGGGGTGGTGGAAGCTTTGAATCCATCACTCGCAATTCCGGGGACATAAAGAGGGAGCTCGGTCTCAAAGGAGGTTGGCTGACAAGGCTACGCTGCTCGAAATGCTGCAATGCTGCTTGAAAATTGCGACGGTCATAGGTTGTCCTCTCCACTTCAGAGCCCTGGACTGGAGATGCGTGTGGTGGCGGTGGAGGTTGTGGACCTGGGGGATAGTATCCACTGTATTGCATCATCATTTGGTTGGGATGGGGCTGAGAATGCTGATGTTGAAGATTTGTGCAGGGGTGCATAGCGCAGCCGGGAGGTATCAATCCCTGCTGTTGAAGGTTCTTCTGTCGCCGGAATTGATTGTTGGCAAATAAGGAGGCAGTTCTTGGGAGGTAGGAGCTTCTGTCCTCCAGAGGAGTCTTGGCCACTCTTGGTGCAATGGGATTTTTGAAATTATTCTCAAATAGGTAAGTGCTGGTGGATGATTCAACAATGTTCTTCAGCTCCGGGAAGAAGGTCTCTGCGCGAATGACAATCTCTTCAAAGGGTTCGTTGTCACTTGCAACCTCGTAACTGAGCTTCGGCTTCTCCTCAGCAGGGGTCGCGAGGCTGCTCCGTGCGACCAGGTAGGGATTTCGTTTGATAGAAAAGTCTTCGTTAGCTGACTCTTCAGTAGAACCCTCAGAATCAGGTGTTTTACGTCTTGATTTTTCGTCTACACCGTTTGCTGGCGCGAGCTTCGGAACTCTGTAAATCATAGGCCTATCGAGTGTACACGCCAGCCGTCTTTCAGTTGCATGTGATCGTCCTGCGCGTCAGACTCTAAGCTTTGCCTGGATCTTACAAAATGTGTGCAAAGGACGAAGGCGCGGGTCCCGTACAACCAGAAGCCACTGCACTCGCCCTCGTGTGCGCGGACTGAGACATGATTGGGGGTACCAGTCCTGCTGCTGCGCTGATTGGCCGAAATCTCAGCGGCCGTGTTGTGCAACGCACACGACCGCGTTCTGTGTAAAAAACAATTTTTTTATGTCCGGATGATGTCGCGAGTTCCTTGTGCTCATAATTCCGCGAGTGGGTTGCGAGAGCGGGTGGGGACAACTGCGATTCTGACCTTATGCCTGCATTGCGCAGTTTCACGACACGGTTTGATGTCCAACGCGCAGATCTTTTAGGGTCAGGAAAATTTCGTGACGGCTGCAAATGAGTGGCTTGTCGCGGAGACTTAGCTAAAACCATGCTTGTTCTGCTAAATGCGTGTAAATGGTTCCACACACTGGATGCTAAAGCTTCTGTCAGGTAGAGACACCTTTGTTTAATAAGCAGGCATCTTGTAAGTTGAGACAAGGAAGTAGAGATCCCCTCGCTTTTTTCGGTGAATTGTACGAAGTTAGTCGATACTGCTTTGCCGTTGTTTCAACAGCAGCACATAAACGGGCATCTGCATTTGTTGAAGCAGTGCCTGAAACCCGGCATTAATCACCAGCGTAAGCAACCTGGTGGCATCAGCTTTGCCAACTAGTGTCTGCCGTTTCGCTGCCTTCGTTTGTGCAAGCCGGCTCATTTTACACGTAGTTTCTCGGCCATTAAAAATCGCCATCACATGAACGATCTTAGTTACCGTGTAAGCTTTCATTCATCCTTCTTTGAATCCGTCCTCAACTTGGGCGTTTCGGACATAGATTAACTGAAGGCTAAGGTCACGGAAACTTGGGGTGTCAGTCATGTGTCGGCAGTTAATCGGCTGGGGAGGGGGGTGGCGTTGAGGGAACTCAAACGCTAAACTTCGTCACGCGAATGGCCTTCATCGCTTTATCTTGATATCATGTCAAAAACGGACGTAGCAAACTAGGTAGTCAAATGTTGTTACCGATGATAACTACGGAAGGGGAAATTGAAATGTCTGGCTTATTAGGCCTAACTCTCGGAACTAACTCTTACGTGATTTGAACTGGGATCCAGAGAGTGATTGAACGGTGTAGTCCAAGGCGTTGACGGCTTGAGTCACAGGACTCACATTCCGTTTGCTCACTTCACCTTCATCAACCATGTCTGCTATCTGAACTATAGAGCTTAAACCACTCTATTTTCGTCACTCGTCATCGTTGAGAATTGTCAAGTCGGTGGTCCTCCACTAACTGATTTTTATTAATTAACAGTCTTAATAGAGACATTAACTTTTGCCTTCCGTAGGTAGAAAATCCGAGCTAAAATCTAAGTTCGGTCAGCCAGTATGCAGATCCGTAGTCGAAAAGGTGTTATGGCTGTATAATAATACACATTTTATATTAAGGGGAGAGATCTTCGGGTAAGTAAACCACCTACTTTCCAAAGATTTGTTATCCCGCTATAAGCCACGTGTTAACAATGCATTTAATAAACATAGGTGGGTGTACTATTATTCCTCTTTCAGGCCTTCTCGTATTAAAATGTAGATAGACATTAGTAAGTACATGTAGTTAAACTACAGAAGGATTTTCATCTGCCGAAAATTCGCAAGCAAGTCTACACTTCGAGAAAATAATAAGATCCCTTACGTGCGTTCCTGTTTTTCCTTCGAAGTACGCTCCAGGCAGACAAGGCCGTACTTCGTTCTTCTAACAGGAGCATAACCCAAAGATTTTGTTCTGTAATGGTTATGTGCTGGCTAATTTCCTTCTTAGGCAGAAAATGAAGAATCCACAATTTAACCTGAGCCAGACCAGTTTTTTTCTAATTAAATCAACTTCTGACAAATAGTAATAATGAGGTGCCCATAGCAAAAGAAAAATGAAACTGGACTTCTCTGTAAATAGTCAATAAAACATGCCTGTGCCCCTATTCGTAACAGGCTCCCATCGCGAAGCGACCGCTAAGGGTGGCATCGCTTAAGTCCTTGTCTATTAAGCTCTCCTGTCCTTGCCAATTTTTTCGAAATTTCACCGACCAAAGTAACTGACGGGTGATAGGTACGTTTTGTTGTCATAGCGAAGTACTCTTAACTTGTCAGATTATGAAGGAGAAAGGGCAATATAAAGTTTGTCAAGACGGATTAGACATTGCATTGTACAGATGGTCAAATGTGAAGTTGATCGACTATCGCCAAGTAATTTATTTTTATCCCACCCAAGCCGTCTCGAATTTCTAAGGAAGAAGTCTAGATAGGGTTGTTATATAATTCCGGTTAATGATTTAATTTTGAGTTTGGGGTTCAGTGTACACTTTCCCTAGCCAATTTAATTATTTTTCAAGCATTAAGTTACTCCAAAAATAAGTGTTTTTTCGGGTAAGTGAGAATTTTACCGGCTCGAGCAACGACATTCACGGTGTGCTCCATGGAGTGGGAGCAGAAAAGGCAACTTGTGTTTGTAACGAGACAGACTTGCGCAGCATCTGCCGCAATCTCTCCTTCCTCAACCGCCGTGCTCCAATGACAAGACATTGTTAAGAAGATGGGCTGTTGGCTTGGGCGCAGTGACCGACAGAGCTAAACAACCCACCGATGCATGTCACATGCAACCTAGTCCCCAACAAAATGTACAAATTCATAGATATTTTGGCAGACTTAGAATAATTCATATTGACCAAACTGTGGTTAGAGCGTTGGCTGTATTAAAGCCTTCCTCCTACTGCGTGGGTTCGAATTCCACCGAGGCGCCGAGTTTTCCACAGTTGGGTCAATGTGAAAATGTACTTAGCTTTCATAGGGGGCGGCTCAGCTCCTACGTGCGTGGCAGTGCCATGGAATCCACATAAAGGAGGTAACTACTGAGCCCAGTTCGCAGTGCTCCAGCCGATCACCCCACATGCATTCAGGGTATTGACCGTGAGGATCGAGTAATCCCGCCAAATGAAGGTCTTCCAGGCCACGACTTTTAGTGCGTCGTGATTGGTTCAAGCGCGCCAAATTTATCTTGGTGATGCTTTGGGTGCCGTGAGAATGGATTCCCCAGTTTTGACTTCACTCGCTTGTCCTTCTCTCATGCACCAGCCAATCGCCCAAGCCTGTGAACCCCTTGATGGTGGTTGGAAGAGCTAGACAGTCCGTCTGCGCGGGCCACACCCGACCCCGGCGCCAAGTAATGCAGTGGAATGCACAAAAAGCACGCTTTCCTCGTGATATACGCATGTTCTGCCAGGTGACGTTGCGCTGGAAATAACGGTACGACGACTCGAGATCACATGCTTGCTACCGGAAAGAGTTAGGACTGTTACGAGTTGTAGCGCGAGGTGTGCAGAGAGTTCATATGTGACTCAGAGATGTGTACGTAAGTGTGTGGGCAGGTAGGGCAAAATGTTGAGATGTGGTCTGGAGCACGGGGCGGTTTACTAAGTAATCCTGGAGAAAAAGAGGTATGAAACCCAAGAATTACTCTTTAACAATTCCATAGGTTAAAATTTTTAACTGCAGATAATTGCTTAAATTGCTTATCGTTCAGAGTATTTAAACTGGAGGGATCGTAGAGAATTTACTAAGATCGGCGTACAGCAGGCTCGTTTCATGGTTTTCGATGGACTTCCTTTGAGTTCCTCCTACTGATTCTTATTTGACAACTTCTGTTGGCCGGAACAGCGGTGGATATGAAACCGAAGATTATGATTAACTCACTCAGGCGCGTAGCTTGGTAGCTATTATACAATTCCAAATCACAGGAATAATTTATACGGTTCGATATGGTCACACGGACTGAAGTGAGACCTTAAATATTCGCAATGTAGATGAACAAAGGGAAACTAGACCGGAAAGCAGTTGTTTTATAGAAAGAACGAAGAAGCAGACATTCGTTTTTCTAGAAAACGGAGACTCGGTGGAGTGACGGTAACTTGAAGGGTTGTTGGGGTTACGAACGCTCTTTTGGAACTGATATCTACGGATTACCGAGTAAAGTGCACAATTATATTCATCAGTTTGTGAACAACTGCGATTTGGTACCACTGTGACAGGTCTTAGCGATCAAGTCTCCCGTGAGAGACACCAAATTGAGAGCCATGCATCCAGTGAGTATGACGTCTCCTAGCCTCCAACAAAGGCGAAGCATTTTGTCATGTCTAGAGAGCAATCATGTACTCATAAAAAACTTAACATCCTTGATAACTATAGAGGCGTAACTTTTCTTCTTTGGTTTGGGTGGCGCGTTTCACTGAATAATCGAGCGAGTGAGGTGAATGAGATTATAGTTCAATGGACTTTAATTCTGGGTCGCATTCCAGCTACTCAATCATAAAATGTTCTTTAATCTGCTTCCGAAATTCATCTTACTATAAGCCTCTTGGTCCTTCAAAACACGCTACAGCAGTGAGAGCAAGAGTGGGATGTAGGGATGTCTATTTGGGGGATATGTCGTGTGGTGGTGGTGGTGGTGATGGTGGTGGTAGTAGTAGTAGTAGTAGTATTAGTAGTAGTAGTAGTAGTAGTAGTAGGTTACAAGCCTACTATCACTATAAACTAGTTAACGCAGAAGTCCCCGTGCCTGCTACATCTAGCTGTGTAACACCACGGTGGACATAGTCGGAATCGACGGTCGAACTGCCGGTAGGTCACAAGTGTTAGTGGTTTTTATGGAAACCCGTTTACTCTTTCATCATCTATTACTTTGTATTCTGGCCGTGGGTAATGAAGGAGGTCTTTGCTGAGAATTTTGGAATTATGCTTTCAAAATGTAGTGTACCCCCTCTCTCTCCCTCTAAACAATAATCCTCTCCTTCATCCCCGTCCCATCCCACAGGATACTAAATTAACTCTGCTCACTCTGTCAGCCTAGAAAGTTCGTTTTTTTAGATACTCCCTGTAGCAAACCCGCTGGAAAGGAGGACAGCACTAATCCGTCGAGAGGTGACACGCTACAAAGTAGACATCGCTGCTCTCAGCGAGTCCCGATCCTCTGAAAAGGCTCGACTGGAGCAGGCGGCCGACTCGACGCTGGCGTCACCTTTGCCATCCGGAATGACTGTCTTCTCTGCTGCGGGGCATCGACTACCGTCTCACGGCCCTACGCCTGCCTCTTTGGGTAAGCAAATTCGTCACTGTCATCAGCACCTACGCCTCACCAATGACCAAATCCCACGAGGTAAGGAGCAAGTTCTGCGAAGACTTGCACGCCCTCCTGCCCACTGCCTCGAAGGCACATACGCTGATCGCCCCCTGGGAACCTCAGTCCCTGCATCGGGACAGACTACGCTATGTGTGAGGAAGTGTTGGGTCCCCATCGTCTCGGTAGCTATAACGATAACGGTCTCCTCCTTTTGCGAACCTGCGCGAAACTTCATCCCCTCCTAACTAACACCTCCTTCCGCCTTCCGACGCTGGAGAAGGCAACCTGGATACGCCACGACCGCAGCGCTGGCAGTTGCAGGACTTTGTTCCCTCCAGGAAGTGAGATGGACGGGACGCGCTGATGACCAGGGCGATCTGCGACGCCGACAGCTGGGTCGCAATCGCCACGTCATCTCCAAGATGAGGCTTCGACTGAAACCTCTAAGTAGTCCACGTGGAAAGCTACCACTGGGTAAGTTAAACAGTTTTCTGCTGAATTCGCTTGCTCAGCCCTCGAATTTCAGCAACCGGAAGACCTACAGACTCCAGACGATAAGGCCGCCGTGGAGACACGGTGGTGTCAACTACGGAACGTCGTCCAGTCTGCTGCCTTGTATGTCCTCGGACGCGGTCGTCGTCAACACCAGGACCGGCTTGACGACAACGACGCACCCATCAGCAACATACTCACCGAAAAGCACAGATTACACAAAGCCTACATCGACCGTCGGACCAATGCAAGCAAAGCGACCTTTTTCACATGCCGCCTAGATGTGGCCGCTAGGCAGAGCCTAACTTCGAGGGACCACATTTAATTGTTGGGTTCCAGTTAGGCGCATCCATCACCTGCGTAGAACCCAAAACTGGTCACACTTACACCCCATCAATCAATATTCATACAAAAGACATGCGGTAAAATTTGCCAACATCCTTATCATGGGCGAGACGTCGCATCGTATTTAACACTCGTACATTGACTATTTGGACAGTCTAATCAATGTGATCAATCTTGCCATCATTCGACCTGACTCAGACAAGCCACTATTGGATGGGAATGTGAAGAGCGAGTGGAGCCGACACTTGGGAACCCAGCTCCATGACAAATGGACACATTTATTGCTACAACAAAATTGACCCGCATGAATGTGTCACAGGGCGAAGCAGACTTGCTTTGCATCCACCCAACTCGTTCTCCCACACCTGCCGGGCTCAGGCGACAGGACGGTATAAGTTGGGTTTGGACGTCTACATGTGCCGCACACGCTTGGTCCGAGCACGGTGGACGAAAGTTCCGCAGAAACAAGGAGGCTCGGATGCCAACTGAGTGACCACCTTGAGATGGAGCCTTTGTAACCTGGTTATCGGTCCTGAGGCGAAGACCGAGTTATTCCGTCAGCTGACGTCCTTCCAAACCGCGGTTTTTAGCGCACCGTGACAGTTTGGACGCGCGTCAGGTTGTTAATAGTGAGAAATATGCCTTGACTGCCGTGGATACTGAGTCCCTATGGCAGACAGCAGTCTCTCTTCCCTCTCCCATGCATCAGTTGATTGTCCGATACATTCGAATTGCACGTGTTAAGGTACCAGAGGCAACAAGGAAAACTAGCCCAATAAAACGCTTCCCGATATACCTGCTCCGCGCCCCCGGTGGATGATGCAGGACCAGTCCATGTGGGGTGTATGTGTTGGTGGGGAGAAGTATGAGTTTGGCCTGCAGTGGTTTCCCACGGATATGCATGAATGCGCTCTCAGACAGGTAAGCCCAAGAGATGACCGAATGCCCGTGACCTGTGGGAAGTTGGGGGGAGGTGCGGCGTGTGTAGGCTACTGCTCCTGGCACTGATTTGCCAGCCTCTGTGCGATGGACTCTCAAGTAACCGACCAGGCCGATGCGTGATGTGCATGTGCTACGGCAGTGTGGACAAGATAGGTTGGTTGCTGTTGTGCTTGTGCTAACGATGCCGACATAGGAGTGTTGGCAGTATTGGAGATGGCAGAGTTGTCGGATGTGCAAGGTGTTGTGGGAATACCAACATTGCAGTGAGTTTTGCTGTCGTGGATACGTATCTGGCCGAGTAGGCTTGTGCGACGACTGAATGTGTTTCGGCAATGTGGACAGCTGAGGCGGTTACAGCTGCGGGGTGTGTGTGCCGTGACTCTGGCATTAGTTCGCCGGTCTCACTATGGTGGAATCGCAAGTGACCGACTAGGCCGAGGCGTGATGTGAAAGTGTGATCGCAATGGGGACAGGTTGGGATCGAAACCACACCGCCGGTGATGGGGACGTGGTTGTGAGGATGAGGGTGTTGGTTGGCGGGCTTCGGGAATGTTCTCGCCGATAGTGGGAATTAGGAGGTTTGTAGCCCTCGTCGCGTGGGTGTGACATTGATGATGTAAGTGACGGTGTGCACTGGCTGCGGCGCCGGCGTCCGACGTCGGGCCTTCGTTTTGCAGTGTTGGTGGTGATCACCTTCTTGGGCGTCCTGTGGGTTGCGGCGGGAGTGGCGGTGGCGTGTTCGAGGAGTTAGTAGGCAGAGTTGTCGTATTGTATTTGCATTGGGTCCGAAGATGTCCGACGAGGCTGATCCGTGTGAAATGTCCCGCGACAGCTTGTAAATGTTCTCCCAACCGATATTTCGACCGTCGTTTTCGACAATGTCCACCGTGTGCTCCACAGCAGGCTGAGAGCAGGGACGGTGACTTGCGCGTGATTTATAATGAGAGTAGACTTGCTCTGCATCTGCTACACCCTCTCCTCCTTTCCTCCCTAGACCCGTAGTCAAGACAGCGTCAAGAAGACCGGAGACGGGAGAGGGCGCAGGAGGATGGCACGGTCGAGCCCGCACCTAAGAGTGCCACCACACCCTCTAGTCCACAACAAACACTCGACTAGGATTTTAACCAACAACAAAAGTGGGGAGGGAGGAGAGCGGTAGGGATTTCAATGGGCGCTCCGTGGGCCGGCAATTGGGCCCTGTCATCGCATCCCGAATGCCGAGATTTGTTATGGTGCGGATTCCCGATAACGCTGCCAAAATCTGAAGTAACCCCCGTGTTGGTCCAGCATCGACACAATCCTTTGCGACGTCTGGACTTCCTCGTATAGCCCTTCGTGCTTGGCCCGATGCCTTAAGCTGCTTTTCAATCCCTTCAAGGAATCTCTCGCCCTGGGATTCGGGCCTCAAAAAGGCGACCCACGGAAATGTTTGTCTGGCCTGGCATGGATAATGACGCCAATGCGTGTCTGAGTGTTCAGTGAAACAAGGTACGGCACGACAACAATCACCCAAGTGGCACCTTCCCTAAGCCCCACGCCTGGTTCAGCCTGGCTCGTCTGGATGTCGCAGGTCCCTTGCCTCCATCCAATTACTACACTCACCTCCTTACCTGTGTATATCGCTAAATGAGTCGAAATCACCCGGTCCAGATGACATACCGCCTAAGTTACTGAAGGAGCTCGCTGCTGAACTAGCCAAACCATTGTCCATGCTTTTTCAAGCCTCGTATGATGCTGGCTGTTTACCCGCCGACTGGAAATCTGCGCGGATCACACAGCTGTATAAAGGAGGCAGCGGAGCCTCTGCAAACAATTACAGACTAATTAGCCTCGTCTGCACCTGCTGTAAAATCACGGGAAAAATAATTAAGCGAGAGCTAATACGCTTCCTAGAGCAGCATAATCTATTATCTGATGCGCAGCATGGGTCCCGTAGTGGCAGGTCTTGCGTGACTAACTTGCACTACTGTTTGGAGCGTTGGACTCGGGCAGTTGACGAAGGCAATGCGCTACATGTAGCCTGTATCGACTTTTAAAAGGCATTTGATAATGTCCCACATCAGCGACTCTTGCCCAAACTGAACCGAACAGGCGTTAGGGGTAACCTCTTAAAATGGATTCAAAGCTTCTTATTCGACCGTTCTCAAAATATCCATGTCGGTGGCCAGTAGTCGACGGGGGTTGCCGTTGATAGCGGTGTTCACCAAGTATCTGTTCTTGGTCCTACTCTGCTCATTATTTACGTCAACGATTGCGTTAGTGAACTGGACTGTGGTGCCACCATGTTTGCGGATTATATTAAGCTCTGGAGCGTCATTCTAACTGCCGACTCCAACAGTGGTCAAAGAACTGGCTTCTGCCGTTCAATGATAAAAAAATGCAATGTCCTACGGTTCGGTAGAGTCCGCTCACCAAAACACATGGCTTACTGCCTGAATGATATACGACTGAAAGAACTGGACCCGTAGAAGGACTTGAGAATATGGATTACGACCTCACCCAAACCCTCGCCGCACTGCACAAAGGTAGCCAAGTCTGCAATGTCAGTTCTCTACCTATTCAGGCGGGCTTTCTCTGCCTTTGATGAAGACTGCCTCGTTAAAGTCTTTCAAACGTTTGTGCGGCCGAAATTGGAATTTGCTATCCAAGCTTGGAGACTCTGGACCGCAAAGGACCTCAGCATCCTCGAGAGGGTTCAAAGGCGTGCAACGAAACTTGTAACAGGACAGGGCTCACTACCATATGCAACGCGGTTAGCTAACCTTGATCTCTTTCCCTTGAGATACAGGCAGTTACGGGATGACCTGATACAAACCTTCCGTATCATACGCGGTCAGGACTGCAGCCTCGTACCGGGGGACTTCTTAGAGTTAGCAACCACCACAAACCTACGAGGTCATCCATTCAAACTACGTGTGACCGGGTCCAAGCTGGACATACGGAAGTTATTCTCTAACAGAGTGCTTGAAGCTTGGAACACCCTGCCTCCGAATGTCGTTATATCTGCTTCCATCGAGGCCTTTAAGAGGAAGCTGGATTTGTATAGCAATGTCCACTAAATTACCACCCGACCTCTGTAACCTTGATAAATCCCGTTGTTGTAATACTACTTGACATATTTCAGTAACATTTTAAATTGAATCGCTTATTGTCTCCAATCCATCGCCTACGCTTACTGGCATGCACCTATGGATTTTTTGTCACTGGGGCTATTATTTATTCCCCTGCAATCGAAACGACCACTGTACTACTGCTCCTACCACTAACACTTGAGATAGTCTATCTGTACAGAGTTAACACTTTTCTGAAAATTTGCTACCTTTATGATACCTTTTCCAGTTTTTAAGATTTTTCAGTTGCTTGTAAACAAATAGAAGGTTCAAAGGTGAAGACTTAATTTCCCTCAAGAAAACTGAACTGAACCTATTTCCATGTTTTCTGACTTGAAAACCTTCAGTCGGTTGACCAGCATACTTCGACAAACTGTCAGATAAGGCTGGACTAAGTCGCCACGAAATTACCATTTGATTTCATCCCAAGTGTTTTTCCCGTGTCACTCATTGCGCCCAGAGGTAGAAGAACGCAATTGCTGTGACCCTCTCACCAATGGATATGGATGCCATCAATTCAGATCAGCCATACGAGTCCGGGTCCGAATCCGAATTAACCTGTGTAGAGTAGTTATCCAAGTATATTGTCATCGGGGCCGATCTCTCTATTGTCCGAGGCATTTCTCAGCTTATTACCAGCGGAATCATCCTTCGTGAGTTCTTTGCATGCATTCAACATGCGATAGTATATGCATCGATGAGATTTCAAACCTTCGACACTGTATTCACTCTGACATGTTCACGCCAGCACACACTGACGGATGTTCCAATTGCACCTCTGCACATGTCGCAGCATCAACCTCGCATGCGATCCGAGCGACCCCTGTAATCATCAACAGACGCTCTCAAACCTGCACTTGCACAGGATTAATTTTTAATCTCATCGTTTGCCTCACGATGAGCAATTTCACTTCGTTCTGTGTCTGGCGGAGGGCTGTTGTGGACAGCCATTGCTGCGATTTCTAATAGTCTTGTTCAGGGAATCGCTGTCTCAGGATCATTCACCGTCGCAGCGAACTGTTCCAGGCGCGCTGACCCACAGCCACTTGACTGACTTTATTTTGGACGCACGTTAGTTCACAAAGGCACAACTGCCCTTGCGCCGCTTGAGCACACTATCCCTCGATTAGTGGAACACACACCAGTCGGACAACACTTGAGACTGCCCCGCGAACTCTCCCTTTTTCAGGCATGATTCGACACCGTTAGCGCAGGCCACAGCTTCTTCATTGACCGCTGCTGCTTGAGACAACAACCCAGAGTTTCGTGCACAATAAATTCGTCCTTCTAATGCCAACTCTCTTATGCTGCAAATCGGGACCTGGTCTGGCAATCGAGCTGCCTAAATCCGAACCACTACAGTCTAGAATCTAAATCCCATCTACAAGCAATAGAGATGTTGCGAAAAATATTTTTATTTGACCGTTAATGCAGGCAGAAAGATACCATAGTCCACGCATTGGTACTTGTGAATGACTCATGTGGATCGGCTTTGCAAACACGCACCAGGGCACTCCTGTGGTCTTAGTGCCTTATAATTCACTAGCCTACATTTCAGACTATGCAGTATCCGTAAAACGTCTCAACAAGCTTTTCACTGTTAATAGAGTCGAATGTCTTTTTATAGATTTGAAAGGCAGCAGGGCCATTTCTCTTACTACCTTGCTTCTTGCCTAAGACCATTCTTTTAGTTAGGGCGTTTCATTAGGTGTAATCGTTCTTGAAGGAATTCATTGGGGCTGTGAGTTAGGGGTTTGTGCATTGTCAGTAAACAGGCCAAGTGTTCACATACGATTTCCTGTAGGCAGAACAGCACTAGCTACATACTACACACTAAAATCGACGCCCGTTATCCTTTTTTGACCAGATGAGTAACTAGACTTTCTTTAAGTCAGTAGGCACGATAGAAAAAATCGCTCTAAACATATTGCACGAAGTGTTTGTCTTTACCGCACTGGGGTGTTTCCAGGGAACTTGAGGTAAAAAAAATCCTGTGCTGCGAAGCTATATGTGTCTGAACGCAAAGCATATTTGTCGATTTCTGTTGCCTTATTTCCAAGTTTTCCATTGGGCAAATGCACTGGTGATGAAGGTTGATGTACTAGTTTGCTTACTTACGTGGAACAATAGGGCACATTTTACAATGAGAGTGCAAGCCATCTTCCTGTTGCTTTTTGTATAGGCGCCGCAGCTTATTTCGAACGCAGCTACGGGCTGGTAATTCTTCCTATGCATATGGATATAGCCATAATAAACTGCTGACGCAGCTTTCATTGAACCAAACAGTATGTTTACCCATTTTATCTAATTCAGTCTTGAAAGAATGCGGACTTTATTTACCAGCCTCGTGCTTCTTCGAAAATTGCCCTGTACGTTTCATTTATACTGAGGGCGCCGGAACTTGTTTTTTTGGCTGCGCGCCGTTAAATCTTCTAAGTACTCGATGAGTGGACTCATTTGGTTCGGTCGACAACTGATGTGGATATACACAAATCCTCGAAAACCATGTCTCCCTCTGCTTTTAATCTGATATCTCCTTCATGTGCGGCATTAGCCGGCGTAATCACAAGATCCTGTATCTTAAATCTTTAGTCTTTGCCATGCTGAGGTCACCTATTGAAAATGACCTAAATCTTGAAACGCGTAACGACATGATCGGTTTGGCATAAAGAAGTCCTTTTGCTATAACAATTAGCAAGAACACAAAATTCAGACAGGATGGTAAATGAATCGCATGAAAACGTGGGAGCATTGTTCAATCCATCTAGAGCAACTTTCATGGGAGGGCCTTCGTATTTTGAAATCAAAGCATTGTCACCATCGTTCATGTATAAAGTTGGCTAACTGCCCAACAGAATACTAAAGTTAAGAACAAGTCTAATATCTTGGCTGTCCTGAGATACTGCACCAAGGAGCCTTTACATCATCACAAACTTGATACATCGCAGAGGATCCAGTGGCCCCCAGGACGGTCACCCTGATGCGTTTTTCTAGAAGCAGAATAAGGCAAACAGCGCTTATTTTATCTGGTCATAACTGCTATAACAGCGCTCGTGCATATGCACAAGAGAACTGGTATTTTTATGTTGGAAGTTGGCGAACAGTTTATTCGTAATTAACTGGCGCCGTCTAACGAAAGAGAGTTAAGAAATAATCTGCGGAATTTTGCCGTCTTTACATATCGAAATTAAGTCGAACTACCTACAAGTTCCATCACGTACAGTAGGTGGGCTAATTCATGAAATGTCAACCGAAATTTCGAAATGTGTTTTAATTTCGACAAGATTAATTAAATAGGGTTGTAAAACTCATTATCGTGCAGCATAATTCAATAATAATTCGGTTACCATAGGATGCCGTCTTTCGAACGAACTTCTTTCCGGCTGCATGCAAAAACCAAAATTAGTCAAAATGACTACTTAATTAGCATGCATTTTTTCTCATTGATTTTCGGTGCCCCTAAAAATTCAATAATAGTTCATAGAAAACATTAATCAAAATAATCATTTTTCTGTTCATTCGGTGGAAAACTACTTCGTCTTTCAATTTCATACTCGAAAGAAGAGTATAATTCGGTTTTTGGAAAGTTTCTAATTATGAGATTTTTTTATACTGTGAAATGGCCGTTCATAAAACGTCATGTTTCTGCATTAACCAATGTGGCTTGTAAAGTTAGCAATATGGCTCAAATCAACTACTACATTTTATTAACACCATATGGTCTCCTCTTAATACCGTAGAAAAATGTATGGTTTTCCGTACGCGCAAAAGATGTACGGCTTGTAGTTTGGAAACCCCGAATGCAAGTGTAACGGCAGATTGAGTTCAAAATTATTCGGCAACTGGAAACGTTTTTGATAACCGAATTATACGCCTCCTTCGAGCATAAAATTGGAAGAGGACGTAATTTTCTACCGAATGAGCAAGAGAATGAATATTTTTATGCATGTTTTCTATGATATATAATCGAATCTTTAAAGGTATCGAAAATCAATGAGAAAAATACATGCGACGTTAGTAATCATTTTTTACAGAGTATAGTCTTTGAATGAAGCCGGAACGAAGTTTGCTTGAAAGCCGGCATCCTGAGGTAACTGAGTTATTATGGAAGTATGCTGTGCGATGATTAGTTTAACAACCCTATTTACTTAACTTTTTCGAAACGAAAACGCGTTTCGGAATTCCGGTCGACATTTCGTGAGTTAGCCTATCAACTGTAGTTATTTCTAAATTGATCCATTGTTATTCCAAAAGTATGTTGTTGTTTTTGGAAACAGACTGTCCCTTTTCTCTCTGATCTGTTGTCGGATTCATCTAGCTGGAACAGATAAACCGTGGGTCCAGCTGTTTCCCTTTGCCCACATATATGCCGCATCTGCGTCATGAGCTTGGCTGGTATTTGACGTCAGCTCTCAGGTGGCAGTTTACTCCACGGAGTCTGACCATATTTTTAAGTTTCAAGAGGTCGAAATCCTCGCAAGAGTTGACAAACGCATGAGTCGCGAGCTGCTCGAACCATGGCTCTCAGGCCCGCAGTCCATCAACAAGCTCAATGACATTCCCTTTTCATATTTAGCGTTGAAACATTCCCTGGGCAAGGGAATCAGTCACGTGGAGAGGGTGCAGGAAAGCAACAGTCGCAGTGACAGCGAGCCAAATGGCCGAGCAGTCATCACGCCATCATCCAAACCGGATAACGGAATTTCCGCAACTTACGACTCGGACGCGGACTGACAAGTCATCATCGCCTTTATTACGACCCCCAGTGGTGATCACAAAAGCCGTTAATTACAATACGAACGTGGCCCCACGAAAGCTACGTACTATATATATTGCAGTCTTTGTGCCTCCACTACCTTTATCTGCAACCGTCTCTGATGATGGATGTCGGGTAAACAAACTTCTTGTTCCAGCGACCGCATCTTCTTCTCCTTCTTTTGAACATATTCCTTCTGGGATTTCTCCCAAAAGTTCCTGACGATGAGCCCCTGCACGAGTTCAAAAACTCAGAACAATAAACAGAATGTTCCGGTGCTCGATCGTCCTTTTTCTTTTTCTTGTTCTTGTTCTTCTTGTTCTTGCTCTTGTTCTTCTTCTTCTTCACTTGGGTTCATTAGTATTTAGAAATATACGGAACGGGGCTTAATGACTCAGAATTATATAACGGCTTCAAATGATAAGAATTCAGTCGTACTCCGGAGAAAAAATTTTCAGGTCACTGGCAGAAAGCTATCGTTTTGCCAGACTAATCAGAGCAACTATGAGATTAAGGAAATGATTAGACGTGATTTCATATGTTTTTTATAAAGAAGGGAAGTGTCGACCATTAAAAGTAGGGATTTTGAAAGACAGTCCTGCCTTCCGATCAGCTTGACAAAAGTGGAGACCCCAATTAGAGGATCCTTAGTGTGCACGAGCAGGTTACGTAATGTGATCGTTGGTTTGTGCACCGCTTGTAATGGTTTGCTCGGATGTTTTTCAACGGATTTGGACACGATTTCATTGTAAGAGAGTGTTATCCAGGTTTTCCTTTTGGGCGTTTGCCGGGAAATGGTGAGATCACTTGTCCTAAGTTGCCATGCACACACTGGAAACTGGTTATAAATTCGCTAGGGATAAAACTCGCACTGCTATTGTCTTCCCGTTTAGTAAGGGCCGAGATTTTTGAAGGCCGTACATTCCTAAGAATTATTCATTAATCGACACACTGAATTTCACGCCGTGTACAACAACCGCAGTGAAAAGTGGAAGGGGAGATAGGCAATCCGTACGAGATATCAAGCTACAGTCATGACTGACTAACAGGAGTGAAAGGGCAGTATCGACTTTTGGGGATGTTTGAAAATGTGACTTTTTACACATTTGTTGCACGCCTGAAGATGACCTGGGAAACCACTGTCGAGAAGGGGAGAAATAGAGTTTGTTACATTTTCCGAAGGACTTGGTATTTTGAATTAAACTTCTTGTGATGCTCATTCATAAATACCTACCGATATGTACACTAGTTAGTGTGTAGTTCAGTAGTTAGTTTAAGCACATTCACCAACTCTTACATCCCAAGGCCAATCAACTTTCCATTCACCAATGCCTCCGCCAATAGAAGCACACAGACAACCGACTTAGCATTCCCCAATATATCCTGTCCACACAACCACAGCACGTTCATGTCACGCATCGACGAAGTCGGTCACTGGCGAATCCACCTCACGGTAACTGGCGAAACAATTCCTTGAGCACCAGAACACACCAAAAGCCACCGCCTCAACTGTTCGCATTGGCCTCGCACACTCAGCCGTCGCTTGAGACAGGCACAGCTCCTCATGAAAACCTTCAGCGAATCGCCGTAGATAAGACCATATCATCACGCGTTCCCCATCACCGTGGACGTCTCTAACATCCCAAACAACCGAAACCTCTCACACAGGTGGCAAGTCCGTTCCTCTGCTCCTTTCTCCATGCGTCTCCGTTGCTACATGTGAGATCCGAACCGTCGTGATGTGTGTGCATAGGGACCATGTCGCGTGTGTGGCTGTTGGGAGTGCCTACACTTCCAAAAACATGAGCCAACCAATCACTGGAGATCACGTGCGTTTGCTTTCTCTACAGCGCTGTCATCTCAATCAGGCGCCTTCCCATTGGCTACTCCCCTCTTCCCGAAGCTCATTGGGCCGAATGCCGGCGAACCACAATAGCGTGTTATAAGGATGCGTCACCTTTAGCTAGTCGTGGCTTGCATTGTTTTTCTAATATACTTTCCGTGGCCAGCCGTGTTTTCTTCGTCAGCTGCTTTGGTATTGGGGATCAGGGTCGAGTGTGTATACGCTCCACGGGATTTCACGTACCAGGCGGGTCATAACAGTGGCACGCTCGGGTGCGTTGTTTTCATATCGTTCATCTACATCTCCCATTATCAGCATGAGTTCTTTTTTAGGGAGTTAGGGCGGTTGATAACATAATCCCACACCAAGAAGATGTCAAGACAAGCCACACGAAACGGCCACGCTAGAGCAGATTATGCTGTCAATGCTATCCAGTAAAGAACGAAGGTAAATTGTGCAAATTCGGTTAATGATATCGAAATTCACACCACTTGGTGTGTACCGCGCATCAGTTACTAAAGACCAACTTAAACAACACGAATAAATATAAGTTTAGGAAATGATTTACAAATGATATACCCATAAATGTTATGCACAAGTAAAAATTTTGCAAATGGTTACCACAGATTGGCCGCTTGGGACAGTCGATCGGTGAACTGGATAGAGTAGAGTGCGTGAGGTCGAATGTAAGGGCATAATTACCCACTGTGAAAAAGCTGCTGCACTTGAGACTACCAGGGTACACTAAAAGCCGTGGCCTGGAAGGCTGAGAAATGGCGGGATAACTTGGATCCCGCAGTCTGCTCCGCCTTTGTTTACGTCGAATGGCCGACCATTATAATGAGAGTCGGGCTGAAACGGCTCCTTCTTAATGTGTCTATATGGCACTCCCACTCGAGGGGTTCCGAGCCGGTGTGGTTGCACACACTAAGGTGTGGGTCTTCGTCGTTCTAGCCACCTGCGCCCTCACACATCTTCGGTCTTCTTGACTGCGTCATGACACGGGGCACGGGTGAGGGAGAAGGAGGAAGTGCAGTAGATGCATCGTAAGTCCACGGTCACTATCCCTGCTTCAACCCTGCCGTTGAACACACGGCAGACGTCGCCAGAAAAGAAAGCCGAACCACTGTAAGCACAATATGTTACAGATCAATTAGGATGGTGCAAAAAGTCCTCGAGAGTCGCTGTATATGGCGGTAAGTATGTGCAATGATTTAGATATAGGAAGAAAATTTCATAAACAAACATCACTGGAATGTGCGCAGTAGTGCCGGACCAGTAATACGTATTTTATAGAGGGTGTAAGACGACGACGGCCGGACAGCATTATTGTTCGTAATGCTCCGCTGATACGGCTTCCTCATAAAACCTCTACAGATGTGGACATAATGACACCCGTAGGCAGAGCATTCTAAGTCTCCACTACCCTGTTGGAGAATAAGTTCCATGTCTCCAGCCCGACCCCAGCAAAACGTAGTTTCAGTGAATGGCCTCACAGATTTGTTGTGATCATTAACTTTAAGAAGTGTCCAGGTACAAGACAACAGTCCTCACCACCAGTGATGCAGAATGTTTGTGGCAGATCACCTAGTACCTTTTTGTAACTCAAGGGAGAGTGGTCCTAATTAGACGATATTGTTCAATAAGGCAGTGGACCTTGTCAAGTTACAATTTTGGTTGCATGATCTTGAAGTTTTCGAGGGTGCTGTAGTCCTTACCAGCCTATAGTTTCCTAGCTTAAACAGTGAACCTTACTTGCGGTTGCACAAACGTTCGGAAGACTTAAGCGCAGCAGACTTTACCAAAAGTATAGACAGCCCAGAGAATGCACAGGTTTGACATAGCGCACATCACTACGGTTGAGCAACATGGCGACGGTCTAAGTGAAATTGTGACCCACACATGAATTCATTGTTTTATAATAATGGTGATAACAATAATTTTATTTAATGCCGGTTTACAGGCATTGTCAAGGAAGCGTTAAACACAACTCCGGTCAGCAGTGAAAAAACTCCTGTCAAAAAAGAATGAAAATAAAATTGAAGGTGGTTTTTTATAGTTTGGAGGGTTCAAGAGAAAAAACTGCTGCCCATCAAATGCCGACATTCAAGAAAGGGAGGTGTAGCACTGTATCTGATATCAACAGTCGCCAATTCTTTTCATGGAGTTGGGGCTGGTCCAAACAGAGGCGCCGAAGAACAGCTGTCACTGTTGGCTAACAACTGTCCCTGATAAGACCGGCCATGGGATCGGAGACCACGAAAGCCATCGCTCCTGTATATTTATTTGGTGATCAAGCACCCAAAATAGTTGAAAGATTTTCTGAATGCAAAAAACGATTAATAGTTCTCTTAAACAAAAAATAATTTTGTCGAATTTTCCCATTCCTGGGGCGTTTATTCCAAATAGCAATTGCATTTCCAGAAAAGAACCGAGGATATTTAACGGTACGTGCCAGAGAAAGAAATAGACAGATCTCGCTTTGATTGTTACTCGGGGGTGGACAAGATGTCTTAAAGTAGTGAGTAAATTAAAGGTACGATTATAGTCAAGTTTAAATAGCAAAAATAATCCCTTTTTAATTTATGAAACCATAAAGGATCAAGGCCTGTAAGCCGGTAACGGTCCTGGTACGACAAATTCCGGAGTTCCGGGGTTAAAACTCTCTTGGTAAAAAATGTTGGACGGATATTATGTTCTTTCGCCCAGCAGCACTCATGGGGCTAGATAAAAATGAACAGTATTCCAGACCAGGTCGAACGTACATGTTATAAAGGCGCATTCTAGTATCACTGGTTTTAAAGTTTCAGAGGATAAACCCGGTCGTTCTACGTGCTTTGAAGACTATCTAGGCGCAGTTCTCCGAAATATTGAGGCTGTTGGGGTATGATACACCCAGATTCTTGATAACCCCAGACACATTTATGGCGTGGCCGTTAATACTTAGTTGAGGTTTGTGGTCGTCGCCAACCCCCATGACTGAGCACTTATACCAAAAAGAAGAAAGGCGTCATGTACGGTATTACTGGACAAAGGCCTGTAGGTCGCTCTTTAGGAGCTCAAGCACGATGTCACTATCTGCCGGTTTATACCTGTATACAACTTTCAGATCATCGACATACATGAAGGGCTTACTATTCTGAAATAATTCTGGCACATCGTTAACAGAAAGGAAAAGTAATAGCGGGCCGAGTACAGTACCCAGAATGACTCCACACCTCACACCTGTGGGGTTAGAGATAGTATGGGAAATCTTAACTCGTGTACGAGCGCCCAGGTAAGATAATATAAACTTCGGAAGTTTGCCAACTATTCCGAAAGAGGACAGTTTCAAGAGAAGAAGAGCATGGTCAACACGATCAAAAGCCTTAGTGAAATCGAAATATGCTGTGTAAAGTGCAAAACCATTGTCCCTAGACTGGACAACAGGATCAAAGAGAGAGAGAGAGAGAACTGAAAGGTGCCACAAGACCGAGCTTTGAGGAGTCCGTGCTAGCGGCACTCAGAAGGTTATTGTCTGTTAAGTGACATAACACCTTATCTTTGGTCAATATCTCTAAGATTTTTCGAAACTACTGGGGGGTGGGGTGGGGGACGTTTATTGGTCGACAGTCATCAAATGACGTAGATTGGTCATGCTTGGGAATAGGCAAAATGTGTAATTCCTTCCACAAGGTAGGATAGGTTTCACTTTCAGGAGCGGGATTAAATATCTTGTATAGGAGGGATGGTAAAATTGCATTTTCATCCGCTTTTAGAATAGTTACAGGGACACCATTATATCCCGGCCTAGGAGATTAACGAAACCGCCGAATCGTAACAGACACATCCCACAGAGTGAAAGTTATAGTTTCGAGAACTGCCCCGGTCAATGCCTGGATGGCCGGAAGCGGAGTGGTCGAGTTTTTAATAAATGTTTTGGTCAGGAAAGCATTGACACTATCAACGGTTAAGTGGACATCAGATATAGGATTCCCGAGAGCGTCTCGGAGGGTGGGATGCTGCGCTCTTCTATGAGTTCGTACTTTTCGGGAGAAAAGTTTCAGGACATTTAACGAACAATTTTCGGTGAATTGGACCTCTCCGGCTAGCTATTTGTCTTCGGACAATCTCGTATCCCGCCCAAAAATATCACAGATCAAGGGCAGAAAGGAAACATCGTTCCGAAGATGAAATCGACGAGAAAGTCTGCGGAACATACGGCGAAAGGCTAAGGGTAGGAAAACCTATTCCGCGACATTAATTATTTTCTTACGAGGAACGAAATGAGAAATAGGCATATCCAAAATTTCGTACGGCTTATCAGTATAAACATTTACATCCGAAATTAGGAAGAAACCAGTCCAATCGAAGGAATTAAGGTGTGTTAATAATTCGGTCGGGCGAACTGATCGGAAATCGAGGAAAAAGCTATACTTTGGGGATGACGTCTTGTCAGCCTCAAGATCTAACGTTGAAACAACTACGCCATGGTCTGAGTCCCCGAGTGGGCCTAGGGATGACACTGACCAATGCAAGCAGCTTCTACAGAAAATTAGGTCTGGTATGCTTGATCCTCGGGTGGGAAAATTGACAACCTGACTCCACATCCCAACATCCACAACCCCAAGAAAGTCTTCGAACCTTCTGGGGCCGGAGGGCGAAGACCAGCGGACTTCAGAAAGATTAAAGTCACCCGCAACCAATTGATGCCTAAAGCTTAAGTCGGTCGCAGCATGAAATGCCAGTGGGAGTAAACGATTAAAATTCTCATTCGCGTTGGGAGGGCGACTGACGCAGCCAAAGAGAAAGCGGGACATATTTTTTTATGCAACTCAGAGCCAGCAGCTGCCTTCTACCGCTGAAAATTCGGGAATTCCAGCGGCCGAAATGTAAGCGTTTGCTTAATGTAGACACAACTGTCCTTACCACGGCAGTCTTGACGATCACTCGGAATGCATGTATAGCCTAGAAGCGAGAGTTCGGAGACAGCTACGGAAGCCGATGCCCGTGTCTCAGTTACTAAAACAACATCTGGATAATGGACAAATACCAAAGTCTGAAGCAAAGGCATCTTATTTAGTAAAGATCTGGTATTTAGAACAAAACGTCTGAGGGGAAAAGCGGTTTGTTTCTAATGGAGGTGAGTTACGTCGTCCAGTGCTTGGCTGCCCCCGGAACACACGATCCGGATGCACCAATTAAGAACTCTCTAGGGCAATACCAAAGCAAGTTAAAATGAATCTTCAAGTGAATTTAAGAATGAGTAAACATAGTCTCCACAATACTCAATTCATGCTTATGAAAAACATTTAACGAAAAGTGAAAAAACTCTTTTTTAAAAAAGACTAAATTAATATGAACTGATTAGCTTTTAAGCAGTAAAAACTGCCGCCAATGAAAGGGCAACTATTTGGATCGGACAGGAGCTGCCTGAATATGGTACTCTACAAGGAATTCGAAACGGACATCGTCAAGGCAGAATTCTAAACCGGATGAGGCTTTCCGCCTCAAAGTGGCGATACAAGAGGAAGCCAGACGCGATCGCTCACAGTCCGCTTACAGTCCAGCCGAGGGGAGAACAGTAAAGACTGAGGCGGTCATCAAAACGTAGAGAAAATATATGACCCTGAGAACTCTTTGCAGACCGACCAAACTATTAGCAGATGGCAAGAACAGAAGATTCTGCCGTGATCGTCAAGAGACCGCTTGGGGTCGAAATGAGGAGATGACACCAAGAAGAGCGAAAATAATCGATTAAGGATGAGTGCACAAGATCTCAGAGGCCAGGGTAGATTTCTGATGAGGGTCGGCGTTCACTTCTTCAATGACATTCTATTCAGAGCCAAGCCATGTGGCCTGGAGTTCTAGTTGTATCGAGCCACAGGACACTGCATTTATTCACATAAAACGCAAAAGCCAGTCATCATACCATTTCTTGAGTCGGTCTGGGTTTGTCCGTAAATGTTTTTCGTCAGCTCCAATTCGGACGATGTCCCAAAAGGTGCCAACACCAGAAAGCATGACGACATCGAAATCCAGTTCATCGACGCAGTAGTGAACTGTGGAAAGCCAAGAACAGAGCCTTTGGAAAAATCATTCTCATCGGCAACCTCTCCCAAGTTCTGGTTGACTGGCATAAAGAGTTTGAGACCGGCAGATTAAAAAAACGTCGAATTCACCTCAGGGCATTACTCCTGACGCCAGTTCGACTGAGTTATTACAAGCTTCGCTATTGTGGTAAACAATCAAATGCCTTCTTAAGGTCATTCCATTCCTACCATTTACTACTAGAGTTCAGACTTTAAGGATGTTTTCTTCCAGCGCGACGATACGAAAACTCAAACGGGTGCCTCTCTAAGTTTTTCAGTTCACTTATGTACTTATAAACCACTCGGCTCGCGTCCATCTTGCGCATCTCTCACCATCCGAATGGACGAAACACAGAGACAACAAAACAATTATCATATCTTAGGAAACGCCTTCATTCCGTACGGAATTCTAGTCAGGCCAAGGAAACGAAAGGCCGCTGATTAAAACGGGGCTTCAGGACATTTTCAGGCGTGCACGTAATAATAGTTATACCGGCATATATATACTATATTTGTGGTAATTTGTGGGATTGTTTTCTAACTTTTCCTTCTATTTTCCATTCCGCCCGGGTTTCCGGTTCATCTGAGTTGATTTGACATATCTATTCAAGACCCATATGGTACTATATGACCTCCCCGGAAATAGCTTGTTTTTACTCAGGATTTAACGCGTTGTTTAGAATTTATGCCACCCTTTGGCATATTACCTGGATAGCTTGTAGTTCTGTGGCGATCCTTCCAGTCCGCTTTCGTGATGTAAGCCATCGGGCTTCGAAATTGTTGCTACACTCCGTGTACGAACCGACGATGTGTTGCTCTAATGTCTGTGGCGGTTTTCTGATTTGCACCTATACAAGTTTTGACCGTGAAGTAGACCGTCTCGATAACACCCGTAGACACGCCAGTATCTATATCGCCTTTCGACCCAAAACGTATCAACCACCTGACGTAAACGATGTGTATGCTTATGTTATGTTGAGGGCGTTCATAGCATCGAATTGTTTTTCCAGATACCCTAGACAACTTTTTTCCATCAAAGTGAGCAGGCTGATTTGACGATGACTTTGGGGTTTCAAAAGAAGAGGAGGCGTTCATCGGGAGAGGTGTATTTGAGGTCTGACGTTTCGGGTAGTCGTTTCTTCTACCCATCTTCAGAGACTGAGCAGTCGTGCACACAGCTTTCCTTTTATGGCGCACTTTGTTCAAACCCTGGCCCATCAATGCCGCCTGTGTGGCTGCATCCGACCCGCATGTCACCGTGACCTGAATCCCGCCCATCTTCGTCGGCCGCGGTGATGATTGGCGGCCCCGATTGTCCCGCGCCGTGACTGTCCCCCGTCAAGAATGTCCTTAAAACCAGATAAGGGGGAGGTAAATTGATGTGGCGGTTGACAGAACAGTCGGTAGACATCCAGGCTTCTTGTACCTGCCTTGCCGTATGATCGTCTCCTCGGCCCACAATTTCAACGGCGTCAAAGTTGAAGACGTGCCCCATTTGGGCGGCATGGGTTGCTACCTCCGACTTTGGGTCCAACCTTCGCACGGCCAACTTATGCTCGTGCATGCGCGTTTGCAGCCGTCGGCCGGTTTCCCCAACGTAGTTACACATTCCGCAGCTACACTGAAGTCGGTAGACAACAGCCGACATCTCCTGTTTAGGGATCGGGTCTTTTGGCCGCATCACTTGCCGGCGGATTGTTGAGTCGGGCCTGTGGGCAACGCCTATTCCGAGCGGCGCGAGCGATCTGGCTACGGCTTCGGAGACCCCTTTCATGTATGGAATGCTCCGCCAAGATTTTGGCTGAATAGGTTCTTCATTCCTCATCCTTGGTTGCTTTCGGCTCCGTTCAACGAATGTTCGCGGATAGCCGTTGGCTCTGAAGAGTCCTTGTAGGAGCTTCATCTCGTCCAGTTTGGCGACTGGGGTGCTGCAATGAGTTTCCACCCGTCGGTATAGTGTGCGTACACAGCTTCGTTTGTGTTGCAGTGGGTGGTTGCTGTTGTAACTGAGCATTTGCAGCGTGTTCGTCGGTTTTCTGTAGACTGAAGTCGCCAGTTTACCGTCTGGTTGGCGGTAGATGAGAACATCCAAAAATGAAAGTTTGCTCTCCACTTCTTCTTCCATCGTGAACTGTAGGTCGGGGATGATTGAGTTCAACAGTTCTTCATAGTAGCTAATTTTATCCTGATCGATGATTACGAAGGTATCATCAACGTAGCGCGCCCAAAACTTTGGTTTGTATTCCCCGAACAGTCGTTCCTCGAGTTTTTGCAGAACGGCCTCGGCAATGAGTCCGGAGATTGGTGTACCCATCGGAGTGCCCTTAATTTGCTCATAGGTGATCCCCTCGAAGGTAAAAAATGTCTTGAGGCAGTGCCCCATGAGTTCTATGAGATCCTGAGCTGTGGGCTGGCCATCGCACTCGTCGTAATTCTGACGAAGCAGGTCACTGAGCGTCTCGTCTTTTGATATGCCTCCCGGGAATCGCATTTTCACAACTTTGGGGTTACTAGAGAACGAACAAACAACGGGATAAAAGCTGTTGGAAGTTACAGATCATGCTTAAGGACCCTACTGTTTAAGTAGAGAAGATGGGCAACGAACGTTACGGTAGAACCATCTTAATGAACACGGACTTGTGAACACACTACAGCCGTTCCGCTCGGAGGCGCCCCCAACTGCCCTATTTATAAACCTTTCTGCAGAGGTTCTATTGTGGTTTAATTTGAATGCGCCCGAAATTCCCGAAATAATGAGGCCAAGTTATTCTGAAATTTTTAGTCACTTCTTGAATGAGTAGACCCAGACTATTCAGACCATGTCATAGCAACCTTTACAAATTGAACAATAGCCAATACCTTTAGGCACCAGGACCTTACCCTAGGGAGGGCTGTTTGATTTGCCGTTGAAATGTCGCAGTTTTACCATGTGACAAATCAAAGGTCTATGGCCGTGGTAAGGGCCTTGACGGGTAAGATAGTTAATCCTTATTTCGATCGGCAGTCTGTTTATTTGAGCGATTTGTGCTTTTTATTCTGTTTTACATCAAAGTGTCAACCTTGAGCTCCTCACTAGTCCGTAGTCATGTGTTCTTATCTTCCGCATATGTTCTATTAAGATTAGTAGCGACGTGTATTTATACAAGGAGCCATTGAAGATTTACCATTTTTGCGCGGTCTGCGCAAATGTCCATCGTAAGCTCCAAGCCCTAGTATTCTTTTTTCGTTCGCACCCAGCAGAATCAGTTCTCTCCTTTAGCACGCATCACGTTAACACGCTGTTTTTGGTCCTGGCCTCCAGTGTCCTTTTTCGGTAGCTCTTTCGGACCTGGGACGCAGTATATCTAACGGCATAATATAGTTGTCTTCTCGCCTTTACCATTGCATTATAAGCTGGAAACTACCGTATAAAAAGTAATTAACAGCGGTTGACGACCATCAAGATCCCAGTTGCAATACGCCTGTGTCCACTCGGACTCTTCCATTTTCGATCTGCCTGCCAACATTGTCATTGTCTTCCTGCCTTTGTTTTGCTCGCAGCTTCATTCTGGCCATGTTTCCAGACAATAAATACAATGATGTTTCCCAAAAATGCTGTTCATTCTCTTAGGTTATCATGGTCATGGCCCCAATAATATTGCAGCTAGTACCACACGTGGCGATCAGACCTTGCAGACCGACAGTCTAACTGTTCCCATCTCTAGCAATGAAAACCGGACATTAACGGTCCGGTGACCACCTCCATCCCTGGACAGACTGTCTCCAGCTAGGTTCTAGTTTGGACAGCTTGTTTTCGTCTCCTCCGAAAAGGTAGTCGTCAGATTTAGGGAAACAGCACAGAGCTTAAGGGACTGGTGACGGTAAACGTACAAAGCCACTTCGGCTGTCCTTTCTTGATCTGAGATGTCCGTAATATCTTTCCGCATCGAATGCGGCCTAGATTGAGATTTAACTGGTGCATTTCACTCAAATAATTGTCCTATGGCAATGATAGTCGAATGTCTTCATTTTTATCTGTCTCATGCACACAGTTCGACCGTCGCGAACGGCGGCTTCCACCACTGTCCTGCGAGGTGACCCTCCGGTGACTTCGGGGGAACTTGGCCGTGATGAAGCAGACTTCTTCTGCGTCTACCCAACCCTTTCCTCCCACACTTACCATGCTCAAATGGCAAGTGTGGGCGCTATAGCTGTCGAAATTGAGCAGCCCACCTACGCGTGCTACATACGACCTGGCCTAACTTTGCGTGTACCAAACTGTCTTTACGCAGGGTCCCGGATTAAACGTACATGAAAACGCCAGAAAGGCCCATTGGGAAGGGACTATTGCAGTTCGATTCCCAGTCCTGAGAAGGACCGAGTTACCGTATCAGTTGGTAACCCTCTGGGCCATGACTCATTGTGCCTTGTGACGCATTCAAGCGCGTCAATGTTGTAGTGAGGAATGCGCTAATTTGCCACTGAACTGGGTTTCCCACTGTCGATCTCACTCGCTCTTTAAGTTTCCATTCATTAGTGGCCTGTCTGAATCAGGCCAAATGATGGCGAGATTAAGCACAGTGGTTGAACAATCTAAATCGCCAGTCTACGAGTGTTACGCACGACCTGCTTCCTTCGACACATGTACCAAACCACACCAAAGGACACACATTTCACGCATGCGAAACGATAACATTCTCACATGCGAAGTCTCACCCATAATAACGACGTCGGCAGATTTCATGGCGTTCCTTTTGTATGAACGCTGTTTGATGTGCCCCTAGAAGGTATCGTGCATAAGAGACAGTTCGTTTGTGCAGATGGACCGAAGTTTTACGATGGTCCCTAGGCCGTGTTATTTTACTGCAAATTTTTTTGCATGAACATATGGCCGAATAGACCCATGCGATGGCTTACTGCACGAGGAGTGTGTACACAGGTGGGACGGAAGTGCGGCGTGAGTGTCGGCGTTCCTGACGCTGGTTTGTGGGCCTCAGTGCGATGGATTTGCAAGTGACCGGCTAGGCCGATGCGTGATTGGGGAGCGCGGTCTTAATGGGACCGGTTGAACTCAGTCCATATCGGTGGTGAAGGGGGCGATGGTGGTTATTGGAGACAGTATGAAGGATCGTTCTCATCAATGATTATGGTAGTGGTGTTTTGTGAAATGGGTGACAGGATGATGGTATTGAGTGTTGTTGATGTTTGAGGTCTACTTCGTGGAAGTAGTCATATAGGCCCAATATTTCTTGTGGCCTCCAGCAACCTTCGTCGTCATCTTTTGGAATCCATGGATTGGCATTCAATCCTGAGATCAAGCTCGAGTGGTGTGAACAGACAACTGTAGACCTCTTGGGCTGATACAGTCACTCCGGCGCCAGTGATTGAATCCGGAGATTGTCCAGTTTGGCACGTAGACAGGGCACTTCAACAGCGGGAATTTGCTACTGCCTCCTTCTTCGACCCAGACTTTAGAACGAAGTCGCATTTCTTCATTCATTGCCTCAGCTGTGTTCGACAAACGGTATAACGTCAAGGCTCATTGCGAGAGGCCTGTTGGGCGTAAATAGGGGAGTACACGTTTTGACCCATTGACTGTGCCAGCTCCGGCAGCATACATCGATCTGCTATAACGCATGTAAATAGGAAACATTCTGTTTACTGGAGTGAAGGCGTTCTGATTAACCACCTACTCATAGTTGAAACAGCAAACCGACAAATATTTGCGGTGAAGCTGGAAGAACGTATTAAAAAAGAACAACCATCTCTGATAAACGAGGCTCATTAAACTTTTGACATTGTCGCATCGAAAACCATGCCCAAAGCGCTGACTAAGGTGCTTGTTTGAAGGGTCATCTGGTTTAGTCCGGCCACTCTTGTTGCGACAACGATCGACCACGATCAGGTAGTCTTTCGTCCGGTTATTTCAGCTAAGGGGAGGTTTGTCTGTCGTGCTGGATGGGAGTTGACGTCGGCGAATAGGCGGTTGGGACATGCCATTGGGACACCCTTTATAGTGTACGTAAGTCAGCCAGTAATCGACTAGTCCCCCCTGCAAGTACCATTCTGTCCGCTTGTTTCGAACGGGCGAACGCAACACCGTCGATATGAAGGGCAGAAGATGAGTTCGCCCCCAGGTCTCCTGGGAGTCTGAATCGGGAATTTGGAATTCTGACCGTTCCGTTCGCGATTTAGCGTTACAGATTGTATACCATTCGCCAGCGCCATTTGACCCGAGCTGTGGAGCCGACTTGTTCAATTGGACACCGTAACGCATGTCGTATCAGCGTTTTCGAATATTTCATACTAAGACCATTTGAAACATTCGTTTCTAATCGTAGCAAGTGAATCTCATTATAATTTTTTACTTTTTTCACGAGAAAAGAAACACCCCCATAATCTCGACCAAACTAAATGCACTTATTCAGCGATGATTTCGCCCTTCAGAACACCTCCGTAGACTAAATTCCTACTGTAACTTTCTGTACTCAGTCAGGTGAATTTTTAAGCTTACTCTCCGCTGTGAGGCTTTTCATGAACTTCGGGTGCAAATGGGTCCCCAACAGATGTCACTTTCGTTCATCATAAACTAACCGAAGTCAGCGGTCGCAAGGGCAGTTACTCAGCAGCGACTCGCGGTCGTCATACCATAGTACCGTTATTGGGCTTTGAAGGTATTGATAAGACGGTTGGTGTGCCAGACCTCATCTTGCCGCCCCGTGCTAACGCCCTAACTGCTGGCATATGATGGCTTATAGTCGCCAGTCGCACCTCTATCTATTTCGCAGTTCCATTATCCGCCAGCCATGAACATGCTGGGCTAATAACAACCAGGCTAATGGGCAGATTCGTTTTCCTTTCATTTATTCCACTGCTTACGTTGAAGAATGAAGTTTGTATATGATACTTTGCCCCTCTTTTCTTTTTGGGCGCGCCTCCTACGTCTGCAGTCCAGAATCCACTAGCTCTCAAACTGACGACTTCTTCCATGACCTGAAAATACAAATTTTACTTTTTGTTGAGCGAGATAAAACAGTAGAATGAAAAGTGTCTCAAAACAGTTTCGTAAATTTTTAGGCAGACGATTTGCAACCAGCACTGAATGCCAAGTAAAATCAGTCAGTCAGTCTTAGCAAATAGACACTTGCGCAGTAGCCTGGGGAATGTATCTTGCAATATGTCCGATAGCTGCAAACCATAACCATCACTTTCTATGTGAAATAGACCCAAGTGCCAAAATGTCAATACATTCTGACACAGGATCTACTTATGCATTTCTTGAATTAGTTATCGGCTTACGTATTTCAGTATTTGTAGTGAAGCAGCTATCTACTCCTCAATCCCATCCGCTTATATTTTAGGGAACTTCACCGGCCCCGATGATCTTAACTTGATAATCGTCAAAAACACGTGTGTGGAAGTTTTTGATGTGACTGTCGAAGGCCTAAAGCAGTTGCGGGATGTTCCCGTTAATGCGAAGATCGTTTCTGCCCTCCTCTTTCGGCGAAAGGTATTTTCTACCGTTCATATCTACGCTGTCATTGCACGTCCGTAGGGTCAAAAGTCGGACTCCCTCTTCCTCCTCACTGGCAACGCCGAGGTTGCCATCATCGAGTGCACTCGTACCGATAGCACAATCGAATTCACCACAGTTTCGTCGGGTAGCATAGCGGTAAGTTTTGCCTTGTACTCCCAACTCCATAATATTCCCCCTCTTCAGGATCGAAGTGCCCGTATGATTGATCAAGGCATCGATGCATTAGTTGATCCGGAGGCAAGTTACATTGTGATTAGACTATATCACGGCCTCCTCAATGTCATACCTTTGCGTAGCCTTGGCGATAGGGCTAACGCTTCAGATCTGCTTGAGGGCGGCCATTCTGCCTTGAGAGCACACAGTGTGAGAATAGAGGAGGGCAACATTGTCGATATGGCTTTTCTTCATGGCTACAGCCTGCCAACCTTTTCCTTAATATATGAGGACGAGGTGGTTTTGCACATGAAGACCTACGAGATATTTGGTAGGGAGCCGGCTTTCCGCTCTGTTCCGCCCACTCTCGATTCCATCGAACCCGACTCGAAGCTCCTCATTCCCGTACCGGCGCCCTACGGCGGCCTCATCTTGGCCGGTGACAACATCATCTGCTACCACGCTAAGGACGGTCCTCACATATCTCAATACATTCCGCAGACCAAGGTTAGTCTTGGCGTTACTGTATTCATCTGCTCGTTCGTGCGTCCGTCTGTGTCATCAGTCGTTTGTTTCTACCCTATAGGCGAGCCAAGTTCTCTGCTACGCTCAGGTGGATGCGAAACGCTACCTCCTAGGTGATATGGCCGGTCGACTGTACATGATACATCTCCTTCTTGATGAACCCACGTCCACGGCGGGATCGTCCTCTCTTGTACAAAGCCAGAATTCAACCACTGCTGGTTCTCATCGTATCGGCTCGATTCGTATTGAACTACTGGGTATGAACACAATTTTTGGCACCCTTTTTCTCACAGGTCTACTCAGCTGACATTGTTTGCGCAAACCGTTTACCCAGTTGAGAGTTTTTGTCTTATCAGTTGTGTCAACAAGCCTTCAAATCTTTGTTTCAGAGTTTTGTTCTCTTACGATGGATCCAGCCTTCCGGGCTCCATTGTATTCCGATTTTGCTAATTATTGCTCCGAGAAGGCTACCGTCAACATTGCCTTAGAACTCAACTCTGATTGCCTTCTTTTAGTGTTGAAAGTATAGTAGCACTTTGTCAGGTTCACACAGCCTCCGATTTTCTCAACTTGGAGCTTTAGAACCATCAGTCAGTGAAAAAGCGAACGTCATACTTATCTCCCTCAACTTTCGCTTTGCCATACTTACACGCCTTAGGCACAGTGAAGTCGTTGGTAAAGAGCCGGACGTAGGCTTGCTTTTATCGCCTTGCTATCGTAATAGTTATTTTCAGTGCGACAGTATACACTAGATGATTAATAAAAGTTGCTGGGCACATTCTGCCGAATCTTGGATATAAACCCGGACCCATCTCAAACTGTCCAATAGGCATTTATTTGGCCGTTTGACAGGTCCAAGTCAACGAGATATGTAAAGTTTAATGGTGTCATGAAATTTTGCGACCGCTTATTTAACTGCTCTCACTCAGTTTAAGCTGTCAAGGAACCCATTTGAATCTTCAGTGGAATTCTCGGAGTCCTTTGTGGGTGGATGTTGTTGGTGAACTAGCCACTTAGAGATTTTGTAGTTTGGGATACCAATTAAGGAGACTATCGGTCACAGTAGAGTACCCGTTTTGTGAGCTCTAGGAAGTCTATGTATCTTGGCAATTGTGGGTTTATCCTGTTTTAAGGATTTGACAAGAACTCCGAGAACTTCATTAATGATTCAAGTGAGTTCCTAGACAAATTAAATTGAGTGGGAGTTGCAACTGACAAGGTAATGGTTTTACTCAATATGGTCTCCCTCTTCACCTCTATTCTGTTAGATTTAGCGAAACGCTGCACAGAAGAACCCCTTCAGGCCTATTCCACTGATATGCCTTCCGAAACTTTGTCCCCAACATTCCCCTCGCCAAACAATGCTATCGACAACCGAGGGATGCGCCTATGGGTTCGCCTATATATCCGGCTTCCTGGCAGGAACCATTATGCAGAAATTGAAAAGGAACATAAAAACAGAGAATGTTGATCTGGCATGTGAGTGGGCATGATGCGAAGGGGAGGAAGCTTGTCTAGATGGTCGAGTTCGGGTTGCAACGCAGCCTCTTCAAGCGGCATTGTGACTGCACAGCTGGGAACATTAGTCATGTGGGGGGGGGGGAGAGGATGAGGGGGCGAGAGGGGGAAAGAGGTTGTTTCCGCCATCAGCCGCGGTAGTACGAGGTGACGCAGCTGCTTACATAGTTCTGGCTTTCCGCTCCGTGTTGCAGCGGCTTCTGAAAAACGCAGGAGACACATAGTGGTCCCCCGAAGTATGACTTTAAATGCAATCATTGGGTCCTAAATGGCGGTGGCGGGTTTGCCACATAATAGTTGTTTTTGGTGTCTAAGTGCATCATGCATAACTGCAGCTCGATCGCGTCGCTCTCACACTGCCCCCTGCTCCAGAGAAAACATAGATTCTGTTATGTAGAAGTATCATGTCACTTGTTCGACATTAAATAACCGGATTTGTCGGCGGAACAGTAGCTGCCTTCTTAAATGCTGTAAATCAGGCACACCACCTATCAAGTTCACATTGGAGATGGAGACGGCCGATTTGCTGCTGTTTTTGGATGTCCTAAACAGGAGACCTGATGGCAGCGTCCGAAGGAGCGGCTACCGAAAGAAGACTTGGTCTGGACAATATAAGAACTTCGGCAGTTCCTTGCCCTAAACAAAAGCGAAACCTAGTCCGGTTTTTGGCATAAAGGGCTAGGCAATTTTTTTGGCAGGAGGAGGTTCTTAGAAAAATCCGAGACTTGCTTTGCGAAAACGGGTATCGTGATGGGTTTATTGCAAAGAATATTGCCCGGCGACCAGAATAACCCACCGCACTGACTGCCAAAAGGAAATCGTCGTTCCTCAAAGTCCCATTTCAAGAGGATGCTGCGAGTGAACCCTTAAGAAGACACCTTGTTCAACCTGTCTCGCGGACCTCCCCAGCATCAAGGGTTTGAATTTTATTCTTTACCACCCTTATTTTACACAGACATGGTAAGGATAGGTTGCCATCTCAGACCACCTCAATGTGTATTTGCTCCTTCATTTGCTCCAGTGGAGCAGGTTATATTGGTCGCACGAGTCATCGCCTCTCCAAAGGGATACCGGAACATCTCCCGGCATGCCTGGGAAAAGACGATATTAAGAGCATAAACAGCGCCATTCTCGCATATGTTGTTGATTCCGAGCATCATGCGAACCCCAACGAAACTTCGTGTGATTTATAGAGTCCTATCGAGCTACTCCAAGCTACTGGCCCAGCGCCTGTTAGCAGCAGCAGCAGAAGCGTCCGCTGCCGGGTTACGAAGGCTGGTTTTGTGCACTCAGAAAAACCTCGTTCAGGCACCGCGCTTACAGTGGTCAAAGGTCGATTAACTACATGTAACCCCCGCTCTCACCCCCCGGCATCGACATTTGTTCCCTTCCCCTTATTCCCACAACCCGAGTGTGTTGAAAGACCAACTTTAGTCGATTTCTCTAATCTCTGTCATGTTTTGCTTGACCCCGTTCCAATTGAATGTACTGACCTGACAGGAATTGATCGAAAGCAAACGTATGCTCGCCAACCAGCCTTCTGTTGAATTTACCCTTCTCATTCACTTCGTTATTTCGACTGACACTTAACACGTCTAGGGATCTTCGTAAGGATGCTGCACACATAATGATTAACTTTGGAGTACCTCAGTTATTTGTTCCATCAATTTCTTCACAAACCTGGAAAACGAGATATTAATGGGTCACTTTTAAGGGACCTCATATATAACCTCTTCCTTTTACCCATACGTAGGGTTACCTGTCACAACTAGTTACTCGCGAAAGTTTTTTTGGCATATTTGATGACCTTATTCTCCACGTTGATAGGGGAGACTGTAATCCCGGAGTCCATTGTCTACTTGGACAATGGCGTGGTGTTTGTCGCCACCTTCCTTGGAGATTCCCAACTGATACGTCTTAATCCCGACTTGGAGTCTGAACGTAACAGTTACATAACTGTACTGGAGCAGATTACCAATATTGGACCGATCGTGGACATGGTGCTGCTGGAGAGCAAGGGACAGAATCAACTCATCACCTGTTCGGGTGCTTACAAAGAGGGCAGCCTGCGCATTATCCGTAGCGGTATCGGCATTCAGGAGCATGCCAGCATCGATCAAGAACAGATAAAAGGTGCAGTCTTGTTGCCCTGACCAGTTCCACGTCATCTGCTGTGGTGCTTGATTTTTCTCCGACTACCTGCTTTACTATCATTGTGAAGGCAAACTCTTGTGGTGCCGAAACTACCAGTAGCCCTCTTGTCCTTTAGCAAATCTCCCGCCTTGAAGAGTCTTGGATTGTATTTTCGACTGTCGTTTCAGGTGTTTGGTGCTTCCCTTTCGAATCCCCGTCAGTTGATGATTCCATTGTGGTTTCGATGGTTGGCCAAACCCAGTAAGTATGCATCTGTAATCCTGTTTTTTAATGCGATTTACGCTCGTAATGAGCATTCTTACCATTGTTTACCACTCCCAGCGAAACGTACCACCTCAGCCATACAATCCAAATCGGTATCAAAGTTTATATTTCAATGGAGGCCCTATTAGTATCTTATCTCTTTCTAAAGTAGGAAATACACGCCTGTTTGGGTTAGCCCGTCATCATCGGACAGGTCAACCTCATCAAAGTCCGAACCGTCCACTTAGGCAATGCTGCTCGTCCTCACCCTATCTTTTTTATATCTGCCTCCTTCCCTTCAACTTATCTTCATTGTCGACTTGATTCCTACCCTGACCAGGTTGATCGAGCCCGGCAAACCTGCCTGTTCCTCTCCATAACCCAGCCTCGGTACAATCCTCACGCTCGAGCGTGTTATATGCTTGCAAACGACCGCTCAGTTGCTTTTTGTTACCGATAAAGCGTTAAGCCTCTGTAGAAAACCCCTAGTACTACTAAAGTCGACTGGGTTAATTGCGTATATCAGTTAATTTAATAACTTATTTCCGCATCCTAGCCTTAGGCGCTCTTACCAGTACGCAAACGCTAAGGACGGACTTACTGTGTTCGCTTATCTGCGCACAAGTCCACTTTCGTCCTGGACTATAACACAGGCCTTTTTAATTTTATACCGTATTTGTATTCCTCCATTGTGCGCTTATAACATCAGCGTTTGCGCACTTGGATGCATCTCTAGCAGAATCGACGTATATTTTCCTCCTATACGGTCTAAAAGACATTCTTCTGGAATTTTCGGTTAACTTAAGCAACCTGCAAGCGTGGCTTTCCTAGACATGCAACAGTTGACAAAATCCATGATATATTTGTGGGTTTGCGAACTGTCTCAAATGGTTCAGAAACCGCCACCGATGCACCAGACAAAAACGCACGAAAACTATCTTCAATAAAACGAAGGCATGGAGCGGTAGTGAAGGTAACATTAGGATAAAGTTCGAAACACAGACTTCCCATTATCCTTGAGTTATTCTTATTTGCTCGAATAAGGGATGGAACACGCACTATGATAGCCGTCCGATCTGTTTCAGTATTATGCATAATTGTCAATAGACCGCTCGGAACCATCCTCAAACATGCCTTGCTGTTGTTTTTCAACAACCTGATACGACTTCACGGTTCTCTATATGACACTAAGACTAGGAAGTGACCAGAACGTGCCGAATAAGGGCCCGGATCGTGTGTGGCACACGTAGACGGATCTTTGGGCCTTCTCAATCAGCACTCCCAGTTCCGGTCGCTTTGATTTTACCATGCCATAGAACCGCAATGAGTGTGGGAGGAGAGAGAGAAATAGATAACGTGCAAGTGTACTTCACTGTAAACAAGCTTACGCACTAGCCAGGTTTGTGTGCACTTTGTGAGGCACCGGCAAAACTCGTCGCTCGCGACGGTCGGACCATCAGTTTCGTCTCTAGAGTGGTTCAGTGAACAGCACCGCCTCAATTCCGCCTTTTTAATGAGCAAACCAACGCAGATGTCAGCCGAAAATGCCGTGTTGCCTACTCTGAATTTGTCACTGCTTTTGGCCGATCCATTTCACCCGCTAATTTCCACACACCTCTGACGTTCTGCACTGTTTGCTTTAGACTTCTGCGATTGTCAGATGATGACATTGTTGCACTTCATCTGGAGGGCTTCAAAACGGACGAGCAGACAGTTTACTGTGCTATTCTTACGCCCTCGACCGGAGTCAACCCTGGGACAGATGCTGCGGCAGGGGCGACCTCTACTCCCCATCCTCTCCTATTGCAGGCCACGACGTCTGGCCTGCGTCTCATTGGCATTCAACAACTGCTGGGAAAGGGCTGTCTGTCCACCTGGACACCTCCCACCGGACGCAGTGTTTCCTGCCTCTCCTCCTATGGCAACCTCATCGTGGTAGCCAGCGGCCCCGACATTTACACCCTCCGCGTCACAGAAACCACCGCGGCGCCAGCATTTACCGAATTGGGGTATGAGTCTGGACACCTTGTGCACCAGGAAACTTACTTCGTTCCCAGCTAGTCATTTTAGGAGTGTTTTATGTCAAAACAACTTTTGAGACGGATTCTGACACACCTTGTTCAAGTCCACTGGCCTGTGAGTCACGTAGTTTACTTTTGACATTGAAAAATCATCCTCTTTGGTGGTGGTTTCCAACGCTCAGCGAAGAAGGAATCATTCTGGTGTCGGATCTGCGTACAAGTCGTTGATGCGAGCCTGTTCATTCTCAGGTCTTTTTCTAATAGGGAGCGTCCTTCCGAAAAAAAGAAATTCTTTTGGTCAAGGTTACGAGATTAACCTCCCCAACAATAGACGCCTGGTTTCATTCTTGAAGTTAATTTTATAAGGCATTTGTCATAGATCGCATGAATGGTAGCCAGCCAACCAAACTACTTTTTCTCAGAACTCAACGTATCCGCCCGTTTGTACCATCACTGCATGCCTGTCAAACGTTTGAGGAAGAGCTCGTGACAGATTGGCAATAAATAAGTTGCCTTTGTTTGATTAAAGGAAACGAAATCGATTGCAGGCACAGCCAGTACGTCTTCATGATCCCTCCGACGGTCACTGGAGTTCATCGCCAGACAGTGAAAGAAAATCAGCAAATTATGACCATCATATTTTCAGTCTTTTAATCTCCCCAGAAATTGATACACTGGCTTGGAGTAGGTCCTTCAGAACGAAGCTTTATAGGTTCAGTCCGAAAGATGGCATGAATATTTTTGAGCCGAAATCCATCTGATTTGGTGGAATAGTCGCGTACTTCCCGTAGACTGCCAACAAACAGTCAGAAGTATACACACGCGTGATTTACCATACTAACTGAATTTGGCTACTACCTGTGTTGTCCGTACAGAAGAATCCTGTGACGTTTGTAGTCGCATTCCGTGTCTTACGCATACCTTCCTCGCTGAGAACTGGACCATTTCGTCTAACAGCGAAAGATAACTGCTCAATAACGGGACGCAGATCGATATACTTGCTTGTGGAGCTGCCAGAGATTCAGGCTTATTGTACGGGCAACTGTGACTACCAACACTTCTACTTTTTGTTGTCATCACGAGCAGTTTTTTCCACCACTATGACTTCTGCGAAGGCTTTGCTCCTTGCCATTGCAGTTCCTCAAAACACGCGCACGGCAAAAAGGGAAATGCCAAAAATGGTTTTATGAGGGAACCGAATGTTGTGATAGACTCTTAAGTTCGGGCTGAATATAGCTAAAGATCTTCACCCTTGGGAAAGACACGTCTGGCCCTCGTTTTTAAATATAGCTCCGGTGACTCACTCTGTGTTTCAAAGTAAGTAAAACCTCAGGTGTGACGACACTCTTTATCTTATTAATCTATTTAAGAAATATTAGAGGCTGGTTGGGTGCACCGTTAGTATTCGGTTGAAGTGTTAATTTGAAACGCCACCCGCCTTACTTAATACGCTTTCAGTAGCTCTGCGCATCTCATGACAAAATTGCACTCAAAATTTTTGTTGCACGCCTTACAACCATCTTTCTCCATTTTTGATATTTTTTGACCTGCCGGGCAGCTCCAGCATCTGGTCTCTTACTCAGCTTGATAATCGTAATTGTATGTCTTGCTTCTGGCCACCATTTTGCAATTTGACTCCAAGCCTGGACACTTGTCGGTGACTGTGGTTTTCTGCTATTCAAAATGCAGTCGCTTCGTCCATGATGACTGCCGACGTGTATCACATTTAAATACACACGGTTTTGACTTCTTTCTCCTTCTGGGTACGTAAGTTCCTTGTGTGACTGCATAATTCTTGCTAACTCACCCAAGAACGCGTTGTCTTGCACCATTTGACGATAGGCCGGCCATCTGCGAGCTGTCCGGCATGTGCTTAAGTGGTGAGGGCGTAACACCTTTCAGCGTAGGGCTGCCGCAAAATTAACGTGCTCTCCGACTTGACGATCACACGGTGGCCGTCCACACAACGTTAACACCCCCGGATCTGGCTGGGCACTGCTCCGGGAAATGCATTACTTATGCCGCTATTTCAGGCCAAAGAGGTATTACGACACGGTGAAGGTTTCCTACCATCTACTAAGGCTTCGCCCGCATTTGTCGCCTGATTTATCAGGGTCCCACTCATTTTCCGGCAGGAATGGGTACTTCGTCTGTATCACGTCTCCACAAATTTCAGTGGACCTGCATGGATTCCTAAGTTCGACTCATGTTTCGGGGTCCGCGGGAGCCGACGCGTTCGTATCTCTATCAGCGGGGTTGGGTGTCAATTATGCGGGGCGCTTTTCTTTGACGAGGAGAGGAAACCTGTGTTGTCTGCTGCAACCTACGAACTTTCAAAGACCAGGCATCAACTCCTGGTGGTACACACCCTTCCTGTCTACTTGATTGACACTGTCCATCTGTCAGAAGTCTGGTTTCCTGAGCTCGTCACAAGAGTAATCAGTGTGCGAAAAATCACAGGTTGTCTACCACCTACAGTGTCTGTTACAGTGCTGTCCATGGAAACTTTAGCTTGCATAATGGTATGCTCATGCCGCACTAGCAGGCGGACAAGGGGCTATTGTATGAATACATATTTCTGTCTGCATTATCCTCACACGACTGAACCGCAACAAAGGTATAGTTGATGTCTGTTTCCCCATGCTCACAACTAAGGAGATTGAAAAGATCAGTGTGACGACAGCGCTCGGGATGCTTTATCCCGTACATGTTTAGGAGGCCTAGAATGCATTCATCAGTAAGGTCGATCCAACTACCCACCACGTTCTAGGAAATTTTACCATCGGTAGTGGACGCGACAAGGACGACACGTTTCTTGATTTCGTTGAAGCTGCCAGGGTAATTACAACTACACTAGGTTTCATAACCCCAATAGACATCTGTTTATTTGGCGTTTTAATTGACATGTGGATCCCCGCACAGATTGGATTGGACATATACAGGCCATGACTAATTCCCAGTGCGTGGGATCGGGACGGACGGTGAGGAAAACTCTGGCTTGTGATATCGAGCCTGCGCGTGAGCCTCGAAGCGCTCACAACGTCCACTCCACCGGAAATGTTCCATTTTTACAATGAAACAACCAGCCTCCTTCACTAGGACATTGCTAACCTTCTTGTTTTGCTCGACGGCCATGGCTCCCAGCCACCGTGCGTTTTCCGTAGAATGGGCCCTTTTTAGGAACGTCAACATCAAGACCTCGCACTTCAGTGCTGGTTGCGGCGGACACGAGTCTAACCACGGTGTATTGACCATCATTCCGTTGGCGGGTAATGTACGACGCGCTCGGATCACTGAGGCCCCAAATTCCGAGCGCGGCGATTTTGGACGGCGTAGCTAGTAAAAGTCAACTAAAACTGATCTTGCCAGAAAGTAGCATCTGGATTTTGCGAGCTTCCACTGCTGGCGACAAAAGAAAGCTCCAGCAACGTTTCGGCGTTCATTAAGGTGCAATTCAGCGGTCCGCGAAACGACCAATGTAGCCGTCAGATGGCTCAGTCACGCACTCCGATGACTAAAAAAGAAACCGACAAATGCTTAGTCCCGAGGTTTCTTTACACCCCCAAAGGGATCTTACTGTGTAAGGCCATTTTACGAATTGTATAGATCAGCCCTTTGTAGGGGGCATCCATTTTATGCGCAGGGAACCTCACCAAATGAACTTCTGGAGGACGCAGCCCTGTTTTTCAGTTGATTGACAGTATTATTGCTCCTGGTCCCACCGACACTTCCTTTATAAGTTACCAAAAATATGGCGTTTTCTGCGCCTTTGCATCTGCTGCACCCTTGCGTACGTAACAACAACTGGTTTATAATTATCGCAGGGCGAAATCTGTGATGATTTGTCGCGACTCCATGCCGACCACATCGTACCCTTCGTTGTCCCTTAATTTGTTGTTGAAGGCTCCGTGGTTGTTTGATTTCCAAGACCGGCTCTTGCCCAGTCGGGCGTTTCCCAAAGATGCGACTCAGTGCCTATTAAGAATTGTAAGGAACGTCGAAGTAAGAACCTCCTGTATTTTCTCCATAACTATCCCAAAAGTGAGACTCAAGCTACCTGTTTTCCGGAGCCGTGGACGAATGCAACTTCAGCATCGGCTTTTCTTCTTGTAGAGGTCTACATTCACATGCCTTTTCAAAACCTGTCGATTAAATCTTGTTAACAGCATGCGTGCCTAAATTCTTCTCCACAGACACAAGGTTCTGCCTCATGAAGTGGCCTGCATTGACATGTCACCCTTCGACAGGACCAAGTTATTGGCTGCCAACCAACTCCGCTCCCCAAGATCACAGTTACAGTCCCCTCAGTCAGTGAGTATGCATTCAGCCGATGAGAACCTTGAGGCGTTGTTCTGCAGTGAGCCGCAGTACGCCGCTGTGGGTCTATGGATGGGCCATGGACTGGCACTGCTACAATTACCGTCCCTGGAAGTTGTTCATCTGGAGCCACTGCCGGAGACAACAGCCTCCACTGGCACCGCAGTGCTTCCGCGCTCCATCCTCATTTCCCAGCTGAACGACACTGCTTTCCTGTTTGCGGCTATGGGCGACGGAGCCCTCTATTACTACACCATCGACTTCAATGCGGGTAGGCTGTGTTTGGTGTTGAGGTGTTCTGATCGCAAGGCAGGAACTGACATCTGACATTGCGCATGCTCTTCTACCCTTTCAGAAAACATCGTTCTGCGCGATGCCAAGCGTGTCAATGCTGGTACAGGGCCATCCATGTACCTCAGCCAGTGGCGTTCACACAACAAAAATAACGTGTTCGTCTGTTCCAACCATCCCTGCATTGTGTACTCCGTAAAGAATAAACTTGTCTTTGCGAATGTGAACTTGAAGGAAGTCGGGTGGATGTGCCCCCTAAACGGCTCCTACTACAAAGACTGGTACGCTTATGTTATCCATGCTGTTTTTGCATTACTCGGTGTTAAGTCCGTCTGTCACAATGGACTGTCATCACAGCCGTCCTGACAACAGCACAGGGGGACGACTGACTCGCGAACTACACTATGGTGAAAGAGACTGGTGGACTGATGCTTAGGGGATGGAAGAGAGAGAGAGTGAGGTCGACTCTGTGGACTCCATCCCCACGGCACTTTAGGGAATTTCCCCACCGTAAATAATCTGACGTTCTTTCAAACTGTCGCTATGCGCAAAACGCCGTGAATTGGAAGGCTGCTCACTGACAAAATAACTCGGTCCTCTTGTGACGGAAAAGCCACACTGCAATGGCTTCCTCATACTATGGCCTGTATGGCACTTCCGCTCTGTTGGGATCCGATCCGTCCCGATCTTGTTTTTCCGAAGACCTGATCCACCGTGCGCAGACTGCCAATTCAACTTTGTCAGTCAGTACTCCCGATCCGACCTCCAGTCCTCCTGACCGCGTCTCGGCACCGAGCTCGTGTGCGTTTGTGTGTGGAAGGAGTGCGTGATAGATGCTGCGCAGGGTTACTGTCCGTATAAATTAATTCCTGCCTCTCTCTCTCCGCACACCCATTATGCCTCAGTGGCAAGACGGAGTCAAGATGGTTGGAGGTGAGCAGGGGCAGTGACTGACGAGACTGAAGGCTCATTTACACACACTACGCGTTTTCGGATCCCCAACTCAGTACGTAGCAGGCTTCGATGAAGAGGAGCATCTCAGGTACTCTATAAGTGAAGTGCAATAACATGCGCTGGTCTTGAGTCCTAAGAAGGGGCAAGTTGTCTCGTCAGCTGACTATCTTGTACGCCTCGATTGTTAGCGCGTTGGGATAATTTTAAAGTTCATCTTGTTGTTTTAAGTGAGGAAACGGCGAGGTTCGGTTCTGCAGCCCTACTTGATTGACACCGTATGGTTAACTTACTAAAGCAATATTCGTTAGCATACCTGCTCTCGCTGAATAAGGAAGGGAAAGGGAGCGCAAGCGGAGCTCGAAGCCCGCGCGGAGATGCGCGTGAAGGTGGCGTGTACAGCCTCCCCGCGACACAGCTACTTGCTGGTTTAAGAGGATACGGGAGCGCAATCACAACTGGAAGCCCACGGAGGGGATCGCGTGGTAATTTGCAGCGCATGACCACTGTAGTGGAGCTGACCAAGTTCCACACCGTCCGAACAATTCCATTAGCAAGTCTACTCGACCGCTGGCTGCATGAAGATAATAAAGAGGGCACAAGCAGTGCTCGAAGCACGCGCAGGGAAGATCGTGTAAAGTGATACCTGATGTAACCGAAGATGGCGTATAAGCAGTCCTCACCCCGTGGCATGGTCACTCGCTGGATCAAAATAGTAAGGAAAATGTAAATACGTGATATTTGTAAAGTCGGCTTATTCTCATCTACCGGTTTTTTTTAGAAAGCCAACCATATGATATCACTCCAGTGGGGCTGCAGGACCAAACCTCACCGTGGAAACTAAACGTTGGACTCCAACCTAGTCGATCGGCTCCCCCTCTGTCCCATACCAGTTAGGTGTCCGCACCAGCCCGGATGGAAATGAGGTTGGACGCAATAGTTGTGTGGCATTAAGCCCTCCCGCTAGCTCGTGGCACAAGTCCCTTTAAACAGGATCCCTAAGGTGCGGTTTGGTGCACTGAATCCAAGAAATCTTCAGGGGCGATGCCTGTTTTGCCGCTCCTTTATGTCATTCATAGAACGGATGCACGTTCATAAAGATGGGAAAATCTTGGCCCCGGAAAGTAAACCTGTATGCCAACTTTCTTTTCGATATAGCCTTTTACTAAACCTTCGTGTGTTACAGTGGCTTACTGACGGAATCCAGGGTCTACCACTCCAAATTTCAGGTGTTATGTCCTCCTAGGAAATATCAGACCTTTATTGTCAATCTTAAACTGCTTTCGCGCCTGTTTGAAACGTGACAATTTCCGAGGCAACAGGAAGGCGGTGAAATCTGCCCCATATTGGACTTAACTTTGTAAAATCCTTTGTGGGATCGATCGTTGTTTCGTGTTATGTTGCATTTTCTGTACGAGTTTTGACGGGTGCCCAGAATGAGGATTTGTATGGCGTGTTATCGGCGTCTAGCTTGGCGGACAGGGTGCATGATACTCGCAGAGATAGACAATGACTTCCATAGATTCGCGGTTGCTCCAAACGCTTGCCTGCACGGGCGTCATTTCCTGTAAACCCCCGTCTGTCGCTCGGCTTCCATCTGTGGCCTCAGAGGGAACTTGATGTTCACCGTGGCCCCACATCTCAACAGCTGCTTTGGCAGCCGGACTGGGCTAGTCGCCCTGTTTCTCCAATTTCGATGGCTTGGCGTGGTAAGGAAGTAGCCGGGTTGTGGCGCCTGCAGAGGAGTGTTGTCAGGCTGGTCATAACGCCCAACTCTGTGTTCGGTAAAGTTGTCCTGTGCGTACCACCGGAATATGTCCTGTCAAAGAGGAGGAGGAGGCGATGCCAGTGCTCCGCAACGGCAAGTTGCCTTTGCCAGTTTGCGCCCACCTAGCCGCAAATTGATGAAAATGGCTATGAAGGTAAACTAACTATCGTCCGATCGCCGCGCGCGCCCAAGTCTGCCACCCGCTGGGCAAGGTTTGGGTGGGAGAGGAAGTGAGAGCAGGTCTCGATCGCAGCCACCCACACACTGTGCAGTAAGTCACGACGGTTAAAAACAAGGCCACTTGGCTTTACACGCCGTTGCTGACGCAGCCTACTTATTCTGAACAAAGATGCGACCCTCCAGTATTCATAAGTACTCTATCTGTCTCCTTTTTTGGAACTCTGCTCACCCCTTTGGTGTTAATTTTTTGATCTGTTTTGAGTTTGTACTTCAGTCAGGTGCCGTTTCATACTTTGCATACACAACCTCGTCTTCTTGATTCTCATCCTGCCATTCCCCTTTTGACAACGAATTGTACTTTTCCAGCATCTGCCTAGTGACTCCAGGCGGTTTAATCCTGGGTTCCGTGGATGAGATTCAGAAGTTGCACGTTCGCAGTATTCCACTGGAAGAGACACCCCGTCGTTTGGCCCTGCAGTCTGAGACTGGTAGCCTGGGTGTCATCTGCAATCGACAGGAAGTATTCCAAGAGGGGGTTGGCTTCAAAGCTGTCCGCTCCTCTGCCTCCCTATCCACCAAAGTTCCAAAAACACACAGTTCGGTTCCGAAAACTGTTCCCTGTAAGTTCCCTCCCGTTTGCGGGTTCCTAACGACTTTTCTTCCTATGTATCCGGCTCTTACTATAAGTTGCCCTTTCTGTCTTTGCTCCTTAGATTTTGCTGATTCCGTTGATGTTGTCTTGGTCCGCCTTAGACTGGCGGCTGTTACTTCACCCTAATCTAGTTGCTGGCTAAGATGAGCTGGAATTGGAGCAGAAAGCACTTAACCAAAATCCTAAAATGTCTTTTACATTCGAAAAGAAGACTTAAGTGCGGCTGTAATATCAATGGTCATGCAGCAGAATCCTAAGATATTGCAGTTACGTCAGTATGCCAGCTGTTGATCGAGCTTCTTCCCGACCTTCTGCAAAAACTACACTTTAGAAAATGAATACTTAAGCAGTAGGAATTTTTCCCACTGATCTTTAACGCCCTTATAAATTCAATTACATTTCATAGAAAATATGCGTAAAATATTCGGTCTCTTACTCATTTGGTAACCATTTAGGTCCTCTTTGCATTTTATGCTTGAAGGAGGAGTACAATTCGATTTAAAAAAACTTCAATTCCTAAATGACCATGGGCCCGACCTGTCGTTACACTTGCATCCAAAGCTTCCAAACCACAAGCTTTATATTGTCCATGTGCGGAAAATCTTACACTTCTATACGCGATTAGGAAGATGCTATAGGGGGTTTACGAAATTTTGCTGTGGATTTTGACCATATTGTAAACTTTACAGGCAATATTAGTAAACGTAGAAATGCCGTCGTGCGGAAGGAGACAGGATCGCTGGAACAAGAGCTTTATTCGCTTGACGTGTCAGATTTTTGCTCGAACCCACCATCAGAATGGGCATTTCACGGTATTAAAACTCATAAGTAGGAACTTTTTCAAAATTGAATTATTCTCTTCCGTCAAGAATAAGATTTAAAGAAGACGCAGTTTTCTGCCAAATGAGTAAAAGAACGAGTATTTTACGCATGTTTTCCATAAAATATATTTGCATTTAAAAGGGCATTGGCAATCAATTACTAATTAAGCAGTCATTTTCTACAATGTAGTTTTCGCAGGTGGCCGGAAAGCAGCTCATTCCAAAGCCAGCATCCTGACTTAACTGAAATATCTTAGGGCCCTGCTGCAAGATCACTGATCTCACAACCCTACGCAAGTAATCTATTCGAGTCGAAAACACATTTCAGAATTTCGGAGGTAGGGCAAAATGGAGCGACTGCGCCCTTCCCCTCCTGCAATTAGGTCGGATTGGTTAGCTCCCATACCGCGTGATAGCGGACGTCTCACTCGTCCTTTGTAAATATCTCTCTCTCTCTCTCTCTCTCTCTCTCTCTCTCTCACTTTGGCTCTCCTTTAACGGATCTTCACGTATTTGCAGCCTGTGTGTCCACCACGATGCCAAAGTTCCGCGACATCGAAGTCTCCTCCCTGCTCATCTACAATCAGGCCAACCTGGAGCTGCAGTTTGCGCACACCTTCTACTTTAGCAACTCCCTGCTAGAGACTGCCATCAGCATCGCTTCAATCAACCTCGAGGCCAAGAACACTGTAGTTTATGCCGTCGGTACGGCGCTCATCGTGAAGGGCGAATACGAACCGACGAAGGGTCGTATCCACCTGTTCCGCTGGGATCCAGAAAACTCCCGACTGGAGACCCTGTTGGTGCACGACGTAAATGGTGCTGTATACCGCATCATCGACTTCAACGGCCGTATCCTCGCGGGTATCTCGAGCTCTGTAAGCAACATCCTCTCAGCGCGTTTGACATCAGGGTCTGAATTTTGTCTAGCGTCGATTCCTTTAGGGTTTTCTTAGGACCATTGAGGGTTTGAGTGGGGCTGCAAACGCTGGAAAAGACAAAACAAAGACAGGTCTTTGGCGTGGTGTTATATACCGAGAGCTTGCAATTCGCAGGACGTTGCTCCTCTCAAACAACCTTTTGTAAAATCCAAGAGGACTGTAAAGGAAATTTTTAAAAAAATCAGTTTGAACAGACTGTAACTGTTCTTTTTATCTCGGTCCGCCATGGGCCACCACAAACTGGAAGGGTGCCATATCTGCACGAATCTAAGGAATTTCACCCTGTTCCTTATCCACTTCCTCGTTCGTCATGTCTTTTGATTTTTTATTTCCTTCGTCAACACTGTTTTCTCTCTCACTAGGTCCGTCTGTTTGATGTGAAAGATGACAGCCTCCGTCTCGCCTCATCCTTCAACGAAAATATCACTGTTCTTTTCCTGCGAAGCAAGGGCGACTTCGTTCTGATTGGAGACCTGATGCGTTCACTCACCCTGCTCCTCTACAAATCCAACATGAATAACTTCGAGACGGTGAGTCGCAATTACTCTCTAAGCTGCATTACGTGGTACTTCTTCAAGCTGCCATTCCTATCCGAAAAAGTTATCAAGAAAGCGCAGTTTCTTGTATCATTAGAAGTGTTCAGGATTCAACTCTCTCACTTCTAATCAATTTATGTACTTGGCCACCATGAATCGTCACTAACCTGGCGTGCCTGATAAATTCTGTCTCACTCAACCCGTTCTACTACGCAGTAGGTTGAACTATTAGACGTGAAATATTGCGATAAAGATTGGGACGGCTCAATTCCCAGCCCGTTTGTAATACTTCTTTCTCGTAACCCTGCAGTCAACCGTATTCCCTACTTAAATCAAAATTGGGCAATGAGCGCCAGTACAGTTTGGCTCTGGATTGATCAATCTTAACCCCGAAATGACTTTTGCTGGAAGTTTTACTCACCTACTTAAATGCAGATACTGGGACGGATTGCATCCATAGTCAATTTTCATAGCACATCAATTTCACTTCATACAGACAGACCTGATTCTCACTATCGTACACTTTCGGTTAGCTTTAAAACAGAAACTGGACTTGAAAGAAGAATATGCGATTACTCGAACAAGAAGTTTATTGTCTTGATGTTTTGGATTCTCACTGGAACCCATCATCAGAGACAGTCGCAGATAAGAATAGTGGAGGCACAAGGACCGCAGTATTTATAGTACGTACCTGCCGTGGGATTATGTGCGTACTACAATTAATGCCATGATGGCCAATCAGCCCGCGTTCTAGTCGTTAATGGCCGCGATTTCATCATCCGTGTTGAATGTTGCATAATGATTACTCGGCAGTTTGGCTTGCTGTAACTGGCGTCGTTGCTCGCTCGTATTTATAAGTAAATAAAACATCGTAGTTCGTGAATTTACTACGGTCAAATTATTTTCCAGCAGACTTATTGCGTGCGAGTTTTGAATTACTGTTGTTTGGAAAACGAAGTATAGCTTATTTGGACATGCAGAACTCAATTTCGGAAGTATATGCAAATTTAGTCCAAAACAGTTCTCTGCCAGGCCTCGAAAAACTTAAAGGTAAGCCGTGTGCTGAATTCCCACAGAATTAATACCACACACTCCTCAATCGGAACTAAACCACTACTCAAACTGTCAAGCATCACATGTGATCAAAGTTACAGTTGTGTCGCTGACGGACGAGTCAACTTAGCTAACAATCGTCGAAATATATCTGGTTGCCGACAACAAATGGGATTTTCGATTATATGCGCAGACTCGACCACTTTAAAGCCTATGCATAGCTGTTTGTACGTACTTGTTAATAGGCAGTACGCTATTACCGATAAAGACAAAGTAGGCTGGTAATAACCTACTGCCTATATCATGCGCCGCTGTGCGGCTGCTAGTTAGGCTCGAGAGAGAGAGAGAGATCCCGTAAGGCACAACGAAACGAGTGAGTTCCGTAAGAACGACCGGTGAACGCCCCTCTACCGTTGTACCCGTTGATGTCATCCAGGACTATCTTCTACTTCATGTCCTCTGTGTCCCCCTGTCCAGGTTGGTCGCCACCGCTGTCCGCGTTGGACGACAAGTGTTGAGATCCTCGATGATGAGCACTTTC
>CACRXP010000466.1:91070-131587 GCA_902702965.1 Spirometra erinaceieuropaei | reverse complement strand
TCCCCACCTCCCTGTTGCACATAAATGAGCACGCGTACAGTTGATGACCTAACTCGTGAAATATGCCTACTCTAATGAGAAATCACTGGCCGGCACGAAACCAGTCCCAATGCTTTCAGCCAATCATCAAACAGATAATGAGCGGCCTCCAGTTTAGTGAAAGCGCAAAACAAGTATTACGAGAACTATTTCATTGAGGAGAGAAAGCACTTTTAAAGAAAAGCGCAAATGTCGAAAACGTGAAAGGTGTGACATTAGTAGGCTTCGACTTGAGAAGTGTACAATGCCTTCCCATGCGAAAAGCCAAATAAGTGAGATGGTGTGAGCACAGTAGTGTTTCAAGAATGGTTTTTTCACTTACGTTTTCATCAAATATCCTCCGGGGGTTAGGGTTACATGACGTCCGGCACGAGGCCAAGTACATAGTGTCCGGTCATGTGTTTCAAGATCCTGTCAGGCAAGGTCGATGTACCTTTCCGTTCACGCGTTGTTCGATATTCGGTCAATCTAAACAAAGAGGTCTGACTGATACAGATGTCACAGGAATAGAAGTTTCAATAAGTTCACATACTGATGGGCTGGTCAGCGACTAGTAAATTTGAGTGCGGTCGGCAGATGCAGCATAAATGTACCATTTCAAGTATGTAAGGTGGACTAGTCTCCCGTTCGATTTATTTGCAGTTGTTTGACGGGGGGAGCACGTTGAGTTTCAGATCATTGAAGTGTCGGTGAGCACATCAGGAGTTTCAGCGCTTTCGGCCGACCGGCCTAATATAGATAGATTCTGCGCCACGTAATTATCAAAACCTTTAAGACATTTATTGAAGGCATTTGACGAAGTATTGCGCGCTTTGTTTTTTTTTCAGGTAGATGATCGTTTGAGTCACATATCAAAGCCCATCTATGAGGTGTTCACAAGAAAGTCAACGACGAATGTAATCTAGACCAGTTAGGAGACTTTCTCTAACAAGTTGTTCTCTTCAAAAGTGCTGTATTCTGTTGACGGACGTCCTCGCAGTTTGCCTTTCTACGCTGAAGCCACAAAAGGAATCGGGACTTTCGGTCGTTTTCTCCACTTTCCCAAAAATGCTGATAATTTTTCTACTTACTTTCCTTTGCCTACGACTATAAATACACAGAGGAGTGGCCATATAAATACTGACATATCGCTCGGAGTGTCGATGTCTTGGGCGTTCCGTCTCTAAATTACGTACAAGCAGTAATTGGGCCATACGAAAAGTGTCTTTCCATATGTTAAACATTCTAAATGACCCGTCGGTTGCTTAAAACGTATTTGCAAATGGGAAGGCATCGGCACTTTTAAATAAGTGATTTTCTGTGGGCATTATTACTAAACTTTGGAGCATGAAGTCACGCAAATTTGCAAACCCGACTTGAAAATCGACAAAACGTTTGGTTCTAAAAACAACCCGTTCGCAACCCACATTCCACGGTTAGAGTCTGACAAGAACATCAATTTTTAACTGCGGCAAGTTCTGTTTGGTAAAACTCAAGGTCAAATTATCCTCCTCTCAAAGCATGAAGCTTGGATACGCAAGACAGCTATTAGCACGGGGAATTACCCGACTGTATGGTGACATATGTGGATCCACGGTCAGATTTGTAAACATCTTGCCTGATACAATTACTTAGACGCATATTCTACACAATAAAAGAACATTTTCCGGATGGGGCTGGACGAATGACCATGACCATGCGTACTCATGGGGTAGAGGGTTGAGGGCATTCAGGAACCAGGAGGTAATTATAGTCTTGTTCTGTAAAGATGGCGTGGGAGGGGAATCAGACAGCGAGTTTTGCTTGCGCTTCGTAGCTGTAACGCAATAAGACAGGATGCGGGTACAAAGACGTAGGGCTCGGCTTGCATCACGGCCGCCTGATGTCCTGAATGAACGCCTTCTGAGAACACAACACTGGGTTATCTAGCCGCATAGCCATCGTCTTCGTCGTTGCAAGTCCTCGCTTGCGTAGGAACTTGGAGTGCCTCACCGGCACTTAACTGATGACTTCAAGTGTTTGGTTGATGTCTACCCGGTAGCAACTGTCGGCCAAGTGGGCCAAAGTTGGGCAGCAGATGGACTTCCCGGCGCAATGGTTTGGTCAGGCAGGCTCCTGCCTTCGTATCCGCAAATGGTGGTCGTTCAGGCTCTCAGACGGCCCTGATTCAAGCTGAGCCCCACATGTTTTTTACCCCCGTCCAGCGACGAAGCGTAGGCCAAACTCACCGGCAAATTCCCCTCCCACGCCATCTTTACAGAACAGGTCTATAATTATCTCCTGGTTTCTGAATGCCCTCTACCCCATGAGTACTGTTCATTGGCTTTTTTAAGATTTCACTGCTTTACTACAACTTTTATATTACTATTCAGGCCTAATAATAAGTGATAGAAAATGGGAGCCTGCCGAACATGACCTTCAAAAATTGATCTGTTTGTGAGTAGACAATGAGCTCGCTTGTGCCTTTTACCACCGGGGGTCAGTTTGTTGTCTTCGCGGAGGGAAAGGTAAATATACACTCATTTCCGAGTGAACAAACACCCGACCGGGCCCAAATGTGACCAGTGGGGGGACATTGCTATCATTTAGTTTCGATAAGGCCCCTAATCTGCCGGTCGAAATGTCGGCAGAAGGTGGGGCACTCTGTGACGGACGTTAATAAGCCCGAAACAGCTGCAACCTCGGACTCCCTCGACTTTTTAAGTCTGAGTCTGTTAAGTGAGAGTAATTTGCAGATAGGATTTTCTTTGTAACTTGATAAAACACCCCAGTGAGCCAATCTTTTACGAAGCGAGGCAGCTCTAATTAATCCCAGAGCAACGGTATAGAGAAGGACCCCACTTAACTGTCAGTAGACTGTGGATCCTGGCATATGGGATTTATCCTGGCATGCATTTGCAGGCCGTTGCAGAAATTGTACGGCCGACAACGATTACTTTCCACGACCTCACACATTAACTCAAAATCCGTTACTTTGTTAAATTTACGTTTTGTTTATTGTTTACTTACTACCCTCATCTCCGTTGTCGTACAATAGCGTAGGATAACACTTTCGGCATAAATCCAGTCAATCTCTGTGTTCGCTTTCATTTCGTCAACTTACTGTCTAGCTTGCTGCCTCACCCATAAAACTTCCTTTACCATTAATCTCCTATGGCACGATCCACAGTCTACGGACAGTTAAGTGGGGCCCTTGTCTACACCGTTGCAAATCTCAGTTATCACATGTTTCGGAAACGATAAGGTCCAATACACTTATTAATATTGTCTGTTTTGTGAAGGGTTGTTTGGAGATATGTGCTCGGACGTCGCAGTTTCAAGGGCACTGAGTTTCGTTACCTGCTCTAGGAACTTGGTATGACAATTCCCTTGTTTTCTTCTTATATTATGAAGTAAAACTGTAATCGCAGACTGACAAAACATTCACCGTTCCCTTTGCTTGCTGGTTGGTGGTAAACTGCCAACTGTGACGTCTTCTAGAAGGCAGGTGAAATGAGTGTGTTACTGGCACGACCGTAATAATCTTCACCGAACTTTATACGTCCTTAATACTAACTTCATAGACGTCCAATAATGAAATGTTGATCGTAATCAACAGTTTCCGTCTTTTCTGCAACATACCATCGACAAAAATATCGTATCTATAGTTGTAAATTCAGTGTACTGTCTTCTCCGTTCTTATCTGATTGCTAAGTTGGCCACGAACACCTGCGCACTTATGCGAGCCTAACATATGACAACAACTCGATTGAATGACTCCCTCACTTGTTATCTACGATTTATTAACACAACATAATCACTGCCACTTATGGCATAATGCCGCGAAATGAAGTCTGCATGTTTCAGCTACTGCTGCCTTACAGCGTGAAGATGCACCATGCAAGCTACGTCCAAACGCTAGATACCGCCTTTTTTAAACGTATACGTCTCGACATGGATAAGGGCCACAATCTCCCCAACGCTATATCCGGCGGTTGCTGTGACCTTTTCGACTGCTTCTGGAAGCAGACTTACGCCACATCTGTCATGGCGCCTCCTAGTTACAACAATCGGGGGCAGGTGGGGGCGCGGTGGCTAGCAAAACTAACTAGCTCGTCTACGCCTGACACACTGGAACCTGCTACTAATAGCGCACCTACTTAGTTTCAGTTAGGGGGCCTGGGGCCGCACAAATGTCGTGTAAGTTCAGAGCTGCTGTAACCTGACTCGCAGTTCTGAGTAGGATCTAGTTATTAACAAAGTGTCATTTCGCCAGTGTTGGCGTGTCTACACAGTTTAAGATCGTGTTTCTTTGTTTACGATGAGGAGAGTAAACGTTGGGTCGACAGTCTCTCCTCCCTCTCCTTCGCCTTTGGCCTATCCGAATCAAGATGATTGTGGGTGAGTGTGTTCCGTGTGAAGTCGCCGCCTAGCGTGTGATATCCGGGGGCTGAGATCTCACGCGAGTAGGGGTGCCATAAAAATCAGATTTGGAAGGGCCCGTTGCCCTCTTACAGCTTTCAGAGCCAAGATTTTTAGCTCATTATAAAAAATTCAGACTTCATGATGTTTTCAGTTGTATTTGCGCCAGACTGCCTCATTTTCATCTTGTTTCCTCTCTTTTATATAAGCTTGAGCTTCAGTTATGCAGCGGTACGCCCAGTCTGCCGGTTCATTGCAGTTTCTTGGTCGATTTGTAGGCGCTTGAGTGAGCTCCTCAGGACATTTTTGTATCATTGATTTTATCCGTTTAGCCCGTGAGCAGCTAGAAAGTCACCACAGAAAGTCGTTGGAACAAATGCCCTTTAGTTACCCTCACAAGATTCAAGTTGGACCTGACACAGGCCGTACACGCTTGTTCTTTCCGGGACCGGAGTGCTCGGATCCATTTTCTTCCACTTTACCAAAACGATACTCTGGAGACAACCGAGACGAACGGGATTCAACTTTCATGCCTATTCAGGTTTCCGTCATACAAAGATGCGTAATTCAAGCGAGGACCCTGTGCATCCTCGATTTTGTGTTGTTGGGGATTCCATGGCCACCCCAGACCGAGTGCTGTAGCCTTACAAGGCTTTGGCCAGCTTTAAGGATTCTCATTGTAGTCTGCTTTACAGGGAGCAGGGTGGTTATCTACCTGGTCGGAGCAACTACGGCTTCTTACCCTTCCTTCTCTAAACATCCGCTCGAGAGGGTGTAGTTCACACGTATTTCATCCGATTATCTTTTCTCAGTTAAACCATTCGCACTGAGAGTTGCGATTTCGATCTTGTATTGAGTCGACCCACGGAACATCTGAGTTGACTGCTGAATTTCCTTGAAGAGGGTAAAAAACGGAGGCGGTCAGAGTGGGTGGACTAACTCTGACAGGAGGCGGGGTGAGGCAAAATAACAAGGACGTGGGCTGTTGCCTCTCAATGGCGTGTTTAACATCCGCAGACCGCTGTCAGCCTGCCGAGAGCGTGGTGGAAGGCCCTCGTTAGGGCACATTGTCTAGCCCCCCCCTTTCGTCGCGAGGGCTGAGCAGCGTTTCCCCAAACAGGACCGCCTCGCAATCCCTGACACCTGCCAAATTTTGTCAATAGCAAGGACGTTTACTTTGTGTCCCTATATAATGAATGACAAAAAATGCCTGTCCTATAGGGTGGGATTTGGGATAAACAGGCATGAGTGTTAATGACTTAATTGCCTTTGAGACACCTATGAACACTGCTAATTTTGTACATTTTCATTCCTTCATGTAACTGTATTGGCCTGACGAAGAATTACGAAAAACACGAGTTTGCCAACTTGACTTTTCAAGTGTAACATGGAAATATTTGCGAAAAAAGGAAAATATGTTAAAACGAGTTGTGAGGGTCGTTTAGACGGAGAAGTGAGCATTCTTTCGACCTTGTTCTGAATATATTACTGGTCGCTGTGCCCTTAGTCGTCGGGCTCTAGGTCGAGCATCAAAGCACATTTGGAAGATCATGTCCCGTAACCTGCCTATTGACTGGCGGCCATTTTGACAGCTGTTCAATCACATCTGAATTGAAAAGTCAAGTTGGCGAACGCACGTTTTCGGTAATTCTTCCTCAGGCCAATACAATTACATGAACGAATGAAAATGTACAAAATCAACAATTTGCGGAACTTACACATCTGAATTGCCTATTATAATACTACTAGTTATGTTTCAGTAACGTTTGTTTATAAAATATTTTGCTTTCTCTGGCTCACTGGGCAAACTGACGTTCACTTCGGCGCTTCCAGACCGTTGAGATCGAATTACTTCCTCTGTAACATACTTGTGCTTATACTAGTTGCTGTACCACGCACTAGCCGGTGTAGATGTGCATATTTTCCAGTCTTGCTAACACTTAAAGTAGCTCGTCTATCTGTGCAGTTTTGATATTTCCAAATTGTTGAGGTATTTCCGTCGCTAGTAACAAGTAGGGAGTTCAAAGGTGCAAAATGAAATTTATCTCAAATAAACTGAACTGACCGATAGGCTTTTTGGGATGCTGAGGTGCTGATGAAATTTTGAACGCCTTCGAAATTGTCGAATTTTCCTCGTAAAATATGTGTTGAAAGGACTGGAATAAATGCCGGTTTGCAGTTGCCAAATCCGTTAAGTCCTGCGACAGGGCATCTTTTCCAGCCATTTGTGTCCTGCACCTGTATTATTATAAGGATTTTATGCTTGGATAAATAACATTATGGCTTAAATTACAGTTAAATCGATTAACGTGCTCTTTTAGCAGTTCAACAGTAATCACCCGATCCGTTTCTAGCAACTCAGAATACCACACGCCTTGTGTCCAAATGAATGCAGTATTTGACCTTTTCCACTGAACTCTGTGTTATATATGCCTTTGCACTCAGAATGGTCGAGGTGCGCTTATTTTTCACTACCCACCAAGTGTTTCAACTGGGAACCGGTTCGAAAAAGGAGAGGGTTTGGAATTCGAAAGATTTCTGAAACGTATTTGTAGAAAAATTTCAAAAAACGTGGGTTTCTTTATTCGGGTATTTGGCTTGGCATATTTTTTACCAAGATGCAAGAAGGGTTTTAGTTCTCAGGGATTCAGTAGCCGATCAGTAATTCTAAGCTTATATAATTCATGCTCAGGATCTTTATCTCTAAGAGTTCGAAGGTCAGCTAAGGGTCAAAAGCGATGGTTTAGAAGTTGTACGGAAGAGGGCCGAAATGCACACACAGTGCAATGGATGACGAAGGCTGACGTGAAAGCCGGCCCAAATGCATCGACAAAATTTCCTGACTCTCGGGTTAAAAGTAATATCGCGCTCATTGAAAATGACAAGGTTCTTAAGAACACGGAAATGTCGAAAGCTCAGATATTCGTGTCAAAGGAGTCAACTCAGCTTGTAAATTTTCATAAAGTCTGTCTGTGCAACCCACTGAGTAAAAAAACATTATGGATAAACAATTTTTAGAGGATCATTCTTACATGCAGTCGAATTAAGTACCATTCAAGACTTGACGTGGCATAAAGTAGTCAAGTGGGATACGTTTGATTGCGTTTCAAAATACTGTTACGCGAATTACACGCAGTTTTTTCATTTCTGCATGCTTCAGGAGCCAGTTTACTAAAGGAGAGAGAATTTCGTCTGACTTTACGAATATGGACGCCAGACGAACAGAAATTCTACATTGTTGCATATCGAGACGCCGATCAGTGACGAGGAAATCAGAATGCACTCAGCATCTGCAATTCCAAGCATATCATTTTCTGTGTATCGTAAGTGCACCGTAAAATAACTACTTGGTGTATTAGCAAGAGGTGAAGTCCGTTGGGTATTATATTGTCCTTGAGACGTCAGTGAATACATTATGTTTCTCGGTGATTAGAACAAGCTATCCAAAATGATAGATTGTGTTATCTACGTCTAGCAGTTCCTTCAAAATAGGGCAGTAATTGATTGCAGATGACGGGTTGGGTAATATTTTCGTGCTCACCCAAACATAATACCTTACTTGCAAAGAAAACGGGGGTATATACTGGAGACGTGGGACAAATATGCCCGTAACAGACTGAAAACTGCACCTTTTTATGAGGTGTTTTAAAAGGTAATTTCGATGACGAATGTCTACCTCCTTCGTCTCTTTCCGAAATGAAGTCGAGAAAGAATTCGACACTATTACCTCTCTTATGGACTTGCGTGACGGACGAAATTCCGTCTTCTATCTTCATTGATGTACTGTTTTCCCGGAATAAATTTGAACATGCCGACAGTTCGACCGTCGATTCCGACGATGTTCACCATATGTTAGGTGCAGCGGGCACAATGACTTACGCGTGAAGTAGTTTGAAGCTACAGTAGATTTTCGCAGCATCTATCGCATCCCCTCTTCCCCACTCCCCACTTGGACCCGGTGTCAAGACAGAGTCAAGGAGACCGGAGGCGGGGGAGCCAAACCGACGAAAAACTCAAGATTTAGCGTGATTTCTTACTCACCTACAGACGGCCATTTCGTATTTGTAAGATAAAGTAGACTGTTCAATCTGAGATTGACCTGGAGTTCCTTGCGTTATCCCTTCTCATGTAAGGCTCGTTGTACACTTATAAATTTACTACAGAGTCGGCACATAAACACTAGAATGATGCTCAAAAGGTTAACGCTCTGCGGTACCGTTCAGTTTCTGAATTACGTATTAACAGAAACTTGATCGCACAAAAAGTGTTTCACTGTGTGCACAAATGCTAAAGTTGCCGATCGAAGGTGGAATTTCTCTTAGTTACTTGCGGGATATTTTCATACGAGAGGAAAATATGACAGGTTAAAATAAAAAACCGGCAAAAGATGGTGTAACTTCTTTTCAGAAGTCCCGCAGATTTAAAAAGGAGCATTTTGAAGAAAGATAAATCTGCTATTTTTGGGAAATCACGCGTTTTTTAATACCCCGCCTAATACGAATTACGCAGACGAGATAATCAATTTTCAGGCTGACGACGGTGGATTTGGTTACTATTTCCAGTCGAACATGTGAGTATAAACCATCTCCCGAATTACAGATGATCTTGTCCTGAGTAAAGATAACGTAGTGAATTACATCTAAGTCAACCTGTTTGCCAAGGGGGCCTGATATTTTGGAGCCCATCCTTGATTTGTCCAGGTGTTGGACAAATTTCATGCACCTAATCCTGGGCAAGTAATGTAGGGACATTTGAACCATTTGCACGGTTCTGGAGGGAAAACCAATTCCACGAAGTCATAGTCTTTGGATTGGTGCTGAATCTCCAAAGGTGAAGGGCAAACACGAGACAGTTGCGACAGAGAACAAAGTGAGGAATATCAGTGTAGAGTAGCTATGCAAGGCTGTTTTGGAAACGTCTGACCAGAATCAAGTTTCCAATCTTCTGGATCCCTCCAAATTTTGCTGTATTTAAAGTCCAGCTATTTGATAGGTGCCCAGCTAACCAGGGAGGAAGTACGAACACCGGTGTCGTCACCGTTTGCTGTCTTTGCGGAAATAAAGGAACCAGACTGGCGTCGCTGGGTTTTCGGTCTGTCATCTCAGGAAGGAGAGAAGCAACGTGGTAGCTTATCCGTGGAAGCCGTTTGAGGTTACTGCAGCCTCTTGTCCCTATGTAGAGCTCACTGGATTGCCCGAATGCAGTGGCACTTTAGTAGGGGTTAAGTATATGCGTGGGGTAAGGAAAAATTATAGAGAACTGTCAACAATAATTTTTAAAGTAGGCGCTGTTCGGCAGACTTTTTGGTCGGCCCTTCGTCAGCAGGATGATATTTGCTGACCTATACCGCCCGCGGATTCGGCGCTGCTGAAATGTCTACAGTGGATCATTGTTCTGCATCCGCTCACGTAATTCATAGTAAGAGGAAAGCTCATTTTTATTAACAAGCAGTCAGGTAGTATAGAAAATATTTGAAATGTTGCTAGATGAAATGCGTGCGTCTGTCAGTAAAGCAGGGACGTTCAAACGCCGGTGATTTTACTAAACAACAGTTGGCATTTTCCTATCCAGCGCATATACTTTATCCTCGCGACACTTTTTGTCGTGTACCCAGGATGAAGATGATGTGACTACGTGTCGGTGAACAGGCTCACGTAATTCATAGGTGTTATGGAATATTTAAAATAATTCACGTTGGTCTAACTGTGGTGTGTATAGGACGTTGCAGTAAGTTGGGCGGGTAAACTTGACCCAAATGTGATTAAACTCGCGTCGTCCGGTGCGGTCTCGTAGCTCAGATGGTTAGAGCGCTAGCTGTACTAAAGCCTACTCTTGGTGTTGTGGATTCGAATCCCACCGAGGTACCGGGTTTTTCACGGTTGGGTCACAGTGAATAGAAAAATTCTTTGTTCTCGGCCCAACCTCGACGGGGGTCCACTGCTTTGCAGAATGTTGCCGTTTGCAGCGAGAATTTCTACCGAGAAGACCTTGCAAATGGTTACTTTGTGCTGATATCGTCTCCTTGGGTCGTTTTTTTAAAACCAGATTTGCCCCCAGTTAGGCCAAACAAATGCCATGCTTTTGCAGTGATTCTGCCTCAGCAGGATACAGTGTAATGAACCACAGAACGTGTACTTTACCAACTACTATCCTCGATGTAACTGATAACCCCTATGACCTCTCATAATGCGCACCATAGCACTGCAAATTAACTAACTTGATCTCGAACGTGTCAAAGCAGCCTTAAGATTGTTAGCATTTCTGGGAAGGACATTCTTCCTAAAGACCTAACAAACAACAGCTTCTCTTAAACACACCGAGCGAACTTTCAGGTCACTGTCGGCGACTGCGATGCTTCTGCTGTATCACCTTTTGCTTCAATCAGCCACCTGACCAATCCCTTAAGTATTTGTGCCCAATGTAACAAGCCAGACAGACTGAGGAGTTCCGTAGACCAAAACCATCCGTCTGTCACGGTTTCGTTTCCCATCGCCGCTGCAGGTCTCTGCCAACACGACATTTCAGTCATGGTTCCGCATCCAGGCAGACAGATTGCACTTTGGTACCCTCAATGCCCCGCTACTGATTGTAGAACTACATATTCATGTGTGGATTGCGTAGTTTTCTCGCACAAACGCAGCTTCCGGACAAACTATAAGATTTAAAAGCCGATACGAACGAAGATACGAGTTCCAGGAAGCAGCTCTGATTGATGGAACAACAGCTTTATCCACCTAACATTTTGAATTCCCGCTCGAACCCATCATAAGAGACAGCATTAGATCCTGCAACTGGCCGTGTACTAAGTACCCGTATCTGACACTGTCTGGTGGTGGGTTTGGGTGTGAATCCCAAATGCCAGGCGAATAAAGTTCTTGTTCCAGCAACCGCATCTAAGTCTTGTCGGACTTAAATACCGATGATTAGTCAACTGTCAGTAAGAAGCCTCCGTTACCCGTTCGAATGAGATTGTGTACACAAGCGCACCCAGTCAGATTAGGATGAATATAGTAGGTGTGCTAACTCATGAAATGTCAACCGGAATTCCGAAGCGTGTTTTCGTTTCGAAAAGATTATTTAAGTAGGGTTGTAAAAGTAATCGTCGTACAGCGTACTTCTATAATAATTCAGTTACCTCAAGATGCTGGCTTTCGAACAAACCTCTTTCCGGCTGCATGCAAAAAAGTATACTCTGTAAAAAAATAACTACTCATGTAACATGCTTTTTTCAGTGATTTTCGATGTCCTTAAAACTTCAATCATCTGTCATGGGAAACATGCGTAAAAATATTCATTACTTTGCTCATTCGGTAGAAAAGGACGTCTTCTTCCAATTTTATACTCAAAGGAAGGGTGTAATTCGGTTTTAAAAGTTTCTAATTGTGAGATTATTTAATACCGTGAAATGGCCTTTCATAAAACCTCATGTCTCTGCATCTCTCAATGTGGCTTATTACGTTAACAATAGGGCTAAAATCCACTGCTAAATTGTATGAATCCCATATCGTCACCTCTTAATACAGTAGAGAATTGTGTGGTTTTCCGTACGCGGAAACTGTACGGCTTGTAGGTTTGAAACCCTGAATGCAAGTTTAACGGCAGCTTGGGTTCAGAATTTTTCGGGAACTGGAAGTTTCTGAAAACCGAATTATACCCTTCCTTCGAGGGAAAAATTGGAAGACATAATTTCCTACTGAATGAGTAAAAGAAAGAACATTTTATGCATGTTTTCTGTGAAATATAATTGAATTTTTAAGGGCATCGAAAATCTATGAGGAAAGTGCATGCTACCTGAGTAGTCATTTTTGCAGAGTATACTTTTTTGTATGCAGCCGGAAGGAAGGTTGTTCAAAAGCTGGCATCCTGAGGTAACTGAATTATTATAAAATTATGCCGCATGATAGTTAGTTTTAAAACCCTGCTTAATTAATCTTTTCGAAACGAAAACACATTTCGGAATTTCGGTTGACATTTCATGAGTTAGCCCATCTACTGTACCTTGATTTTAATATATAAACTTCCTGACTTCCAGGCAGATAAGACTTTCACCGGAAAAAATAAACAAACGACCGATATATTCTGACAATAGTAAATGCAAGGAACCATGAGAGTGCATTAACATCAACATTTCAGACATGTAAAAAAATAAGTGTACAAACACGCGGGCTTCAGGAGTCTATGAATTCGGTGCAGTCTGCGTGTCAGCCTTGTGGCGCCGGAGCTCAGCAACTCCCTCATTGAGGAGCTGCGATATTGCATTTACCCTGCCAGTCAGTGCGCGTCGAACATCCTCACTGGCCAGTCGGGGGGCGAGACGCGAGAAAAATCGATCGGGATGCCAGTCTACTTGGAGTTGTCGAAGTGATGCAAAGTTGTGACCAACAAATCTGAGCAAGCCCGGCACATCGCCCTCAGCAACTGGCAGCCAGGGAATATGACTCAGGTTGCCCAGCGTGAGTGGTTCGTGATCTGAGAGGAAAGCTTGCCACTGCGACAAAAACTCCGACAGCTGCGATTTGCGCGCCGGTGCAGCTGTGAAGAGAAAGCCACGCTTTCTTAGGCCCTCGGCATGACGCTGGAAGAACTGCTGACGCTCTTGCTCGACGCTGGCTGCTGACGAAGTCGTTGGCGTCTGACGTGTGTTGACGGTGGGGCGTCTGTGTCGACGTTCGTACTCAATTCGGATAGTCTCAAATGGGTCTTCTGACGTATCCGTCTCCACGAAACCTAGAAGGATGACAATTCGGTCAGGCTACCAACTGAAAATCCACAAGCATAAGTTATTAATCAAACTAACCGAGAGCGCATCCACCTAAAATTGATTCATTTTTGCTAGGGGTTGCAGTACAGTCGTGACACAAATTTGCAACCCAGTCTCCTTCTTGAGGCAATTGTATGAGGCGGCTACCAGAGACAAGAGAAGAGCTGTTGAGCTCTGACATCGCAGCTCCATCCATTCATGTATCGGCAGTCATTGCGGTAACGAAACTCCTTCACAAACCGAAATGGTGGAACGGAGGGACATCTAACCTGCAGATAAGCTCATACTTTTCGCTTTCAAAGGCACTGACTGCATAAAATGATATCTACGTGGACTTGTCACCGCTTTTATAAATAGGGAACCTCTTGATGGAAGGACTGCAAAAAATTGCGTCCCTCCAACGGTAAACATAATCCGACCTAATGAAAACAGATTGAGCCCAAAAGTGAAATGACACAAGTCAAATCAGCTGGAGACGATCATAGTTTTGCAAAGTAATTAGGGACGCTAGGCATATCGGAATGACAGTATGCTTATTACACATTTCCGATCAGCGGACCTTGCCGAATAGTCCGTCATAACGTCAGACAACCTGGGGACTGCACACGATTACTCAACAAATGCAGCAAGAACGTATAACCGCAATTCCAAGGGCAACCTCGGTGGGCGACACCATGTAAGTGAAATAACGGTTCGAACGTCGCGACCGACGATGCCCACCGTCAATTTCAACTATGTCCACCGTGTGCTCCACAGCAGGGTGAGAGCAGGTAAGGTGACTTGTGCGTGATTTAATTTATAGTGCTAGTGGACTTGCACAGCACCTACCACACTCTCTCCTTCCCTCCCACCTGTACCCGGTGTCAAGACATAGGCAAGAAGATCGGAGGCGGGAGAGACCGCGGGGGGTGTTCGGAGCAAACGATCCTAAAGACAGTCCGCTGCTTACATTTCCTGCGTGGAAAGTGTTAGTGAAGTTGCCTCCCGCTTTATTCTCGAATTCAGCCGTCCGTTATTACCACTTGTAACTTCGTGTGCAAGAGAGGGTCTTCGAATGCCTACAACTGCAATTTCGAGAGTTTGTAATCTCCAAAATTAGTAAACCTACTTACAAGTAAAAGTAGGCTTTCTTTTCTGACTTTTGTCAGCACCAGCCGGACCTATAAAAATTCCCGAGTCAAATGACGATGAGAAGCCCATTCTACACCAGTAGCAGATATAAGAACATCATCCATTACATAGTCTATATATATAGAGATTTTTAAGGTGAACGACAATATCCTACGAGACTTTAAACACCTCGTTCCTCCGAGGCACAAGGGGCAGTATCAAAGTTTGGCGACTCAATATGCTTCACATCTTCCCCCCGCTACATTGTCGCCATCTGCTCGCGATCCGTCCCCTTCTAGGAGTGTCTTCCCCTTGTCTTTTGATCAATCTGTAATTTTCGGAAATCGAACGTCAGTTAAATGTCCGTAGAGAAGGATACAAGGAGCAAGTTGGCGAGAAAAAGTAAAAAGTTGAATACATAGAAATTCCAAACAGAAAATGAAAGCAGACTGAGCGAACTACTTGCGACATGACTAATGGACGTCGCAAATGTACATCCGAACCAAATTCTCTGTGTAGATTTCTGCTGGTCGGACAGCGACAGTTAAATCAACTCAACAGGATTCCGGAGCGTAGTGCATAACTGACGGGTTTCTAATTCGTCCATAAAAGTAAGTATTGCAGGTAGGGTCGATAATGAATATGCCTTCAACTACGCTGGTCTGAGGGAACAGTAGCCAGATAAACATAATGCATATAGATTTTCTACTTTTCCGAAAGAGAGATTGGCGAGTGAACGTTCCTTTCGGTAAATTCTCATCAGGCCAATACAATTACATAGGGCGGGGTAGAGTGAGTGAAACAAAAATCGATAAAAGTTAGGTTTTAAATTATAGGCTCGGCAAGAGCGGAAGGGCGCCGAAAGTTGCATGTGGTTAGTCAACCTTTGACCACGGTAAGCGCGGAGCCTGAACAAGGTTCTTTTGGGCGCATAGGGTCGGTTTTCGTAACCTTATGGCGGCCGCTTCTGCTGTTGCTAGCAGGCGCTGGCCCAGTAGCTTAGGGTAGCTCGAGGGGACCTTGTAAATCACACGAAATGCTTCGGTGGGGTCCACACGATGCCCTGAGTCCACTGCATGCGCAAGGATGGCGCTGTCTATTCTCCTAGTTTCACCCTTTGCCAGCCATGCGGGAAGGTGCTCTCGTATTCTTTTGGAAAGGCGCCGACTCGTACGACCAATATAACCTGCTCCACAGGAGCAAGTGAATGAGTAGATGCACATTGAGGCGGTCTGAGGTGGCAGCCTATGTGCATCTACTCATTCACTTGCTCCTGTGGAGCAGGTTATATTGGTCGTACGAGTCGGCGCCTTTCCAAAAGAATACGAGAGCACCTTCCCGCATGGCTGGCAAAGGGTGAAACTAGGAGAATAGACAGCGCCATCCTTGCGCATGCAGTGGACTCAGGGCATCGTGTGGACCCCACCGAAGCATTTCGTGTGATTTACAAGGTCCCCTCGAGCTACCCTAAGCTACTGGGCCAGCGCCTGCTAGCAACAGCAGAAGCGGCCGCCATAAGGTTACGAAAACCGACCCTATGCGCCCAAAAGAACCTTGTTCAGGCTCCGCGCTTACCGTGGTCAAAGGTTGACTAACCACATGCAACTTTCGGCGCCCTTCCGCTCTTGCCGAGCCTATAATTTAAAACCTAACTTTTATCGATTTTTGTTTCACTCACTCTACCCCGCCCTATGTAATTGTATTGGCCTGATGAGAATTTACCGAAAGGAACGTTCACTCGCCAATCTCTCTTCTGAATATAGTGATGGGGATTTTCACACATTTTCCGAAAGAACGTTTTTGCCATCAAATAATATCTCTTGGGATGCCTGCGTTCCAGTTCATACGAATGCATGTATGTATATTTCAGAGTGGAGGCGGCAGAGTTTGGAGAGTAGATCAATACAGCACAGTTTTGGGTTTGTTTGTCTTCATTCAGCCAACCATAACCCTGACGACCAGCTGGGACCGGAAGCACAAACATGCGCACAGACGCACCTGGCTCAGCTGGTCCACCACTGGAGTCTACCAGATGGGCCGTAAGCACTTTAACAAATTGAAATTCATCGGCAACTCGGCACCTGTCATATATGTGGAGTAGAGGGACATTGGAAAAAAATCGACTTGTACACCTGAATCTTCAGGTTGGTGACACTAAAGCGTCGTCAGACACAATGAATATGGGCTTGGATTATCATAGTAGTGCGTTTTTGGTCTCTAGTTCAGATAAACAAAGCATTAGTACATGAGGTGGGCACAGTGTTAGGATAGATGTCGGAGATTGGGGAGAGGAAGTATGACTGTTGTTCTTCTATTGAAGGGAGAGGGGAATAAGGGTTCAATGAGACCTCAGACGGTCGGATATGGGATAGCGGTCCTCAATTTGGGATGGACACAGCGGAGACATGCGCCGTGTGGACAGGTTGTCGAAGCGAGCATCTAGATCGACAGAAAGACTGACACTAGCTCTACTAGCGTACCAAGCCTCAAAGAATTCTTGCATCTGATTTAGGTTGACTATGGTGACCGCTTCAGTCTGGCCCTAATTTAAGCGTGTGCAAAAACAGAATTCAGGGTGCGCTGAAGTGTAGCCAGTCTGTGTTGTGTAAAAGGAGTCCAAGGGAGTCGGACAGTCGCAGGAGTAACTAGCACGTCAAACGCGGTAAAGGACGTTATTTTGGCAAAAGTAAGGAACGGAGACCCTTATTTGAAGTAGCGCTGTCTGCGGGGTCTACTGGCTTTGAGAGATGCATGCAACGGTATTAGATGTTGATACTTAGTAGACATCGCAATTACGTATTTCGAAGACGTGTGATTCGCGATTCGGAGGGATGGGAACGACCAGATGGCCCTACTTGGCTTCCTTCTCTGTCACAAAGATTGTGGTTGCCTGAAAACCGAGTGTCCAGGAAAGCAACAAATGGGACGCAAGTATTGAACTTTGGGGATAGCCGCCAAATCCGCCATCAATGCGCCTGGGTAAGGGCGTTTTATCAGCACCTTGAGACATACAGCAGTGAACTAGAAGACAAGGCTGTCCAGATGCAATATCTTCGACAAATGCTCATGGCGAATTCGTTAACTGGGTTCGATGTAGGTGCGAGATGAGAGACCAGATCGTACCGGCTCCGAGATTTGGTGGACGCGTCTGTCCGTCAAGAACGTACCAGGAGTCATAAACCGCCTTCACATGCCACTCAAAGTCCCCGTGGGGGGAAACGTCCGGAGTCGCTTAGTTTATTTGGTGCATTTGCGAACAAGGCGCCAACGACGGAGAAACCGGAGGATCACTACCAACGAGGATGGCTGGATGCACATCAGCGGTCAGAAGGAAAGAAGCTGACCCTCAAGCCGCGCCTCATTCGACTTGGCCTAGTCACACCCCCAAGTTTGACGGAGCCGAACTTCTCATACGAGGTGGTTTGTCATCTCAAAGCCCGTCAGACAGTGCAACAACCACTTACTTCTTCATTCACTGCCAAGACTGCGCGAGCCGAGTAGTTGGTCACGTGAAGGGCGCGTGCGTGAACGTTGTTTTCAGTGAGTGTTGATGAGCCAAATTGCTGGGTTATTTTCACGCCAATCACCAACGCCGGGTGATGAAATCATGACGATAAACGACCAGCCTGATGACGGTCAAGTTTAACGTGAAACCAAGTAAAAACATCGGCGGAAACAGTGCTAGTCATCCTTATCCGTTCAAGCGTGAATCCGAAAAGAGATGAATGATCAGACCTCAGTCCCAACCGTATGCCTGAACCCGCCTTCTCATTTGTATCGGCTACCAGTGCCTCCAGCTTGAACAGTTGTCTTTGCGGCTGCGAAATTGAACACATACCCATGTCGCAAGCAGGGACAGAGACCTAGGATAACTGCTCCCCGTACCACACCTAGTTTGTGCTTGCGCACGCGGGTTAGCGCTCTTCTGCGACCTAAGCTGCGCAACTGCAACCGGACAATTTAGGTATGAGATGCAGTACCGGATTAAGGAATGTGGTTTACTTTGCCCCTGGCCTTCGTTGTGAAGCTGCGCATGGTGTCTCTGCGATAGAGTGCGACCCAAGGGCCTTGTCCCTCGCGATCGACTTGAGGGTTTCGGACAAAAATGGGTTTTGGGAGCCATTTCATATTAATCGGTGGCCACAATGTTGGGTCACATTTGCATTTTCTTGAGGACTGTCGCAGTGAGTCGCGCAAGCTTGAAGGAAGTCCTCAGAAGGCTTTTTTGCTTACCTCCGCATGGTGACCTTGAAAACTGTGTGTCGTTTGTAGGCTACCAATTGACTTTTGTTTTGGTATTGACAGAACGTCATGGAAGATCTGCTGCTGTTCACTGTAGTTTTTTTTACTCGAAATTTGCGTCTGAGAAGATTGTGTGGAGCAGGGCGCGAAAGTACCACAGCGTGTTCTTTCTGGCGACAAGATGCATGTCAGGAGGCACGGAAGGAACTGCGAGGTGGATGGGGAGCAAGTCACTTGAGAATTTTTAAAATTACAGGGTTGGGTCGCATTTTTGGGCAACATTTAATAGTTCCGGAACATCTGGCTTGCGGATCTTGAGCAGACCATAGATGGTCTCACTTGACGTCATTCATCCGACATGGCAACCTTTTTGCGTGCGAGCTCATTGGGCGGACTGCTCAACTGATCTGTCATTCTTCTAGTATCCAATACATGCAAAGGTCTGCAAAGTTCTTGGTCATCAATAAGACTTCTGGGTTTTTCAAGGTAATCGTCTTGATTCATTCAAATCGAAACATTTTATTGTGGAGCACGATTATAAGCTCTTCATAAATTGTGAACCACTTTGCCCAAAGCACTTGCTAGGTTTGTGTGCCACCAGCAATAAGGAAACACCTCGTCAGATGGCGCGTTTGTCTGTCGACTCGGTCATCACAGGCTTAGAAGTGGTAAAATAAAAAAATTCCACTACTAATCGCCCCGATAGCAGAGAGTGCTCTACGGTAAGTCCAGGTAAAATCGACGACGTGAAAGCGGACGTTTCTACGTTTTGTAGTGGATGCGGACCATACATTTCCAAATATATAATTGGATTTATAAGGGCATCGAACATCGATGGGAAAAATCATGCTACTTAAGTAGTCATTTTTCGCAGAGCGTAGCTTTCTTAGACGGCCCGGAAGAAGATCACTGAAAAGGCGACATCATGATGTGTCTGAAATATTCTTAGATCATACAGCACGGTAATTAACATTACAATTTTACATAAGTTATCTTTTTGAATCTAAAACGAATATCAAAAACTCGGTTGAAATTTCATGAGACAGTTTATCCACGGTAGATCTCCGTCTATGCATGCCACAACATGCCCGGTGCCCGTTTACCAACCGAATCTGACCGCGCACAGTTTCACGGAGTGGAGAATCAAACTGGCTGCTCTCATCTGTACCTTCAAGCGTGGTGTCAGCTCCTGACCCATCAGTTCGAGTAACAGAGCTCGGAGACATTGAATCTTTCTAAGAAGCCTGGCCTCTGCTACAGTTCAGAGGAGTTCGAAAAACTCGTGGAAAAATAAGGAAATCGTCATTTCACAAAGCAGAAGAATTTGCACCACGAAATCTCAATCAAATGCTAAACCAAAAGCGCGCGGTACCGACCGGAAGGTAGAAGCATGTAGGACGCCCGCTCGCGTTTTCGAGGCACCGGAGAACAAGACGTCGTCCGGAAGGGATAAAAGACTGGAGAGGAGAGCTTAGGGGGGATCCGACGTCGCACGGTAACTGAGCTTCACACCTGCACACCAACGTATAGTAAGCCGACAACCGGACTCAATGACTCTACCGTTAAGTAGGAGGGAAGAAAGTAGAGAAGCTGAAGGAGACAAAGGCGTGCCCGGTCTAGTTGGGTGGGTGGGAGTCAGGGGAAAGAGGATGCCCAAAGAGGGTGGGGTGAGGTAAAGGGGGGGGGGGAGAAGGGGTCGGGTGCCTACGGCGACTGAAGTGACAGCCCCGGTTGAGGGGGTGGGGGTTAGACTGGTTTTTCGAGTGCCATCGACAGCCACAAATCACACCGCTGGCAAGGGGGTGGCCCAGCAAGGCGTGGGAGTGTGTGCATGTGGCTGTGAAACAAGACATCTCCGGTGGGGCCTCAGCAAAAAAAGCAACAGGACGTGGGAGAGAGGCGTCCATGCCAAGGCGAAATGACGGTGGTAGCTGACTAGATAAACGGCGCTCGTTTTGGAGCACAAGGCCCGAACCCATCCCCCCCCAGGAACAAACAGGAAGACGTGCTGGGGCTTGGGACTGACGGTGGGGGAGGCTGAGCCGTGTAAATGGCCGAAAGTCTTGTAAATTGTTGCGTTAAACTGCTGCCAACGAAGCAACCAAAAGTGGAATTTGTGTGCCAGTCTCAACAAGGCAGTTTTAAGGGAGGTTGTAAGCAAAAGAGGGGAGTTTAACAAACAAGTTTTGAGGTGCCAAGGCGACTCTACTCGTAATTTAATTCCTTAAAAAAGTGAAGAGAGCGATGAGCGTTTGTTTCATGCTGCAAACAACAGGCGAAAGGTATGAACGTGTTTGGCCTTTGCGAGCCAAAACAGGCTTTGAACTTATTTTAGTCTATGGGGCATCTGTCAAAACCGTACCAGAACATCACGGCCATAACTGTACCCTTTTTCCATCAAGGTCCCTACCCCTCAAGCGCAGAATGCATTTTAAGCCATTTCATGCATCAGATCGTCATTTGCCTCCGCTGCTACATCTAGTATTAAGATAATTCGCCTGCTGTGGACGCCGAGGTCTACCAGTATTTTGCGAGATGGAACCAGTAGTGACCGGCGCGTGAAGTTATTTATGAGGAGGCGGACTGGTTAGATCGCAGTTGGTAGCCAGGAATGGGGAAGCGGACGACGACCTTAACCCCTAATCCTAACGTTAACCCTAAGCATAACTCTAACCTCAACCTTAAACCTTAACCGCTAACATTAACGGCAGCCCTAACCCTAACCCTAATCGAAATCGTAAACAAAACCGTTGCCCTTAGACATAGTCGTAATTGGAAAACCTAACCGAAATACCGAAACCTAATCGTACGCGCAAACCCTAACCCGAAAACCTAAGCCTAAAGGCATAATCCTAACCCGAAAATCGGAAACCATTAACCGGTATCCTAATCCTAAAGTCAGACGTAAAACGGACGCCAAATGGGTCAGATGTGATTATGCAACCCCACAAAATATCCCCGGTAATTAAACCCCGCAGCCGCCTGTAATACGGGGCCTGGCTACCAACTGCGATCTAGCCGGCGGACTTGCGCAGCACACTCTCCTCCCACACCAGTCACCGTCCACCGCCGGGCGCGATGTCTGACAAGGCTAAACGCCCCATCTACGCGACCTACGCACCAGCTGGTCCCTGACTCCGTATGTAGTAGGATTCATTCAAGGGGTCCTAGATCCCACACGCGTGGGAGTGTCGTATAGGGGTCGTTATAACCTGATTCTCTCCTCCCCCCGGGGGGCATGATGACAGTTGGCAGATTTCTAAGTCGTAAGTGATAGCGTGTAGCTTGTCTGAGTCAAGCCGACTGGAGATGAGATTAGGCGCGGTGGCTGACGCGGTGGGGACGCCACCGTCTATAGCGCGCCGCATGTATGTAATTGCAAACTACCTGAACAGACAGACGTTATTTAGAGGTGAATTTCAACGGCTGGATTCAATGCATCAGAATGAGCTTCAGAGCCAATGGTTCCAAAAGGACAAAAAGTAAATAACGGATTTTTGAATGTTGGCAACGACAGGGTGTAGGGCCCGCGAGTAGATGGCAACTACAACTAGGATTCAGTGCGACTGTAAACATCACCTATTTTTTACGGCTCCCATTGCTTGAAATGTCATTCTCTTCTTGACCAAATGTTAACTTACCAGCGGCGCTTTATTTAATGTCCATTATTTTTTAATTGGGTAGCGCTGGGCGGGTAAGTTGACCCAACTGTGATTAAATTCGCATCGTCCGGCGAGGCCAGGTAGCTCAAGTGGTTGGAGCGTTGGCTGTACTAAAGCCTTCCCCTTACTGCGTGAGTTCGAATCCCACCGAGGCGCCGAGTTTTTCACAGTTGGGTCAATAGGAAAATAATTTTTATTTTTTTATTATCGCGCCCACTTTCTTTGCCAAATGACAGCATACGATGAGGCTTTCGACAGGAATTTATCTATTTTCTGTGTCTTCTTGTTCTCCGTCCTGTGTGTTGTCCCATCCGTAAACCCCCTCTACCACCAAAGGTTAGCTCAAGTTAGTTGTGGGTCCTACACCCCACTGTTGCCGGAATTTTTACAGATGATGTTGTTTTTCGAATTTTTTTAATCGAGTCGGAATAAGACAGATGAACACCATACCTTGATAGACTAACGATGCCTCCACACATGACAGAACATGGCAATATGCGCTCAGTTCTATGATGTGTTTGGAAGAGAGATAAGCTGTTAGCTGCTTGTCGGACAACGCAATGCCGGAATCTTCACGGACCAGCTACAAAGACAGCCCATAAAAGAACAGGTCTCGGAGACAAAAACGGAACGTCAAAATATCAACTGGGGTTGGGACGTGGTTGGCTGAGGGGGGCGAAAAGGTCCGAAGCAGTCATTCAAGTCTGCCGGCAGTGATCCTCGCGTAGGAAAAGTATGCGAACAGGATAAAACACGAACCGAAAAACAGCGTCTTTGTTGAAGATCCGCACTATGCAATTGCTAGCTTTTAACAGCAGGGAGATATCGTGTCTTGGTTGAACAAGTACGACTCGAAAGCCACGCAATTATGCTGGCTCAGAAACGTACCCGCTAAAACACAAAATTCGAAAACCACGAAAATTCTTGGCAGGTGTCACCCTTCTTTCAACCCGATCTAAGAAACAAAAAAACCTCGAAGATCAGCCACTCTCGTTCGCTCTATTAAATTGCGACCCTCAAAAGTGATTCAAAATAAAGGCTAAATTGCAAAAAAGTCCGGTAGCCTTTGACTTCATGCGAAAGTGCTACCGGTCGATTAGTCTGTGAGCAAAGCGGTATTTATAACGGAATCTCGCGTTCGTTCGCTGCCAAAGTCTAAACAACTTCGGTCCCCGGATACCAGCTATACATCCGTCCAATTGCCGCGTAAAATAGACCCGAAAACGCATCGCTATGTAGGCGCAGGACAATGTGCTAGTATCCTGAATACCTCCGATTATTGCTGAGCAAAATGTGCATCCGAGAATTTTTACTTAAAGACGATGAAATTTCGATCTCTGGGAAATCTGAAGAAGAAGAAGAAGAAGAAGAAGAAGAAGGACGGCACCTGACCAATTTAGGACAGATTACTTCCACTATAGTAGATTCCAGTGGAATGATTCAACTGAAGCCTATTTAAAAATGCCTATCGCAAAGTTATTTGACGACAAGGAAGAGTTGATGGAGCTACGAAAAATTCACTGTAAGAAGGGGTTGTTTCTCCAAAAATAAAATGAACTTCATCGAGTGGGTATATTATGTAGCAAGCAAAGTGCCCACGTTTGGTATCGTAGATTCCGACCGGTCTAGGAAAACCAGGTTTGTCTTTGAAGTTCAGAAATAAGCTCCCAGAAACATAAAAACCTCCGATTTAGTAAGATGTTTAAAATGAGTAAATGCTTGTTATACTAAGGCCGCGTTTTCGAAAATTTCCAAGAAAACGCTGAAATGTGAATAAAGAACGGAGGATGACGATCGGAACATGTTTCCCCTGTACAGTGAGAAAACCCAAAAACTTTACATCCAAAATCCCAAAAAAACATGCGCTGGGTAATTCTTGTACGTGGAATACAATTTCAAAATGCAATAATTCAAGCAAAAGTATCAGACAGCGTGAGAGCCCCATTTGCATGTATTAAGAAAGCTCCCAAAACCGCCAATGAAGATCAAAAGGGGTCTAATATTTACAGACAGAACTGGTGCGAACCATTTATGATGCCATTTGTTTGTAAAAAAATACCCATAGTGGTATTACTGAAGCAGGTCCGCTATGGCGTTCCTGGACGCGGAATGGCCTGGTGCAATTAACGTCATTTTACGCAGTCCTGAACACCATAAACAGGGGGTGTTTTTTGATAGCATGTACTGTAATAATGGCAGCTGTGCTAAATTCGAGACAAACACAGTGCGCCGCAAAGACTCCATTGATCATGGCTTGGCTGGACTTTCAATAACTGCGGTTTCAAAAGTCTCACAAAAACGCTTATTTTTGAAAGTAATGAGGAATGCAAGAAAAAAAAACAGGAAACCCGCCAAGCTTGGAGACACATCCTTAAGAAGACCCTATTTTACCCCAGATTGACAAAAGGATTACGCCACGGAAGTGTGACCAGGTTGCGCAGTCCTAAAACGGAGGCTCCGGATAAAAACTGAACCAATACGACCGAGTTATCTGGTCTCTACATAGGATATCAACCATTCTAATAAGACCAGATTGGTGGAACGTGTGAGTAACAGAGAGGGGAAAACGAGAAACCCGTTTCGTTCCGATTGCATGGTCTTCGTAAACAAACGGAGGCATAAGTTAAACAACAAAAAAACTTTCGCTGTGCAGCAGTGGGGAATACGGATTCGACTTGATGTCTGCTTCGAAGATTTCGCCCAAAGAGGATAAATTGACAGCCGCCCAAGTATTCGCATGCGCATACTGACACTAACTCTTTCAGTCGCCAGACTGTGGCACTACAAAGTGAATCCCCTGGGAGTGCAATACTAACTCACGAAGAGATCCTCGCCAAATGACTGCAAACATGCAGAAAAGAGGAGGCTTTGTATGAATCAACTGCAGGTATGGGATGGAAACCTGTTAAAGTACGCCCCTGAAATAGGCAGTGTCTCCTGTGAGAAGCCCTCGAGGTCAGCAAAAGGGCAGAAATCTACTGTTGAGCCAAAATGAGCGCAGAAACTAAGTTAGGTGAAACAGGAGAGGCGTAAAGAAGTGCAGAATGCAAGTGGTCCGATAAATGGGATATAAGAACTCAGCATGCACATCTGCCATCTTTACGGGCCACAAGTAATGGCGTGAAAAGAACTGGGTGAGATGACGTGATTTTCGACGCCTTAAAACGTTAAGGCATGAATGTGAAATGGCTTCTTATATCAGTTTCAACGTGTGCCAATTTGGTGGCAACAAAGTCGAAGGCCTCAGCTTTGCTATGGTCAAACTCCTTTTGGCAAGCGAAGGTGTCAATTAATGGTACAGAGGGTGAAGGCCTATTGATAGTCTAAAGCTCCGAGTACGTGTGAAATGGCATGGAGACCGGGAAAACTGTAAAGTTTGATGTGTTTCAATTTTCGTATGGAAGAAATTACTGTCAGAATAAAACGACCAAAAGATGTGTGAGGGCCGAGAGGTCGGGGAATAAAACTGTAGCATTTACTACTGCAAAAAGAAGTGGATTGACGAGGCCTAGGTTGACAATTGGAAAATTACTGCACGAAGAGTTTCGACCCCCAAAATCGTATATCCGGTAAAGCAATTGGCTTGGCCCTTCCCCCTATAATTTGGACTGGAAATAAAGACCGTAAAAGTGGCTGGGCCATTGTCGTGTTAGACCAAAGACTACACCGCGTGTCTTTGTCGATAATGCCATTCTGCCTGTATCATGCGTCGCTAACCGGCTGCTGGTTGGGCTCGAGAGAGAGCCCATTAGACACAACGGAACGCGTGAGTTCCGTAAGAACGATCGGTGAGCGTCCCCTACCATTGTATATTCCTGATCGAAAAGCGACAGGACAACAGGCTCATGGCCCAGTGGTTAGAGGCGTGGACTTCTAACTAACAGGTCGCGCGTTCGAGACTCGGGTGTTCCACACTTCGGGGTTGGGTATGACTGGCTGACGACGACTAATAAGCCAGAAATGGCCATTCCAGTCTCCCTTGTCTTTGTCGGTAATGCCATTCTGACTGCACCACATTCGCGGCTGGTTTGCGTCAGCTGGGCTGCGCTGAGTCTGCGTGAGCCATAAATTACATGCTGCTGGCACGCATTAGATGGAGGTCCATGCTAAGTCGGCCGCTGCGTCCAACCCCATCATCGAGACGGGTCACCAGAGCACGGAAGAGAGTGAGGTTGATGCGGAAGCACCTATCGCCAGGGCAATGCAGCGCATTTCTAACTATAACTAGTATGACGTGCTTGAAACTACCACGACGCGAGACGAAATCGTGGTTTGAAAGCCTGCAAGCTGAGACTGGGTTCACATTTGCGACGAAGTTTCAGACTACGCTGCCTCCTTAGTCTGGCCTCTACTGCACCTCTTGTCTGCAAAAGCCAGATGCGGTTTCACGTCAGGTCAGTCGGCGTGCCCAATCCCATCTGCAGTCTGCTTGACGCAAACAGGCCACTGATGTGGGGGGAAGAGAAAAGAGAGATTGACGTCAACCAACTTCGACAGCGACAGTAAGTTTCCTCAGTGCAAACGACCAAGGCGCATTTTGAAGTATCAATAGCTCTTTATCCATGTGGACTCAACAATGCGAGATGCGAGACACCCCTCCCCCTTACTGGACGTTTTATTTCGAGTTTAGGAACAGGCTTGCGTGTGGCGCGCGTAGACGGACTGTGTAGATTTGTTAGTCGTTGTGAGCACACACTTGTAATTAAAACACGATGGATGTGGGAATTCAGAAAGCAGCAGACAGTATTAGAGTCTGCCTCACTAGAACCGTATAAACGTGCGAGTAGCTACTGCGCCCTTCGGACATTGGTAGACCTCGTCATTGGTGACCATAAACCTATCGGAATGGATGTATAAAAGCGCCGCAGAGGTAGAGATACAGAGGCAAGGTAGATTCGCAGCTGCTGCTCTGGGCTTATACGCACATCTGTCAACCAGTCACAATGTCGACCATCATCTGCCGCTAACTACAAGCCGAAATGGATATGCGCGACGTAAAACGCCCGTAAATGAGGCAAAACTAGGTTGTGTTTTCTGGGTCGAGAAGACAGTAATAAGTTCAAAACAACTTCTACAAGGAAAATAAAACAGGGTAGGAGAGTTGAGAAAGAAAGGCGCTCGCAGGGACAAGAGCCTTGCTTACCCGACGTTTCGGATTCATAGTCGAACTCAGCGTCAGAGACAGCTACAGACAAACGATTACAGTATCCACACACAATGCATTCGCTGTTACCGCATACCTGCGAAAATTAGCAGCTCCGCCTATATCGAGGACAGTTGCCCTTGTTGTGATAATGGCTTGATTGCCAGAATTTGAGCCGTTAATTACTGCAATTTCATCACCCCTGTTGGATTTTTGCGGCATGAGTACTCGACCATCAAAACTCACCTACATTAGCGTAAATAACAGCGTTCGTCTGTATGCTCTCCGCGTTGCCAATTAAACCCGCCAGGTTAAGTCTCAGCACCAAATATGGAGGGGGCTCATTGGACCATGACACAAACAGAAGTCTTGGATAATAAGGATGTCCTACAGCAGGGATATTTGCAGTAACCGGCCCCAGAATACAGGTAACCGGTTTAGTCGCAAAATATTCATTTCACCAAATGACGCAATTATTCATCGCTTAGATCAAAAAATTTGACTTGGCTGGGTATTTTCGAGCAACAACAAGGTTTGCAGACCGGAAGGAGTCTACAAGGGAGACTGTAAAACAAGAAATGCCAGTATGAGTAATCACTAAGTATTTGTAGAACCTGATGTACCTGGGGGTTAGAGTAAGCCAATTCCCGCGTGTCAGGAAAACTGGGATTCATGATACATGGGTGACACCATCCCACTGACACTCTATAATTAGAGCCTGACTCCTTTATATATTTCCACATTTGTATGACCTAACCAAACATCAGCGCCCAGGTCGAAAAGAGAAGAATCAAGCTGTCGACCGACTTCGTAAAAATCTTGAACCTGACATTTCAGAAGAGACCCATAGGCGGTCATCAACAAACACACGACGATAGTTTATCAGCCATTATCGACGATGGTCAACTTCACCACAAGGTTTGTTGATTGAGGAATTGGTCATGCTGTAGGTGTCCCGCAAACGCTGGTGTATGAATAATTCGGTGCGGGATTGATGATCTGAAATATGTGGAGAAGGTTAGGTAGGCCTGACGACTGCTGGACGGGGCCCCTGGAGGCGGTTCTCCGTGCGTTGTCTTATGGATTCGCAGATGCTCAACAAGGTTAAGGTATAACTGGAAAGTGCGGGGACAATATGAACAGGTTGGCACTGTGTCGACTCTGTCGGTGGTTGTCATATGTCTCCTGGCGATATCGGGTTCGCGACAACTATGAAGGAGTCCGACAATAAAGAAACGTGATATAGAAATGCTGTCGCATTAACTGCACGTGAGGAGGAATTTTCGGCGACGTGGATGCTCGATGCAGCGGCTTATTGGATAAAAGTTGTTTTGCTACAAGGGATGCGTGGGCGACCAACAAATCCAGACCGCACCTTGGACATGCGTTGACGGCGCGGAGACGTCGATAGAGGTAGGGCATTGGTGACGCTAGTCTTTGGAAATCCAATCTTGAGCGCCCACTACTTCGACCTGACACGGCAGATACCCACGCTTGCTGATTTTGCACAAGAATTTCCTACTTGCCATTATTTATACCAGGATATTTCGGCAAAGTCTTCAAGGTGCCCCAGTGACCTCACTGTTGGCCTGTTTGGTAACGAGCACCGGTAGTAACGCACCACATAAAAGAGTACCTTTTGCAGATGGACATAATTTACCGGTCTACCAAAGCTGAATCTCATTCAAAATGTTAAAGACATTGAGTGGGCAAGTCGATCCGTGGATCTGGGAGTACGAAACTCGTCCTTTTTACGTCGCCTTTACTATTCTCCGAATATAGATTAGGTGAAAGTAGTTTGACCACTTTGTCTGGTTTTGGTAGATCTGCTAGTCTCAACGCCATGGGGAGGCGCTCTCAAGACTAAAGTGCGGCACGCCTTCAATCTGACACTGAGAAGGATTTGTAGAGAGACGACTAAAGTCTGTCAAGGGACTGGCCGATTTTTAAAATCTTGATTTCAGGTTCAATGAGTATTGGTGCTTCTTGAGATGGTGCTTTCAAGACAGGAGGACTAGTTTACGGTGGCGAAGCGACTAGCCTTGAAAGCGGTTGGGGATCCTATATATTCCAGTGTTGGTGCCGGCTGAGGCATGACTGACATCACTCTGCCGGGGAGACACGGACGTGATTTATTTTTTCGCATCTGGTTTCCATCGAACGTTCAACATCCGCAAGTTGCGGTCCGCGGGCAGAAATTGTTATTACCTGCATTGAAAAGCACATTTTCGGTTTCTTTCATCCCTAGGAGTTGGACAGTGTTTTAATGTAGGTGTTTGGACATCATAGGCCACTATCGAAGTAGACGATAGCTCAGAACTTTCGGCTAGTAGAAAAAAAAACCTGCCGGTTTGCGTACATGGCAGCCTTCTACGCATCTCCTTGGGATCTTTTGGGTAGGATACTGGTCTCAAAGGTAAGGGAGAATGGTGAAGATGAGTCGCGCGCGAGGTGGTAGTGGGGAAAAATTGCACAGCCTAGTCCTCACTACTTCCTCACCATCAGCGTCGTGATCCAGCAGCAAAACTGCGCCAATATGACTGGTTGCAAGGGTCGACTTAAAGCAAGCTTCGAGTACGTCTGTCGCAACGCGGGTTCCTTCGGCAGGTCTGGCCGTTCCGTTTCTGGGGCTGTGACCGCTGGGCAGAGCGTCCTCGTGGAGGTGGATAACAGGTAAGGGACCGGGCGTAGCGAGGGTCAAGTGCACCGAGGCCCACGGGACGTCGGCGAACTGTCAATCCGAACACCCTATTCATTATGCCATTATTTACCGTACTGACAGCAGAGACACTAGCTGTGACCTTAGATATATGGCTGTAATCCACACTCAAAAATTCGATGTGCTTATGATGGGAGGACAGACGTAGGAAAAAGTTTTTTTCAGTCTTAAAAGGATTTTGGTGTGTTGAGTCTTTCGAAAACTGACCAAGACGGCTCAACTGACTGGAGGTCCTTTTTGCTATCAATAGTGCAACATTTGTGTGAACTAGAGTCCCGAGCCGTATGATGCATTGTCACAAGACAAGGAAACTAATTGGCCGAACATCGCCGGTAGTCTTCCATTCGAACGTCCACTGAAGCTGTGAACTAGCTCTCAGACAGGCTTACGCAACAAAGACGGTTTTTGTGGAAAATCCATTTTGAAAAATATACACTACATCAGTACAAAAACATCGAAGGGTGCACCTTAATTTGTCTCGAGGTAAGTTTTCAAATGCATATGCCGGTTGGCAGTCTAATTTAGCGCAGGTATCTAGAATTAAATTCGTACCCGAGAAGCATACTTGGGTCGTTCAAAACTAGCCAAACGAGGTGACTTCACAGTTTAACTGGAAAGCCACTTTTTAGCGCACACACACCCATTAAACGGGCACTTGGTCCAGGCAGCAGCACGTTTCCTAAAGCGCATTTACCCGATCAATTACAGCGCTTAGAGATACGACCCCAATCTGCGAGACAAAAAGGTCTGGGCCAACGCAGCAGTTTTAGACAATAATCCTATAATTTTACAAAAATTACGAGCAACCTAACTCCGATTCAAATGCAGTGTTTAAACCAATTCGAAAGAACATAATTTGTTGCAGTTTATAGGTTTAAATCGTAAAAGCTAAAAAGTGACAATAAAGAGGAAGCGGGCTTTGAGTTCCGGAGTGAGTACACACACACACATACAAACACAGACAGGTCGTCCTTCTACAACCACGGAAAGTTCAGGCAGGTGAACAGACACCCAACCCCTTTGACATAAACGGAAAGACGTGGCGAATTAATCAAGCACAGAGTTCGAGTTCTACGGCAAGGTGAGTTAATTTCTGGCTTATTCGCATCCAGACGTGCAAAGCCTAATGCCTGTCATATGCTAATTCGAGTCGCGTGACACCATGGCCATTATGCTAATAGAGACTGAACAGGACAGACGTGAATCGCAGCCAAATTCTCACAGCAGGAACAAGTCCAGTACAAAGTCTGGCAGAAGGGCATATGGTGCCTGCATGTGCGGATGCGCCCGTAGATACCTTAGTCACAGAATTGGTGACGCTGGTGTGAGACTCAAACAGAGCCTATACGCTGTGAGGGGGGAACAGATCACGCAAAAATGCCATTATCGACAAAGGCATAGGGGTACTGGAGTGGCATTTCTGGCTTATTAGCCGTCTTCAGCCGGCCATACCCAACCCCGAGGTGTGTAACACTGGGGTTAGTGATGGAACGTTGAACGTCTAATCGACAGGTCGCAGGATCGAGCCCCAGATGTTAAACACTTTGGTGGTTGGGTATGCCTGGCTGTCGACGGCTAATAAGCCAGAAATGCCATTCCTGTACCCCTTGGCTTTGTCCGTAATGTCATTTTGCCAATATTGAGCACCGCTGTGCGGCTACTGGCGGGGCTAGAGAGTGAGCCCGTAAGGCACAAGGGGACGAGTGAATTCCGACACACAATCGGCCGGCGCCACTCAATCAGATCAGGAAAAGCTCGCTTTTGTTTGTGTGAGCAACCCTCATGGGTGCATTCACTAAGCCTAAACTCACCACCCATCAGCTTGACTAAATCCTACCACTGGAATAGTGACAATAGTGGGCCAGAGAAAGAAATGTGGCTGCATCAGCCGTCTTCACTGCAATCCCAACCGGCAGACGTTATCGGTGATGCGCACCATAACAAATGTCAACATTCCTGGATGCAGTAGTAGGCCCAGTTGCCGACGGTCGTTGCACCCCCCGTTATTGTTGGTGGTTAAAATCCGGGTCATTTGGTGTGTGGACCAGAGAGCGTGGAGTGGAACACCAAGGTGCGGGCTCGATCGTGCCGCCCACCAGCGTCCTCATCAGCCTCTGGTCCTCTTGAATCTATCCCGACACCGGGTCCAGGCGGGGAAGGGGAGGGGAAGGAGAGAGTGCGGTAGATGCTGCGAAAATTAACATCCACTATAAACTAATTCACGCGCAAGCTACCGTGCCATCTCTCAGCCAGCTGTGGAGCACACAGTGGACATCGTCGAAATCGACGGCCCAACTTTCATATAGAGTACAGACACCTTTCAATTAGAATGAAAGGCAGACTAGAACGTAATCAGATCGACATTTCGGATTATGGCCGTCAGGTCAAAGCACGATGACTTGTTCGAATGGATCAAATTTCAGCCTGTAACACCGGCGGTCGACTGGTGAACGCCGCTTCCCATAAAAACATACTCCTAGATTTTCACTTCTTGACCTGACTGGTTAGCATTGACTGGGACGTTCAGTCTAACTGCTGTTCTTTTGAGCAACCAACGTTCCCCTTACTGATGACTTGTCAGAATTGTGGCATGATCGATGCCACTCAGAAGTTAAAAGTGGAAAAGTCGAAATGCGGATATTTCGTCCTTCAAACTGGTTAAAGCAAAAAGGAATAGTCGTTGTCGTCGTTAAAGCAATCGTTAAAATCAAATCTAATCTAATGGTCCTAGGTATAATGGTGAGGAAGTATAGTATAATGAAATGTCTAGTTGAAGTTTCGCATTGGGCACGGGAATATGAAGCCCCTGTACTACACGAGCCCTTGCCAAAAATTTCAGGGGGTTAGGACTGCGAGGTTCAACGTAAGCGCTAGGGCAAATGTCCAGGGTTAAAGTTAGTTTTAACGGAAGTAGGTATTCCTCTGGAAATAGGCGCGATGCCACCTGCAGTACGGGGTTCGTATGCCCATGTCCATTCAGTTTTTCTTGCCAGTCTACGATGAACCTAAGCCGTGGACCTCAGAACCTGAATCAAGAGACGGAAGAAATAGTTGTGAGCAGATTTACCCTTTTTGACTATTTGCGACAAGTCGAAGGCGGCGCCTCAGTTGCACGACAGGGCAGAGAAGTCATGTTCATTTTGCGGCGAACGCGACAATCACAGTGCACCTCCGTATGACAAGAGATGATTGCAGTGTCTTTCTAAGTGAATTGAAACTACAACACCTCTGAACAGGAAATTCGGAATAAAAACATTCCAGCTTTCGCGTTCGACAGGAACATTTAAAAACCGGTAACTCCATTAGGCTATAATCCCAGCCTTCCACTGCGAGTTATTGTTAAAAAAAACATGCGACTGTACTCAGAAAAACACGTCAAAGATTTTTTTGAACTGAGAGTTAATGATAGAAAAGGGAGGAGAGAGAGAGAGCGTGAGAGTAAAAGGGAAAACGAAGTCAGACAGGTAGAAACACGTGCGATGGACCACCCGTCAACAAGGAGGAGAACCACCACCGTTTGCAGAGCAGACTGGTTACGTGGTCATGAATGAAATGATAAGAAAAAATCAAACCCACTGTCTCCTACAGTCGGCGTGTTATAATGGTGCGACCACCCAGTTTTGCACGCGTAATCCTCTGCCCCTAAAGCAGGGCCAGGTGGTAGCTGAGTTGGACTCACACAGGAGCTAGATCGCAATCCACCAGCAATTTCGGGTATGTGCACTCATAACAAATGCAAAACACTGGGAGGAGGGGGGATGGCTGGCGTCCCCGGTTGCGGACTTACGCCGTGCTAATTGGGAACCAAGTCGCACCATCTTCTTTTGCTTATAATTCTGGTCAGTGTACGCTGTAGACCAGTGCGTGTGATATTACGTCAAGATGCGGTTTTATGCCCTGCCAGACACCTGAGCCCTCTGCCGCCTCCGGTCTTCTTGAATCTGTCCTGACACCGGGTTCAAGTGAGTGAGAAGGAGAGAGTGAGGTAGATGCTGCGAAAGTCTGCATTCGCTATAAACTAAATCACGCGCAAATCACCGTCCCTGTTCTCACCCTGCTGTGGAGCACACGATGGACATTGTCGGCAACGACGGTCCAACTGACTAGTGTGTAGTCCGAGTAACTACAACATTACTCTCAGACTAAACACCCGTGGAGTTTCTTTGCATACATTGTCAAATGCCTTACCTAATACATCATCTACAATTATTCTAAATCATGATTTGTTGCGTCCAGATGTTAATTATGATTAGGGATTTATCATTAAAAAGTTGGTCGAACTATTGTAAACATAAAAAATCAAAAATTTTGATTGGTTTGAAAAAGAGCACAATTCAAAAATCAACCGCCATCTCGGATTAGACGCCCCTGGGAATAAACATCTAAAAGAAGGCACGTAATGACGTTTAGACATAGGCTTAGCATTAAAGACCGATCACGCTGGAGGAAGCCATGCTGCTATGTCAATCAAAAAGACACCAGTAGAAACCAAACGCAACTCGAATATAATGAGCAGTCCCAGTTTAAAATAAACCCCGAAGTACAGTTGTATTCAAAGGCAACGTTAATAGTAATTTCCTAAAATCAAACAAAGCAACATATGGGCGATACCACTCAGAAATTAGAAGTGGAAAAGTCGAAATGCGGATATTTCCTCCTTCAAACAGGTTGAAGCAAAAAGAATGGTCGTCGTCGTTAACACAATCGTCAGAATGAAATCTAATCTCCTAATGGTCCGAGGTATAATGGCAAGGGGGTATATTATAAAGAATTTCCTCACTGCGCACGGGAATATGAAGCCTCTGTACTACACGAGACCTTGCAAAAAATACAGGGGGTTAGGGCTGTGAGAGTTAGTGTAAGAGCTAGGACAAGTGTCAAGGGTTAAAGTTTGTCCTAACGGGAGTAGGCACTCCTCTAAAATTAGGCGCGATGCCACCTGCAGTACGGAGTTCATATGCCCATGTCCATTCAGTTTCCCTTGCCAGTCTACGATGAACCTAAGCCGTGGAGCTCAGAACCTGAATCAAGGGACGGAAGAAATACTTGTGGGCAGATGTACCCTTTTGGACTATCTGCGTCAAATCGAAGGCGGCGCTTCAGTTGCACGACAGGGCAGAGAAGTCATGTTCATTTTGCGGCGAACGTGACGATCACAGTGGACCTCCGTATGATAAGTGATGATTGCAGTGTCTTTCTAAGTGAAGTTAAACTAAAACACCTCTGAACAGAAAGTTCGGAATAAAAACATTCCAGCTTTCACGTCCAACAGGAACATTTTAAAACCCGCAACTCCATTAGGCTATAATCCCAGCCTCCCACTGAGAGTTATTGTACAAAACATGAGGTAGATGCTGCGAAAGTCTGCATTCGCTATAAACTAAATCACGCGTAAATCACCGTCCCTGTTCTCACCCTACTGTGGAGCACGCGATGGACATTGTCGGCCCGTAAGGAGCTAAATCACAATCCGACAGCATTTTCCGGTATGTGCACTCATAACAAATGCCAAACACTGGGAGGGGGAGAGGGGTGGTGCGTCGGTTGCGGACTTAGGCCGTGCAAATTGGGAACCAAGCCGTCCCCTTCTCTTTTCGTTGTTGTTTATTATTCTGGTCAGTGTACGCTGTAGACCATTGCGTGTGATATTACGCCTAAGTGCGGTTTTATGCCCTGCCACACACCTGCGCCTTCTCCCGCCTCCGGTCTTCTTGAATCTGTCCCGAAAACGGGTACAGGTGGGAGGGAAGGAGAGAGTGCGGTAGGTGCTGTGCAAGTCCACTACCACTATAAATTAAAATACGCGCAAATCACCGTCCCTGTTCTCACCCTGCTGTGGAGCACACGGTGGACAACGTCGGCAACGACGGTCGAACTGACAATTGTGTACTCTCAAACTAAACACCCGTGGAGTTTCTTTACGTATATTGTCAAACGCCCTACCTAGTACATCATCTGCAATTACTTGAAATTATGATTTGTTGCGTCAAGATTTTAGGTATGATTTGGGATTTATCAGTAAAAAGTTGATCGAACTATCTTAAACATAATAAATCGAAAATTTTGATTGCTTTGAAAAAGAGCACAATTCAAAAATCAACCGCCATCTCGGATTAGACGCCCCTGGGAATAAACATCTAAAAGAAGGCACATAATGACGTTTAGACATAGGCTTAGCATTAAAGACCCATCACGCATCCGCTCACTCTTTAATAACATAAATTAGATCACTCATTCGCATATCATAAAAGTGCGAGTAGCCATCAGACCAAATTAAGGAAAGGCTGAAAACAGGTCCGCTGTTGACGGGACCATGTTATCCTGCCAGTCAGGAGTCTACGAAATCACGAATTCTAAGGCACCATGACGTCCCACGGCTAGTCAGATCTATTCGTGAGGTGAAATCGCATTAACTGATTCTTTCGTCTATCTACCACCACCGATTGTTTATCAGTGGCAAGATTGAAATAAGAGGATATCGGGCGTGGCGGTTGACCGAACATTTTTTTACGCGTACCGCGCCGGGTCTCGGTGAAAAAGTTAACCAGTCAGTCAGCAGCCCTTGAAACTAGAATGGCACCCAGTTTAATGCTAGTAGAGACGGGTTGCCGGACATGGACAACGCCGCTCTGCTCTTTCTTTCTTCGCACAAAAATCATACGCCGGGAATGAACCCAAATTCAAATAACCAGAAGAAAATCAAGTGTAATGATTGACCGAGCGGGTTGTTCCAGTTTTGTCTTAATTTTGAGACCTAGCTGCTCTCAGTAGTTTATAACGGAGATTCACAGAAGGGAATGTTGTACTCCAGCGCGGGGCTGATCGTGGTGGCCGTTTTTGTTGCATAAAAACAATAAGCTTGATGAAAATTAGAAATAAATGTTATTTTTCACATATTACGCTCTGAAATCAGCGCTTCTTAGATGTAAGTAACTATATATTACACTCATCGTCAGTTAAGTGATCGGCACACCTGCATTACCCTGAACATTCAAATGGCACAAAGTATCAAAAGCTGGATGCCCTAGAGCTGACGGTTGCAGGATCTCTAGGGCAGGTTCCGCCGGAGAGCAACCGCATACTTGTTCATCATCTTAAGGTATAAGTCAGTCTCTCGGTGGATATAGGTTTGTTGTGCAGAACATGACCCAGTTAAAATGATCACAATCTGAACACGTAGACTGTCGAAGAGAAATTGGAACCAGCAGAAAATTAAGACACGTGCAAGTAGGGTTCAACGACTCGCAATGACCGCAGGGTGGAATACAGGCGTTCTTGTTTGCCCCGGGAATGCAATCCTAGAGCCCTGGCAGCCGGCCACATAGCAATTACAAATGGCTAATCGAGAAGCAAAACTGGCTTAGCCGTTGTAGTCCACCCCAACTCGGTTCTTGGATCCTTCCCATCCCAGTTGACAGACCATTGGCCTACAGGTCCAATTTGTAGAGTGCAAAGTTCAATGACAAAGCGGATCTTGGTCCAATTTTCAGAACTTCGTGAGTAGAATACAACTAACTGACGACGGCAAGCAAGTCAGATGCGACCAATCTGTCCCTGTCCGTAAGAGGTCTCCAGATGCGTACAGTGACAGTTCAACCGTCATTACCGTCATGTCCACCGAGTGCCTCCCACAGCAGGATGCACACAGGGGGGGGGAGACTTGCGCGAGTGATAGTAGACCTAAACTGTATCGACCACACTCTCCCCTCTCTCATCCACTTCAGCCTAGCGTCAGGACGGAGTCATGTAGACCGGAGGCGGGATCGGAGGCAGTGGCTGACAAGGCCAAACAGCCCGTCTGGGCGTGTCACACACGACGGACCAGGTTTCCACACAAACAAGGGACAGCTCGAATCCCATCTGAGTAGGAGTGTCATTGAGACCCTATTAAGAATGAGCCATTGTGGTCTGACTCTCCATCCTGCGAAGAGGATCGAGTTATCCCATCAGTTGGCATTCTACAAAGTCACGACTTTTAGCACACTGTAACGGATTAGAAACGCATCAGATTGTGTATAGTGGAGAATGTGCGCTGAATGAGCGATGGGAGAGGAGTCCCCAGAGTCGGCCTCGCTATCTATTCCCCCTCCCAGGCATCAATCCACTGTCCAAGTCGAGCAGTCATATGATGTGGGGTGCAGTACGTGTTAGCAAAAGGCCAAAACGGGAAGCAAAGTGGGGGTTTTAGGGGACCTCAGCCCACGTCTTGTCTGAATTCACTGATCTGGAATTAGACAACGCGTGGCGCTTAGTTCGATGCCGACTGATGCGGTGGCCACTGTTCACAGGGTTCGATGTGTCGAATACAGTCCTGGATGCATGCAGAATAAGGTTTTACAAAGGTCATAGAAGATATGCTTCTAAGTTGGAGTGGAGTTGATGAAACTCAACAAGAACAACTGGAAATCCTCCAGATCTGTATTTACCGTATCTCGGATTCCGTCTGCGTTAAGGGATTACGCTGCTTCCACCCCACTGATTGTGCCAACGCGAGTGCTCAATGACACAATTATCACTGCGGAGTGTTATTACCGATAAAGACAAGGGAGACTGGAATGGCCGTTTCTGGCTTACTAGCCGTCGCCAGCCAGCCATACACAACCCCGAAGTGTGGAGTGCCTGGGGCTCGAACTCGCGACCTGTTAGTCAAACGCCTCTAACCACTGAGGCCCAGACTCGTCCTGTCGATTTCGATCGGAAATATACAATGGTAGAGGGGCGCTCACCGATCGTTCTTACGGAACGGGTGAGCTCCGTAGTCTGCTTGGGCAAACAGACTTCAGTCTCGATTATGAAGAAGGGAACGACTAGCTGGGGAAGCCATGCTGCCATGTCAATCAAAAAGACACCAGTAGAAACCCAACGCAACTCAAATATAATGAGCAGTCCCAGTTTAAAATAAACCCCGAAGTACAGTTGTATTCAAAGGCAACGTTAATGGTAATTTCCTAAGATCAAACAAAGCAACATATGGGTGGAATAATATCCAAAACTAAGTTTAGGCCGCTCGAGAAACTCCATGATAAAGCACCAGCTTAGAGCGATCGAAGGGTCGACTTTGCTAAATCAGGCATCGAAGTTCGTTTGTGAGTCTTGAGGTCCTGATACCTCATTGTAAACGGTATTAACCTCCACTGCTGCCTCCACGAGCACCACCATTAATTGTGAGCGCATTTCATTGGTCACCCACGCCTTCAAATCCCGAGGACAGTGTCAATGACACGTCACGAATTCTTCCTACAGACCCACCAGTCACTATTCCATACCCAAAAGCATCAATCACACTATTCCCCGGAGACACAGTGCAGCCAATTATTTTACCCAACGAAGGGCTGTTGTTAATAGCTCAAAAGCTAAGAAGTAAAGTTTTGAATTTCCGAACAGCATCAAACTTCCTTGACTTAAGCGACCTTCCCCGTCACGGCAGGTATAATCTGTTCTAGAAAATGACCTAATTGGGAATCAGATTGTTACCTTGACTAAATTACCCTCCGACCGCTCACAGCCTACCATTTCCTCGAGTGTGAGAACAGCTTTGAGCGGTATAACAATTTTCCCGGTCAGACGGCTGTACAGTTATTTTGGAAAGCTAGACTGCTGTAGTAAAGGAATTAATAGGATCGATGGCAAACGTCAGCTGCATCTAATGATTCCCATTCAGGCTAATAGGTTTTTCAACTGTGGGTTATGCACAGTTTTAAACGTAGTGGCACCAAGTCAGGAATTAATTTAGGACAAGCTAGTAGCTTGTGCGACCCTCAAAAATACAGTAGCCAGAGGTAGGAAGAGAAGCTTCGAAGTCTAGGGTCGATTGGATGGGCGGAGCCAATCAAGCATAGGGGGTGATGGTTGACTAAGGCTCCGAACCTCGGCATCGGAAGATTGTCGGGTGGATGAGGGGCTATGGTAGCAGCAGCAGAAGCAACGGCGGCAAGGCATCCCATATAGTTTCGGAGATTAATGACGCGCAGCCAGGGAGATGGCGAAAAGGCAAAAGAGGGAGGCGGAAGTGGGGGCGGGCGAGACAGAGATCTAAAGAGGCACGGGAACTGCACGACGTTTTTACGACCCCATAAAACAGCGATGGCAACAATAAGGGCTGTACCAACGGAAGCCCACGGCCTTCATCACACACACACACACACCCCGCTCCCCCGCCCGCCTCTAGTCCCGCCCCATCGCCACCAATAGCAAGTTCCCGCTCAGGGACTGACAGATGGCGTGAAGCGGAATGCCGCAATACGCCAATCGATATGCCCTACGTTAAAAGGCGTGCCGCCGAGTGGGGAGGCACGGCAACAAAGCAAAAATGGAACAGCCCCCAAGGGCAGAAACCACATCAGTCGTGTGACCGAAGACATGCGAGGGGGGGGGACAAGAAAATAATCCTTATATAGACTCACACCCTAATGCATAGGCGGGCAGGAAAGAGATTGTATGGCGCTGCCGTCCGATAGGGTT
>CACRXP010000466.1:47596-63821 GCA_902702965.1 Spirometra erinaceieuropaei | reverse complement strand
TTGCATTGAAGCGAGAGATGTCCTACAGGCCACATCAAGATGCAGCCGTTGTAGTCCGAATTATTCTGTCAGTTAACGGCCCTTCAAACCACGAGCGCTAGCGTGTTGTACTGCGGTATCAGCACATCTTCGTGTTCATAGCTAGGACGCTAAGTGCTGCATCACAGCAAGATCAACCTCACACGCTTGCCCCTCCTCCACACCGGCAGAAAGCGCACGATAAGCCAAATGTGTGACGAAATGCGGTGTTACTGGTAGTCACAAGCGAACTCTGAGATGTGGACTTCAACGAATTATTTGCTCAAGCGTTAAGTCGACCTTAATAGCTTATGCCGACTGAATATCGATGTCACCGGAAGATTGTGAGTTCTGCGGGAGGGCTACAATTGTGGTGTTCTTACGTTCCAAGCAGCTACTCGAATTACCAATCTGCTGCGACTGGACGGTCCTGTATGCCATTCGCTGTGAACGAGCTCTGAGCTGCTGTTTACTGTCATTTCTCTCTCTCTTGATCTGAGGGAATGTTCAGTAGTCCAAATTATGGTACGCTTTGCCTGGTTTCCCGATGCGTTTGACTTCTTGTCAGATAGTGGGAAAGAGTCATGTAGCCTTGCGACAAATAGGTGAGCCAGTTGACCGGGCAACCTTTTAGCTGGCACGCCTTTTGCAGCCGTTTCGTTGTGTGGATTTTAATCCTAGCCCACGACTACATTTAGGCCTGATTTACGTCACGGTTGGGCGCCATGGATAGTACCACTCCCGACTTCTAATGTGTGCATTGCCAACTGGCGTTTATGAGACCTCGTGTAGGTTAAACAACCGAATTCGAGACTTTGAATGCCAGACTACAAACTCATCCCTCCAGGTGAAATTCTCACCTTACTTGTGGCCTTATTCCAGGGAAGCTCATTATCACTATCGTGAACAAAAGCTGACGTGCTTGACGTGACAGAAGAACTAACATGTCACGCAGGGCCGCCGGAGCTTACGGTAGAAATGCTCATTGACAGAAAATCTTTTAGCCTCGAATCTGTGCGGTCTGTTTGAGCGTGCTTATGCATGAAAGAATCAAACCTTCTGAGGGGGCACAAGGTGCAGGTTGAAGAGTCAGCTACACTGACTGGAAGGTCTAGTAGAAGGATCACGAAGTCGGTAAATTTCAAACTCGAAAAAGGTAGGTAAACGTTAAGTCACCTATGATACGCCCCGACTGGACATCGCTAGTGGCTAACGTAAACATTTTTCGATTGGACACAGTGCAATCGTACCTAAAGACACAAACAGGAATAAAATACGAGTAGTAATTTGGCTTATTGTGCAACGTTTAAGCACCATCGATAAACTAACATCGATGTCGAAGCAGCAAGGAGAGTTTACCTCATCTGTTTAATCAGTTAACCACCAATAAGGAATGACTAAAATAAGTCAAAAAACGACAAAATAAATTTGGCCTTTACCAAAGCAGTTCCGATAGTGTCCAGATCAAACAGGGCGGGGTTCACGTACCACATAGTCAGTATTTCCAATGTCAACTGGCCGTGCCCCTGCAGTGCGGGGCCAAATTCAATGGCGGACGCTCAGTCGATCAACTGACTAACGCAAACAAAAGCGGCCTCGATCGTCACAGATCCTAGTGCTGCAATATGTGCGAAGAGTGATCTGAGACCTCATTGGTCGAACAAAGGGTCAGGCCCCAACTGGCCAATTGGAAAAAGCGATAGGCGACCAGGTTCAGCCATCACCTGGCTGGGTGGACAGGCATGGGCCGAACTTTATTGCATAATTACCAGAAGCTCTGGAAAATGCTCTTGGGTCAGAACATGGGTTTGGCATCGTAAGGTGCTCCCCCATACTGTTTCTCCTGCGAAGTCATTAAATGGATTCGGGCCGTTTAAGGCCAGGTCATCTGGGAACATATATTTGCCGAAAATTCCTCGAGGAGTTGGTAGTAAAATAAAGAAATCTGTGGGCCCATTTTGCGAAGGGGGGGGGGAGGGAGGGGACAAAACTTCCGCAGTGACGCTGGCCTTGGCCAAATTATTTGGTGCTTGATTCGCAAGTGCCCAGGCTGTCGCAAGAAAGTGGTGCGGACAGTGCCGTGGTGAAGTGTTCGTGGCAATTTTCGTGACTTAAAGTTGGGCAAACTGCGGACTTAGCTGGAAACTGTTTGGATGCCGGCTCGATCGCAGTTGGTAGCCAGGAATGGGGAAGCGGACGGCGAACTTAACCATAATTCTTACCTTAACCCTAACCTCAACCTTAAACGTTAACCGTTAACCTTAACGGCAACCCTAACTGTAAGCAAAATCGTAAACGCAACTGTTGCCCTTAGACATAGCCGTAGCTGGAAAATCTAACCGTAATACTGAAACCTAATCGTACGCTCGAACCCTAACAGTAACCCGAAAACTAAGGTCTAAAGGCATAACCCCAACTCGACAATCGGAAATCACTAACCGGTACCCTAATCCTAACCTCAGACGTAAAATGGAAACCAAATGGGTCAGATGTGATTATGGAACCCCATAAAATAGCCCCAGTAAACAAACCCCCCAGCCACCTGTAATACGGGGCCTGGCTACAAACTGCGATTTAACCTGGATGCCTGTCGAAGGGGAGGGTAGTGGACGTCAGCACATCATCATTCATTAATGAGGCACAGTGCTTCAGACATTGAAAATCGGACCTCGAAAGTACAGAGTGGGAACAATAGAGCACATCCAAGAATACGAACGATCCACGTGGACGTCCTCGGACAACGAAAGAATTTAATTTTGTTTTTGTCAGTAGCGTAGAAATAAAAAAACAGTTGTACCTACAGCTGTGCAAAAACTATGGGAGCCTAAAAGGGTGGGGAAAAAGGGAATAGTAGACAGAAGAACTAGTGGGGAGTTGTCGCACAACTTATCCCCGGCCTTTACCGAGGCGTTACGGTCATACTTGCCCTTCTCGACGGTGTTAAAAATATAAAATATGGCGAGGATCTTGCTTACCGGAGCATTCGGAGGTGACCCTGTTCACAGGCGATATGCAACAGTCTGCGACCACGTTTGTCTACGATTGAGGCCAAAAGATAGACAGCCGCGGCTCCATTGCATGACGCAGAGGTCGTCGAACCGACATCATGGGCGACTGACTCGCGTAGGAGGGCTTGCAGTCTGCGCAGTCGCCCCTTTTTTACCAGTTTAAGAAGAATCTTGCTGAGAGCCTTCGACTCATCTGGCGATTTGAGAGACTGCAACAATGGAAAAGATGGGGGTCGGATGTGGTTATGTAACCCTACCTGAAGTAGACAAACGCCAGTTGCCTATGATACGGAACCGGTGGTAATAAGAGTTTTTACAGGTGGGGCCGGGGAACGCACAGGCGGCGAGGGCTAGAGGCTGTGTGCAAAAGAACAGCTATTGGAGATGCGCGGTTGTACTTTGAGTGGTTGAGAAATAATTGCGCTAACCCCAGTCCCTAATCCTGACCCCTAACTATAGCCCTTTAACCCTTAACACCAACCCCAACAGCATTGTCTCCATCAGGTGGGGCTACCAAATTACATCTTACCAAAATGGGACTTTAAATGGGTGGCTTAAGACGGTGAATAAAAAATTGCACTTCCAATGTAAATGGCCAAAAGAGCATATTAGGCGGTTGTGAAAAATCACAGCAGTTCGGCAGATAAAGCAGTGCGAGTAAAATATGGATAAAGCCGAAAACTAGGAAAGGTGAGTGTAGACATTAAACTTAAAAATTTGATTGATAAACGGCATAGATTAAAGAGAGCTTGGTGCAGAAGGAACCCTCAAACAGCTAGTTAGGTTTTTTTTACTATGGAACGCTGAGGTATGTAAATTGTTGGAGCGTACCGCGGAACAAAGGTCTGAAAATTTCTTTAAAAAAGGGGCTGGGCCGAATGTCAGTGGCACAGTATAGCAGTTGGCAAAATGTTAACATAGATTTGGGCTTTCGGTGCAAAAGGCAAAAGAGACAGAAAACAGTCCTTAAGGCATGTGATACTGTCCTTCGAGTCGAAGCCTAACCCACAATAAGGCTTTGTACACCTTTTCAGTATATCCCTTTAACTAACGCCGTTGAATCTTTTGATTTGCATCGCTTTCAGTTTCTGGGGCAACCGCAGAAAAACCATTGCCGACGCCGTTTGAGTAAACTATGACACACGGCCATCACTTGCTTAAACTGTCGGTGCAAATAGCTTCAGTAGCCAAAGATGTAGCCGGCTTGTTTTACGAGGTTTCCTGCATTATATCATCATATGCCCAATGAGGCCGATGTTCTCTATGAACGAATTTAGGAAAAGGATGCAGAAATTTGAAATTCACCGACAAAAGGCCATGATCAAGTCCTTTTTGAGTAGAAAACTTGTTAGAGAGCATTTTTATCTGCTACGAAATATACTGACTACCAACCCTCATTCTTGAATAGCATTTACATCCGCGATGAGGTCTTATTTTTAGACAAGCCTAAAAAGTCGACCCAGACGATCATATGTGGAAAGAACTTCCCAAAGTAGCATACTACGCCGACAGCAACCTTCAAGAACCGCCGACGGTTAGTGGGTTGAATGACTATCAAATTCGGAAAGCGGCCAGCGTGGCGGTCGACTTAGGACAATTTCAACAGCAAGATGTTCATTAACATTGTGAAGACGGTCTTCGGCCACAACGACATCAACCGATACCGAATGGATACCACAAATTGATAGGATAATGCTCCTGTCCATCTATCTAAAGAGATATGAATCAGATTACACTTGCAGCAGCAGTCTAACTTCTTAGACAATAGCCAGCACCTCCACATGTGGTCCCCAGTTGATTTTTATCCCCGTAAGCAGTCCAGGCAGCAAAGCTATCGAAAATCCTTCTGCAATTATCAAAAAACATTGACACGAGGCAAGAAAGAGAGTTTCCATGCAAGCGGAGTTTGATGTTGTGGTGGATGATCACATTGAAAAATCCACCATAGACAACCTAGTCATGTTAATGTGTCAGAGACTTTCTGGTATGTTAAACGCTGATAGAAAAGCAATAAAATATTGCTTTTTACATTTAGTATTTTTTATTATTTTACCATTTTCATGCGCTCGCTTCCCTTGTGTACCCTTATGGTTAGCCCTATTTAAGCTATTTGTCAGTAAATATTAAATTATAAATCAAACTATACGATCGTTTTGTCATTGCTCTAAGACCTTGAGGAACGCGATTTGGATGGATTTTCCGTTATAGGATTTTCTTGTGATAACTCATAACATTTCACGAGCTAACACATCTACTGAAGGGTGTCATGAGCAAACAAGCCCTCCAAGCTGGATGGGACTTCGAAGTAGCGTGGCGTCTCAAAGTTCAGAAATTGAGCAATTAGACTTTTGGAGGGTTCCGCGCCAGCATGCATATATGAAAAGGGAGTATGTAGTGGCTGAGTGTAAAAATGAAAGTCTCAACTGCCAGTCTAACGAGCGGACGTGTGGGAGCAAACACAGCAAGCCGGCATTTAGTTGTAATGCTGGAAGGCTTCTATTGGCGTAGAGGATCGACGCCAGGGCCCTCCTAGCTGTGAGTCGGCAACCTCTACATGTAATGCTTCTTTAGGAACCCATCTCCATAGCAAGAGGAAAAGCTTCAGCGGTCAGAAATCTAAGTGACGCAAAACAACTGCGAGTCGCCCCCTGGATCTCACAACAGACCAGGCTCTATTGATCGGTGAAATAACACAGATTTCGAAGCTCCTTTTTCATCTTTCTTGTTCAAGAATACTGTTCTTAGTGCTTTATTAGGAAACCTACCAGTATAAAGCACTGCAAGTCCAGAGGAGTGAGCGCCACAAGCGAGTTAGTTTTAGGTGCTTTATGACTAATATTTGCAAACCCCGCCATGAGGCAGAGAGGCGGAGCCGAAATAATCCACGTGTAACAGAATTAACTAATAGTACAGAATTTTGTTGAACGGAGGAAGACGATCAAAGAGTGTCGGTAGTCGCGAGAGACGTCATAGTACTGGGGGAGGGAAGCATCGGCATTCGGTTCAAAGAAGGTTGACCTTCAGGAAGGTGATAAATGCGTGAACTTACACATTGGCTGCCCGAAAATACACATAAAGAATTAAAAATAGAACGCAGCAGGGAAGTCAGTCCGTAACCTAGCAGGAAGTCACGCACACGAGAGTCCGACAATCTCGGACGACAACGACCACAGCGTCAGACAGAATGGACGCAGGGCCGTGACAACCATGTGAATTACTTTAAAGTGAGGCGAGATGGCACAGCAACAACCGCACTCTCCTCCACCAGCCTCGGCCACTGAATATTAGGTAGGCCAACATCCTACCACTGATTCAGAGATCCGTTGCCCTGTTGGTCTGATAGTCAATAGGGACCATGATGAATGAGCATTTAATAATTATATATATATGAAAAAGGGAAAAAGTTCTTTCGGGAAAATCGATTTGTACTCGTGAATTTTCGAGGTGGTGACACCAACCCGTCGTCAGACAAACTGATAACAAGGGAGAAAGTTAGTTTGTCACACTCGACTTGTTAGCGCGACAGGACAGACAGGTTATAGGCCTATGAGAGGGATGGCCACAGAGTCATGGTAGGTCCCTGAGCGAGGGGGGAGACGGAACAATTGCGAACCAGCTCGGGTCTCCAGCTCTAAACATTCACGAGAAAAACTCCATTTTTCCAGAGAATCTCTTCCATTTTTCCTTACATCGGCTCGGAATGCATACCACATATGATCTCCTCAGGATCCGCTGAGCCAATTTGAATTTCCCTTTAACGATTTTGTATATGACATCTAGATCGATGTGTCTGTTGCTGCATGCCTCATATGAGTGCATTGCCTACAGGAATTCGCGGCCTTTGGTTATTGGGCAGGCGCACATCCTAGGGACAGGGTTGGCTACCTCGAAAGAAAAGGTGTTGTCTACAAAATCCCATGTTTCAGTTGTGAAGCCGTCTATTGTGATCAAACTGGGAAATCTGGCTCAACCCGCATACACGAACATCAGTCAGCGGTGAAGAGACGCGACGGTTTATCCCAGGTGGCCATGAACACGCCGGACGCTGGTCAAAAATTCGCATGGGACAACACTCGCATTGTTGGTGTCTGCCCAATAACGAAAGGCCGCGAGGTCCTGGAGGCATTGCACCCAGATGAGGCATTCATCAACAGGCCCATCGATCTGGATGCCTGAAATTATATTTTTTGGGATGCCTACGTCCCAATATACATGTATATGTATATAAAGTAGGTGGGCTAATCCATGAAATGTCAGCCGAAATTCGGAAATGTGTTTTCGTTTCGAAAATATTAATTAAGTAGGATTTTAAAACTAATCGTTATGCAGCATAATTCTATCACAATTAAGCTACCTCAGGATGCCAGCTATCGAACGAACTTCTGTTCGGTTGCATGCAGGAACTAGACTCTGTAAAAAATGACTACTAAAGTAGCATGCATTTTCTCCTTGACTTTCGATGTCCTTAAAAAGTCAATTATATTTCGTGGAAAACATACATAAAAATATTCATTATTTTGCTCATTCGGTAGATAATTACGTCTTCTTTCAATTTTATACTCTAGGGAAGGAAATAGCTCGGTTTTCAAGAAATTTCTAATTGTGGGACTTTTAGATACCGTGAAATGGCCGTTCATAAATCACCATGTCTCTTCATTTACCAATGTGGCTTGTGAAGTTAACAATATAGATAAAATCCACTGCTAAATTTTATGAACCCTATATGGTCCTCCTTTATTGCCGTAGAGAAATGTGAGGTTTTCCGTACGCGGAAAATATACGGCTTGTAGTTTGGAAACCCGGAATGCAAGTGTAACGGCAGGACGAGTTCAAAATTAATCGGGAATTGGAAAAGTGTTTTAACACCTAATTAAACCCTTCCTTCGAGTATAAAATTGAAAGAAGGCGCAGTTATCTACCGAATGAGCAAAAAATGAATATTTTTATGTATGTTTTCCACGAAATATAATTGACTTTTTAAGGACATCGAAAGTCAAGGAGAAAATGCATGCTACTTTAGTAGTCATTTTTTACAGAGTCTAGTTCCTGCATGCAACCGAACAGAAGTTCGTTCGATAGCTGGAATCCTGAGGTAGCTTAATTGTGATAGAATTATGCTGCATAACGATTAGTTTTAAAACCCTACTTAATTAATATTTTCGAAACGAAAACGCATTTCTGAATTTCGGCTGACATTTCATGAATGAGCCCACTTACCGTAAATAGGTAGAATATCACTACCTACGAGGACAAAGGAGACTGGAATGGCCGTTTCTGGCTTATTGGCCGTCGTCAGCAAGGCATGCCCAACACCGAGGTGTGCAACATCTGGGGTTCGGTCCCACGACCTGTTGGTTAGAAGCCCAACGCCTTAACCACCAAGCCACGTGCTCGTTCTGTCGGTTGCGATCGGTTATATACAACAAAGCAGTGGCGCTCACCGATCGCGCTAGAGGACGAGCGAGTTCCGTAGCGCAATCAATCAGCGTCTCCCTATCATTATACATAGACATATATTTTGAAATCCAATACATTCTTTTGGAAAGAGAGAAAACTTTATTGAGTAAATTTTCGACATCGGTTCCTGTGTAGTCGTCAGACTAGAGTAAATGTGCAAAAAACAATTAAAATTTCAAACGTGCTACAAAATATATACTCATTTGGTGCTTCAGCCAGTAAGCTGCCGTAGTATGCGTCAGTCCGTATTGATCGGCTTTAGTCTCGTCCATTTTTCTATGAGATTTTTGTATGTGGCATCTAACTCGATATGCCTGTTGATGCATGACTCATCGGAGTGCATGGCTTCAAGAAACTATCGATGTTTTATAGATGGGCAAACTCCGACTATGCGAGTTTTGTCCCATGCGAAAGTGTGCCCACTATCAAGAGTGTGCATGGCCATTTGAGACGAATGATCTCGCCTCTTAACTGCAAAATGATGTTCGTGGATGCGTGTAGAGGCAAATTTTTCCGTTTGGCATCACAGGTATCGCATGGGATCTTATAGACGACTTCTTTTCTATCGAGGTAGCCAACTCTATCCCTAGGGTGTAAAAGCTGGGTGCGTAAAGTATTCGTCGGCAATATATGTCAGGTAAGCGTGTGACCCTCACTGTCAGGCCTATGACATACTGATGGTCGGCAACGACCGTGAAATAGTCGTCTGCGTCCGGCCTATTGCATTCTTAGTGGGCCGCTTACGTAATATAGGCACGTATATATACACAAGTCAATAACGAGAGCCGTGGTTGAACTGTCCTAACGTTTCAACATCGAACAAGCCTCCATTGTCGGAAATAAGCATCGTACCGCGTTTCAGTTTTTATAGGGGATGACAGTCAGGATTACATGACCTTTGTAAAATGGAGTTATATAGATGGCAGGGGAAGTCGAAAATCCTCATGCTTCCTGTCGGTGAGGGTGGTGTCTTGTCGGAAACAGAGCTCTCGAACATTGACGATTACCGTCCGTACCCACACTGACCTTAGCCATCGCCCTCGTCTGCTAATTGTGTTTGCGTCTCTTTTACTACCGTTTGCCTTGTCTACCGGGTTGGGTACGGCAGTGTTGACGGACGCGCTGTCGGATCCGGGTTGTTGTGAGGTTATGTACACGTTCAGTGCAGATTCTCCATTGCTTCAACCGACCGAGGGCCTAGCTGGCATTGGAGATGCGACTTATGATTTCGCCGCCGGTCTTGGTGTTTCTTGAAGGTGTATTCCCAAGGTATGCGATGTAGACGCCCATGTGCATATATACGAAAAAATGATTTATCAAATTAAACTTTAACTGAAATTCTGGAATATGATCTCGACTAGAAAGGATTACTTAGGTGGGGTTGTAAAACTGATCATTGTGCATTACAATCCTAAAATCTTACAGGCACACCAAGAGGCTGGTCCTCAAATGCGCGTCTTTTTAAGCCGGCGCAAAACGCTGACTCAGTAAACAATAACTACTTAATAGTATGACCTTTTTCTACTGATTAGTGATGACCCTGTAAACCCACACGTATTTGATGGGAAGTATGCACAAAAATATCTTTTGATGTACTCAGTTGGCGGTAACTTAACACATTTTGAAAACTTTTAACTTGGAAGAGGTAGGCTTCGGTTTTAAAATGAACCTACCGATCCCGAAATAACTGTAATCACGACTTATTATTGCGCTACCGTTCAGGGTTACCAAACTAAAAGCTATACACATTGCACCTTTGATAAAAAATTGCTCTATGCTATTATGAAAACACCATAAAGGTCTCATGAAATTTCGCAATGACTATGGACCGGTTTGCATACTCCATAAGGATTATTAATAAACGGACGGCCACGATGCTATTTGAATGGACACTTTGAGCTCCTAAGAGATCTCCTAATGATCAACCTTTTAAAATTAGATGGGATAATTTCTTAAAGCAGAGCATTTTAGGATGCAATCTGTTACGAAATGGGCACAAGAAAGGATATTTTAATGGATGGCGTGTGGATTTGTGAGTGCCTCATAAATTAACGGGAAGAATCACACTGCCGACTGTTTTAGCGAGTAGACGCGCACTGAGAAACCGGCATCGTGGCATATCTAAAAGATCTTAGGACTGTAATGCACAATAATCAGTTTTACAACCCCACCTAACTAGTCTTTCCTAGCTGAGATCATATTTCAGGATTTCAGCTAACGCTTAATGAGATAAACCATCTACTTGTATATGTACGCATAGATATATGCTGGATGGAGTTCAGACATGGACAGGTGAGAGTGGAATGGCCATTACTAGCTTATCAGCCGTCGCCAGCCAGCCTTACCTGGACCCAGATTGGTCGCATCCTGGTGCTGCAGCCAGATTGGATCGACAGACAGCGATGGCCCACTGCGACAGGAATGAAATTACTCCAGGTTTCAACCTCGGGTCAGGAACTCTGTATGAAGAAGACGGGGGCTACTCGAAGGTAATTAGACTTAACTAAAAGTTTGGCTAGCGTGCAAAGTGACAGGGGCAGGACGACTGCAAAGCGACCCAAATCCTTTGTATCCGTGATGTTCCGCTGAGAGGACACTACCCTAAAAGCGGCCTAAACGGACAAATGCACACGTAACTTTGTCTATCGCAAACAATGAGAACCCCTACTGTTATAAGGCAGTGACTTACGCGTGCACTTTTTATGAAGAAAACTTGCGCTGTATTTACTTTATTTCACTTTTTCCCATGTACAGCCTATTCTGATGGCAGAACAACTAGGGATGTTGGTCAACGCAGTGGCGGACAAAGTTAGCCAGTCCGCCGTATATGTGACGCAAGACTTGGTCTTTAAATCCACCAATCGTGAAATCTAATTAGAGGTCTCTGATCCCATAAAACGGAGACTCACAAGGGCCGCAGTAAGACGACGACATTACAGTCTGACCGTCAGGACGGGGAAAATTGAATTACACCGCCACAACTGTTAGTATATCGTGATATTTTGGCAGCGCCTTTAAATGCTTTTAGTGCGGAAATTAGGCGCAAGTACAACTGACAGAGTGTGGTTGTTAATTGTGCATTCCTTACGGATCCGAGAAACTATGAGTGTAATCCGACCAGTTAGCGCCCTGTTTTGACCGAGTTACAGCAGTTGAGCTACCAAACGTTAGAGATACTACTACTGCACTGACGATGCTGCTAGCGAACAAACGGAGAAGGCGTTGGAGGACAACCGTGGCATCGCGTGGCGGCCGCCAGATGCTATCGTGTTGCGCCCACAATATCAGAGATGACAGCTTCGGACCTGCTATTCGCCCTTCTCTCCCCCTTAGGCACAGCAGCCATTATCGTGACTAAATAAGCAAAGCGATCATACCGCGCGCCGTGGGATGGGGGGCGGGGAATGGATGAGCTGCTAGCGCACCCCACCTCCACCCTGAGAGAAGCAGGAACAGGTCCTACCGGACGCCATATGTGCACCGAATGTAGATTGGTTAGACGACGAATCGGACAAAAACGGTACAGTCGTCCACCACCACTACCAACACATCATCTGGGTACGTGTCACTTTGCGCACGCAAGGTCTGCACGCAATATCGGCAGCTAATCGCCAGCGTCAAAGGAGAAAGAACAGGTGCAAAAGGGGGGAGGGAGATGGGAACGAGCTCATTGTATTTCTCCGTCTTTTAGTGGGCCTCATCAGAGTCGGGCAATCTCGTCTCTCCAGGCACCTCGCATTTTTCCTCAAGCAGCAACAGCCGACGGAGAACAATCATCAACAAAGTGGAGCTATTTTGCGCAGCACGCGTTCACGCTAAGGGGAGAGATAATTAAGAAAAATAGGTGCCCTGCGATCGTCGAAAAGATTTTGCATTCTTTTCTCCGAAAAAGGCGTACGAAGCTAGTCTGCAGGTGTTTCACTAACTCCACTGGGAGCACTCACGTAAAACCATGTTCGAAGCCCTACATTAACTCAAGGACTGCGCCACAGTCTAGTATCCACAACGGTACCACCAAAGTATCTGAGAATGCAAAAAAAACGATTGTCCTAAAAGCTAGACAACAGTGAATAGTGCAAACTTTGAGTAAACGAAGGCGTGTACCGTCCTACCAACAGAAGGTTCAAATTTATCTATTGACAGTTCAAAGGTCATCATCTACGTAAGCCTATGACGGATTGTGAAGTCCCACTTACATGGCATCGTGAAGAGGTACTAAGACCTCTGCCGAAAACTGACGGAATATGCGCTACTCTGTCCCTAACATGTTTAGGAAAATCACATTTGCCCCAGTAGTCAGAAGTCCTGACAGCCCAAAATAAGCACTCAATACACAAGGATTTGGCCAAAATAGAACTCGTGGTCGCAAAAGACCCAAAATAAACTGTTATGATGGGCAACTTCAGCCTCAAATGTTTGGAAAATTATCGTGACCACGGACCTGAAAGAAAGCCTTCCGGTGTCACCTTTTTGCAATAATCGAACAAAAATACGAGTCCATCAAGGTCAGAAGAAGCGAGAGTTCAGTCATTATTTATTAAACAGAGCAAAGAAAGTATGTGCAGACACACACGCACATATATATATATATATGTGGAAACCACCATATCTATAGAGGTCTGTAAAAGATCCCATATGATTTAAAGCACACAGTGATCGTCATCGTGGATAAAATGTAAATTGTCAAATAATATTACAGACGGTAATAATTACAATATTAGTAGGAAATAATGTATATTCCAATTAAAATATCGGATATCATTATTAGCATCATTGGAGGGGGTGGTATGCGTTATCTCCGACCGTTAGGGGATTGGTAGAGCAGTAGGAAAAATGGGCAAGAGAACGACTGGAGGTCTGTGAAGTTAAATGAAAACTGAAGAGCCTCAACGAATGAAAGTGGGTAGGAGGTATCCCGGAATTCCCCGACATTAAAAGCAGGAGATTGAAGGAGAGAGGGGGCAATTGGGCAAAGAGGGGGTAAATGCGGAGTGGAAGACCATGGTTTTCACATCTACAGAAAATATACGAACTCTGTACCTGAGGTCAGGGTAGTGATAAGAGAGGACTGAAACACGGTCCTGCAACCATAATTTCATACGCTTTGGTGCAACCCTAGAGTGCGCGCACAAACGGACTGGAAGGGAGACCAACTACAATCCTCACAAATAAAATATAGGCATTGGTGGCATAAAAGTGACAGGGGCGCCATTTTTTGCAGGCAAGGTCCGGCGGCAGAATTGTGTGTATGTGTGTGTGGGAAGGCAAGTTGGAAGGCGATTGTCGGAAAGCACGACTTGATCAGAGAGAAACCGCTAAAGACAACTCGATCATCTTCGGCATGAGTGGCAAGGGACGGAGAGAGGCAGTGGGAGGCGGATGCTGTTGATACACACAAACACACAAGCGAGAATGCACAGAATGAGGAAATTGGAGAAAGGGGGGAGGTGAAGAGCACAGCCAGATTGGGTGAGGTAGAGCAGGTGGTGGCGTCTGGCATTATTCACTGCTGATGGTGGTGGTGGCGGCAGCGGCGTGTAAGGTAATGAGGTCAGAGAACGGGAGTGTTTGCCATAGCCGGCGACGGAGAGTTTGAGCCGCGAAAGAGCAGCGGTCTCGAGGTAGGATTAGAAGACACACCCAGACGCGAGAAGAAACTCTGATCCTGTGTTCTCCCCACCATCGCCTCGCCCATGCGCGGAAATAGACGAGGATCACGCGCTGTGCCTGCACCCAGAATAGGGTCAAGTCCATAGTGACCGCCTCGACAACTCCCCTCCCCACTTCCACCACTGTTGGTGCTGCTGCCTTCGCTGGCAGGTGGAAAGTAGTTTTGCTGCTGTTGCGAGAGCTGAGTAGTGGTCGGTGAGTAGGTCCAGGAAGGCACGGGTGATACTTTGGGGTCTGAATCGCATTTGTTTGAGAAGGGAATCGGAGCCGGTTGCGGACAGACCGAAGAAGACGCAGAGCAGACAGTTGGCTGAAGTTGTTGTTGGCGGTGGTGGAGATGCGACGGCGTTGGCAATGAGCCACCGGTCTGCCCGCCAAGAGACTCCCTCTGGACGGGTGATGTCGAACTCAGCAAGCCATTGGAATGGGATGTAGGGAGTTGCTGCCGCTGCTGTTGCTGCTGATCTTGCATATCTGACGGTGAAACCCAACCGGAGACAGTGGGGCGCTGGGTGGAGGCACCGCCGCCGCCACTATTGACTGCGCTGAGGCCGCCGCGTTTGGTGAGCAGCATTTCCGTAAGGAGGGTTTCGTGGGGAATATTACCGGCCCAGTAACGCGACAAGAGAAAGTTCTCCATCTGAAAGGCCACGTGTTTTACCTCGGATAGACGAAGCAGCAACTGGCCCAGACGTTCAGAGGCCGCAGCCGTGGCCAGTGAGGCTGCAAGGAGTTCATGCGGACGAGTCAAACCGAGGGACGCAGCATGGCCTCGTCTTTTACTGGCCCGTCGGGCGGAACGCAGGAGGTAGTGACATATTTCCGCCTGAACTTCGCGCACATAGTCATAGCTCGAGCTCAGATGGACGTCTGGGATGGAGAAGCAAAGGCAAAAACAAGAATTACATAAAACTGGCTGTGGACAACACCAGTGACAGCGGGCTAGCCCAAGAAGGATCCTACAGGGGCAGGAGCTCCCCTGATCACATCTTAGCCAATTTCTTTTTATGCTAAGATGTTTTGGTGTTGTATGCTTCTAACCAACACGCGATACAGACTAGGAACGTGTGCTGCGCGACTAGTTTCAGAAGTATCTTAACAGCCATATGGTCACTCTGTGGTGCATTAACGATCGCAGACTAGAGTCAATGTATCGGAAAAGACAGTGAAAATAGTAGCGGCATGAAGTGTAGAAGGGGTTTCTCCGTTCAAGACAGAAAAACTGTCAGCTTCAGTACAGAAAGTGTATGAACAGGCGAACTACTTTAATTTATTGATGATATTACTATGGATAAAGTATGAAGGACACGGCGCATTCATACGCGAAGTGCGCTGGCAAAACACTTAAGAGATAACGCATTATAAAAGGACGTTTACTTAAGAGCGTATCTATCGCATGCCTTTATTGTGAACGCCCATTTTCCTGGGTAATTGGGTTTTATGCTTAGGAGTACCTATATTTATACGACTCTACTCAGCATCCGCATAAAAATGAACGTTTCACAACTCACTACAAAGGTAAAGGACTTCAAAAACTTTCTCATTCAAAAAGCATGATAAACACCTTCGAAGACCGGACTGAAGGCGCCAAAACCCCACTGTATTAAATTGAACTTCAAAAACGCCTCGACACTCAAAAGACCTCGAAGACGCCAGAAGAGAGCCATTTTACAGCAGATGGATTCACTTGAGACACAAAATGGCATAATTATGGTTGCATTGGCTACTCTTAGTCCAATGTCTTCTTACAGACCAACTTCTTGATAGGCGAATATATATATATCCCGTTCATTATCCCTAAAAGAAGTCGAAGAAGAAAAAAAGGACGATAGCATGGACCACACTGTATTGGTGCTGACGTTTCGGAAACTTCCTCGTTTCCATCATCAGAGTGGTAGGGTGTCTGTTTCTGCTGGCTCGGAGTTGTTCTGTCTCTCCGCCTGTCTTGTGTTATAGGCATGCCTGACGCACGAACTCTGGCCTGCCTTCTGGCTGGGGATTGGCTTGGGTCCCTCCGCAGGCGGCCGATGGCGCGCTCCTGTGACCTCTGCCCCCTGACCGGCTGTCATAAT
>CACRXP010000466.1:36842-47399 GCA_902702965.1 Spirometra erinaceieuropaei | reverse complement strand
TAAAAGGAATCACAGTTTCCCCCGACGAGATGATGGTCTCCTTTGATGTCGTCTCCCTCTTCACGTCCATACCGTTGGATTTGGCAAAACAATGCACAGAGGATCTCCTGAAGTCCTGCGACACGGATGTTCCCGCTATTGCCTTACTCGAACTCTTAGACCTGTGTATGGAAACCAATTTTTCGTTCGACCAACAATACTACCAACAACTGAAAGGAGCCCCAATGGGGTCACCTATCTCTGGCTTCCTCGCCGAGATCACAATGCAGAAACTGGAGGCCACGGCTCTTCCGTTAGTTAACCCTAAATTGTGGCTGCGGTACGTGGACGACACATTTGTGATCGTTAAAAAGGATCAACTAGAAACGCTCCACAACATCATTAACTCAACAATGCCGGGGATTAAATTCACACTCGAGAAAGAAGTTGACAAAGAACTCCCATTTTTGGATGTTCTCGTGCAGCGGAAGACCGACGGGACATTGCGCACATCAGTGTACCGCAAAGAAACCTATGCGGAAATCATTCTACACTACGAGAGCAACCACCCCATTTCCCACAAACGGAGCACGGTCAACTGTCTGCTTAATCGGGCAAAAACACACTGCTCGGACGAAGAAGGCTACCGAGCCGAACTAAGTTACTTGTGTGAATTATTTTCCCGAAATGGGTACCCCAAGGATTTTGTGCGCCGATGCATGAGACAGAAAGAGTCAAAGGAAAGGGAACAAAGAACCTCCAGTCAGACACCGAAGCCAAATACATGGCGAACCCTCCCTTACATCAAAAACGTGTCTGAACTCGTGGAAAGGCACCTAAAGAGACACCAGATTCGGGTGGCACACAGACCGACGACTACACTACGTACTCAGATAGTACATCCTAAGGATAGGGTCGACTATTTGGATAGAAAGGAAGTCGTCTACAAGATCCCATGTGAGGCCTGTGATGCAGTTTATTGTGGTCAAACAGGAAAATCCGCCTCTACACGCATTCACGAACACCAACTTGCAGTAAAGAGGCGAGACCACCTGTCTCAAGTAGCCATGCATAGCTTGGACACCGGGCATACGTTTGCTTGGGACAGAACACGGATTGTCGGTGCCTGCCCCTTCAAGAAAGGCCGAGAGTTCCTTGAAGCCATGCACTCGGATGAATCGTGCATCAACCGTCACATCGAGTTGGACGCCGCGTACAAAAGTCTCAAGGAGAAATGGAAGAGACGAGAGCCAATCGGGACGGAATGACGCAAATAGCGGCCGCTCACGGGCGCAAATGCGAACGATTATCGATTTTTTCATGTGCACTGCCAGATGTTAACTGTTTTCGGCACATTTACTTTCAGTCTGCGTCTGACGACGACCTGGGGAACCGGCGTCGAAAATTCACGCAATAAAGTACCTTTTCCCAAAGAACGCCTCTGCCTTCAACATATATATATATATATCCCGTTCATCATCCCCAAAAGAAGACGAAGAAGAAAAAAAGGGCGATAGCATGGACCACACTGTATTGGTGCTGACGTTTCGGAAACCTCCTCATTTCCATCATCAGAGTGGTAGGGTGTCTGTTCCTGCTGGCTCGGAGTTGTTCTGTCTCGCCGCCTGTCTTGTGTTATAGGCATGCCTGACGCACGAACTCTGACCTGCCTTCTGGCTGGGGATTGGCTTGGGTCCTTCCGCAGGCGGCCGATGGCGCGCTCCTGTGACCTCTGCCCCCTGACCGGCTGTCATAATCGCTGCAAAATCAGTGTGCCCTTGGGCCCTCCTCTCATAATCGGAAGGGCTGATCAGTTGCCGTTGCATGTGCGAATCACGCTCGGCTGTTTGAACGCGCCGGTGGGTCGATGTCTCGCGTTGGTCGTGTGAGCTCCGGCTGGCTCTTTACCTCTGCTTTGAAAGTGACAACTGTTGGAGGAGCCGCGACTCGCTCGCCAGTGCTGTCGGCCCCGTCTGGACTGACTGGAGCCTTGTACGTAGCGCCTGGTAGGCCGGATGAAAAGCAATAGCCCTGTTGGTTGTGCCAACCGAGGACCAACTTTCGAGCACCAGTCTAGTCATCTTGTCATGGGTTCAACCGAGGACGCTTGTTTCCCCAAAGGCGAAACTGTGTTTCTCCTATTGCATGTGGTCATATACCAGTGACAGTCTATCCTCGCGGTTGACTGCAAGCTGGTGCTCATGCAGTCTTGTGCAGAGGCGTTTCCTCGTTTCACCAACATACGTCGCATTGCCCGTTTTACCAACATACCTCGCATGGTATGCTGTAGACTACCGTCGACTGTTCTGTTGTTGGTAGCGGGTCTTTGGGCTTCGTGATTTGCCCAAAGACCCGCTACCACGAACGCCAACTTGCAATCAACTGCTAGGACAAGCTGTCTTTGGTCTATGGCCACATACGAGAACTGAACCACGATTTTGCCTTTGAGAAGGCGAGGGTAATTGGTCGAGCCAATAAGAAGATGGACAGACTGATGCTCGAAAGTTGGTCCTCGAGTAGCACACTCAACCGAGCTATAGACCTACATTCCGCCTACCAGGCACTGAGTACAAGGCTCGGATCAGTCCGGACAGGACCAGCAAGGCAAGTGAGCACACGGAACCGAGAGTCAACGCTCACAGCAAAGAGCGGAGTTTGGGGCCAGAGGTCATGTGACCAAAGCCGAACACCGTCTCACCGATGCACCCGCGAAGCCGAATGCTGCTCACATGAACAGCAACGACCGATCAGTCCACCGGCTGACGTGGGAGAGGCCAACCGGCACGTTGATTTGACTACAATTACGCCGACCCCAAAGTGAACAAAGGTCGCACAGGACTGTCAGCGGTCAGCCCCGGGGAGGTCTAAGCCAGTCAGCGGCAAACAGACAGGTCAAAGTTCGTGCGTCGAGCACGGCTATAATACGAGGCAAGCGGCAGGACTGAACAACTCAAGACCGGCAGAGCAAAAAGTACGCTACTATGACGATGGGAACGAGGAAGTTTCCGAAATGTCAGTTCGAATACAATATGGACCATGAATTCGCCCTCTCTTCTTCTTCTTCGCCTTCTTCGGGATACGATGAACGCGATACAATATCCGGACCTCGAATCTTTACGCATATCGATATATATTTTCGACGGGTCGGTGCACCGACTTGAAAATTGACGAGAAAAACTCAATTTTCCGAAGAGTCTTCACTTTCTCATTATAGCCCCTCGGAATGCACACCACATCAGTTAGTCAACACATATATAACTATTTTTGCGATCTCCTTGATCAGGAGATCGAATTAAATAGTCCCTCTCCTAGTAGATAGCAAAAAGAATTTGCTTTAAAATTTTTGGGCACAAGGCTTAAAAACTTCGCGAAACGAACATCAATTGACTGGCTTGTACACTAATTACTGAAAGATTACAAAAAGGGGTGTTTAAAGGTTGCTGTGCTTATTCTGCCTAACGTTTTTAGATTTTCACGGGTCTTGGAGACGATTTCTGTCTTTCGTGAAAAGAACGGAATATACGAGTTTCAGATTGTGATTAGGCGAAGTTTCCACTATCGCATTTATCTTTGACGAACTGAGAACGGGACAAAGGGCAATATTGACAGCATAATCGCGGAGACTATACGTTTTAATCGTAAATATCCAATTACGTCAGAGGTTTGCACGGAAACAATCGTACGAGTTGTTCTGTGAAGCCCTCTCCGAGGCATCTCCTGGTACACATAAGGAAATGCTTTGTCGAGACGGTAAAACCTTAATGACTATACAGACGGCATTCATATTTGCGGAGAAAAGCTGGAATGAGACAATTAATGGTCAACAGAAAAACATAGGCATAGAAAACAGCACGACTGCGAGTGTCGAGCAGTTGGTGGTGATTTTGCAAATGAGAGGCTAGTTTCCGCGAATTGCCGCTACGACCGCGAATATGGTAAATTAGATTAGGATTATGAAGAGTTGCTGTAAAGGGGGCGGGACGGGGGCCACAGAATTCCGAGTTTGGTGTCTAACCGGGTCTGCAAGTGACAGGAACAAGATTGACAAACGACGGCTGGACGTGCGTTTACGAGCATAAAACGGTGGTATTCCGGCGTGCCGCCGTGGCTAGGGTGCTGTAGCAGCAGCCCTAGCCACTGTCGTCGCCGCGAGGATTGGTGACCTGAAATGCCCTTCCACACACGCACGCGACCTGAAAACACACACACACACACAGAGTAAGAGAAGGAGGCAGGATTCAGGTGAATTCAGTAATAGCAGCAGCAGCAGCACCAGTCCAGATTTACGTCCGACAGCGGCGGCGGCGGCGGCGACGGCAGAGTACGTTTTCCAAAACCACTGTCGATCTCGGCACTAACCCCGGCACAGACTCACAAAGAACCTCTAGGTTATGGAATCACAAACACATAAAGCCAGGTCACTCAGAGGTGAACCGAGAATTTGTGAGTGCGTTCGTCCGTCCTGCACCCACGATGCACGCACCTAGATGCATTGCAGTGTCAAGGGGGAGGAGGAGAAGAACAAAGGCTGCACAGTAAATGCACACTTTCTTTTGTGCTTCTGTGTCTTGTTAGTGCGCTCTTAGGGGTCAACCTGCAGCCTCTCACCTGAGTCAGACAGGGTGGCGGGTTTACAAGGCAGAAACGATGCGTCCGATCGAGACGCCTTTGAAGCGACCAAGACCCGGATGTTAAGGCGATCTCACGGCAAGAATTCAGAGGCATTTCCAAAACTTTCACATTTCAAACACAAGTAAGCCGTCTTTGTGTCGATAGTGAGTTTCAGAAGTTACGATCACAATGAAGACTTCAAACTGTAACCTTAAAATCCGGCTCGTGATAGGGCTAACCGTGGTCTTGAGCCTTCATTTTAACATGCACCTAAGCCAAACTCTCAGCGTATATCTCTCCCAAGACTTACTTCAAAAGCACATTCTACCACGAATGAAGGGACCAAATGAAATGGTATAGCACTGAGACAGTTCTAACCTTAATCGTAGACGTCTGCAATAAGGAAAAACGGAAATTATGACATAAGGCTGGGAAAGATTGTTAGCATCCTTTATTTCTCTCAAATAATAACTATAGGTGGGGTAAGCTGATAAAAGTAAGTCCACATTTATCCTTGAATGTGTTTGTTTTGCGAATAATGCACATCTTTTAACCGTGCTATTCTGCACTTCCTGCACACCTCATTATCGCGGTACAAGATCGTCGCCTCAGATGGTATGAATAGAGCACTGATTGAGATTTATCTGTCTTAGGGATAATTTTTATCAACAGAAGATTCGGTGTGGAATAAGTTATTTCGCACTTAAGATAACAAGTTTGAAAACCGCTGAGCTAGGCCTTCTTCTACAATTAGGCTCAGCGCGCGGCCCACTGCCAGCTGTCGGGAGGCATTCTGTTGCCTGCAAATCGGCCATCGTGCCGTCCAGACCGACATTTCGAAGTCAGTAGAACAGCCCTGATGGCCAGTCCTAACTATCACTTGGAACACCATATACATAGCACATTTTGAAGGTCCAAATTGCAATTTGGAGCTAATCTAAATAAACGCTTCAATTTGAGCACTCGGGCACCAATCACAGACGAGTGCCTCCTGAAATACGCTGACCGAAACCCAGCGCGTGAGATTTTGGCATGATGGATTTTAGTCATTACCCTAAAGTGCTGTTCATAGGGCCTTTTTATGGGTGGAGCATTTATGTAACAGTAAAACTTTCTCACGGAAGGCTGATTTCCTAAGCCAAAAAGCCATGTAGACCAAGTCTGTGTTTGCATGCGTTCTCCTATTACAAACAATCTACGTGAATAGCCTTCGGGCATGTGAAAATCGATTTTTCTGTCCATGTTGATCAGGTAACATAAAAAACCACATTGTTTTCGGGAGTGTTGTCGGTTACAAATCGACAAATCTGCAGACGGAGAAAAGCAACGACGTCATAAGAACCAAAAAACCGTGTTTACGGATATTCTTCCCTATTGCCGGAAAGAACAAATTTCGCATGACAATCAACGCGTCCACGGATCAAGGTACGTTTATGGACGTGCCTACTTTTGTAACCTCAGTGTCCATCCCATCCTTCTCCGCGAAAACTTGGGTCTTAGCTGAGGTGACGCACTACTGGAAGAATAAAGGAAAATCCAAGTTCAGATAGTACTGTAACGCGTTGAATAAGAGTCTTGAAAACGCTGGCCTTCAACCTACCGCGCGCTTGGATTTCCACCAAATCTAGTCCGCGAAAGCTAAGCAATATCTTCTTATAATTTGCAAGTCCATATTCGTCGCCATTTATCTATTCGCATGCATATCCTCATGTCCAATAATGTTATTGCTGAATGCAGCAGTTTACGACAGGTTGCGCCGTCCTTGCGTCAGACCTGAAAGGCGGTCACAGTTGCTCATCGCTTATCCAAGTTCGACTGTGTGGAGCCTGCGGGAGCCGCTACCCTAAATGCCTGTAGTACGCGCTAGACAGGGAGTCACGCCACACCAATCCAGTCTCACTACCTGCCGGCCGACAGGGTCAGACATGGATGGATGGGGTCGAACCGGCGCTCAAGCTTTTCCCCATAAACAATCAAGCATGCCTTTAAACTATCCTGACGTACTAAAAGTCGACTCCTGGAGAGTTTCCAAACCAAGGAATAACAAGTGTGGCGGCCAACCATCATGACCGGTCTGGCGTCATTGTTCAAGACCTCGCTGCCTCAAGGTCATTCGCCAGTGTCTTCTTGGAGTGGGTCAACAGGCTGTTGAGTGGCTGCAGTACGATGGCACTATGGGGAAGAAAACGGTGATATTAGTTCACCATCTCCAAGATGCGGCGTAGTTGGTTGATGGTAGTCGGGACGGGGAACGTTGATATGGCCGAAACCTTTTCTAGGACGGCTCGCTGCAAGGGGTGAATGACCTTGAGGCAGCGAGGTCTTGAACAATGACGCCAGACCGGTCATGATTGCTGGCCGCCACACAAGTAACGCCGTGCTACGCGAGTCAGTGAAGCGGTTCCTTCTCAATGTGGTCACGCAATATTACTTGCACGAAATCCCACAGTCGCTCATCGTGTTGAAAAGTGATTCGTGTGGATTCGGGCGACAGAAGGCGTCCAGGAAACGTAGATGGGCCACCCTGACATGCCAGGGAATGCGCCTATGCCCCTCTTGAGTTGCATTTTTCAGTGGAGCACGATGGCGTGTAAATAAAGTGAGCTGGATGCTGAGCATTTATTTTTCACGCGCGGAATACCACTACCTCCCCCCGGAACAGTCATTTATACCGCTGCTTGCAACGATCGAACTATCGTGTCTGCGCAATAGCTGACGGGCATCCAACGAGTACACTCCTGTTCATGAGGGCGTGTTGATGGTAGGGACGGGCTGCAGTGTTACTGCTGCTATTTACAAGGAACTTTAGGGTGGATGTCGACTGGATGGGAGAAGCTCAAGAATGACGTTGTAAGAGACCGTGAAAAGTCATATGTAAGTGGTACAGATGAGCAACGACTATCAACTGTTACAGCGAACACCCATAACGCAACCATATCCCACGCTGAAACCAGACGCAGAATATGTGGTAGAGACGGCGTGATCTATTCGCCCAGTGTGCAGTTTGGTGGTGGGATCAGCACGAAACATCGGGCAGGTTTCGTGAAGACGGAAATAAAAGTTCGATTGGCGCCGAAAGACTTTCTCGGCACAATATCCGCGCACACTAGCGAATACATTAGCTACGTCAACCACCAAGAATACTTCTCCAAAGCAAAAGGTTGCTCGGAGTCCCATTCATGAGGCATACGAAACAGACTCATGGGGAACATACGAAAATAACAACAATGCTTTACGTAACTTTGCTGAAATCCAACCTCAAAAGGATAAAAAGATGGCTGTTCGTGAAAAAATAGTAACCATGCAGACACAGCGAGCTCTTAGGAAAATTAAAGAGGCACTCTTTACGAAAACCTATTCGAAAGGGAAGTTTCGCTCCCAATTAGAACGCTTTGTATTTTGACACATGAATGAGCAAAAAAGTTCGATACCACGAGAGACAAGGAGCGCCTAAGTGGTGTGTTCTAAGATCTTCGAAGCCGTGTTAATGATTGCAACCATGTGTGTCATATCAATTGTGTAAAAAGCAACAACAGGAAGCAACTCGTTATGGGATGATGACACACCCATCCGTAAATCCGTCTTGCGTTATAACCGTAATTTGGTCGCTTTGTAGTGTTGCGGCAACTAGTTTTGCGGTGAGTGAAGCGTCCGACCAGATCATTTGTGGCGTGAAATGTCCTATGGTCACTGCCATCGAAAGCTGCCGCATTCTGTCTGTTTACATGTTACGAGAACGCATAGTCAAGAAAAAATGAAGACAGAACACACCCATGTGCGGACGGTTGACTACTTTGGCGCATCGGCGCTGGTAAAGGTCAAGCTTTTGAAGATCAACTCCAAGTAGCCCGTTGGCTTCAGATAGACTCAGACTGCTGTCGCCACTGTAAGACAGGTAATCAATGCCAAACTTGCCAAGTACATGCGAAACTTTTTATTCGTTAGCGGGAAGGAGTGCAGGGCGGAAGAGCATCGCCATTATTATCCTGTCGGAAGTCTGGCCTCTTATCAGACAACCATTACAAACTACGACTACCTTGTTGAATGAAAAAAGTCTATGCATCGGACAGCGCAGAATAGCACTGACAATGGGACGGTGGATATCTTCAATCAAACCATTTAAAACGGTAGGTAGGCATAGGACCCTCGCAAGCGACGAGGTTCATCACTACCTCCAGGGAACAGTGGCAGACTTGCGCAGCACATACTGCACTCGCTCGTGCCGCACCCACAGTGCCCAAATGACACGACAGGGTCAAGGCGACCGAAGACAGTACATGCCGACGGCCTGTCCAAACGACATTGCTCGACTGGGTCAGAGATTGAACACGAGGACTAAGGTAGCACAGGTCCCATCCAACACGCGCCATAAACATGTGCGGTGAGAGGTAAGCGCCCAGATGACCCCGCTACAACTTGGCTGACACATTTATGAGTCATTGTAGCCCTATGTGCTGGTTAAACGCACCAGTGGCGGAACGAATTTTAGACGACATGAGGGTTATAAGCAGGTGGTTTAAGATAACATACCATGCTTGTGGGGATTAAAGATTGCGAGGAACTTGAGACAAGTGAACTCATGGCTACTCAGTTGTAGCGAGGCAAAACGTGCGATGAGGTCGTAGATACGGTGGTTGGATTCGCTGGAATCGAGTAGATAGGCGATTAGTTGGTTGACGAGGGAGTAGATATCCGGATTGGAGGGCTCCTCGGGATTTCTGACGCCGTTTGCTTTCTCGGTGGAACTCTAGTATAAGATAAAAGTACTGGCTCAGATTGTAGGTTCGAAGGCAAGAGATTCAGCAAAAAATCCCCTAGACAGCACAAAAAAATATCACCCAGTGGACAATTCACCCTGATTTTTTCAATAACGTAACAATTATAAGACTCAGAGACACCGCCATGACCACTCACAGAGAGAAAAGGGCAAAACCACGAGCAGATAAAAAGCCAGCCAGAGATCAAGGAAAGGTTAGTTCTGGTCAGTAAATGTCAGACAAAGGTTGTCGTACCTACAAATGTCATCATCCCCTTCCATCACCTCAGCGGCACTTCACCAAAAGAGGAACCAGTATATGGAGATATAAATGCGTATGCATGCACATATACACCGACAGGACAACGAGCCCGTGGCCCAGTAGTTAGAGGCGCTGGACTTCTAACCAAGTGGTCGCGGGATCGAGTCTCAGTTGTTTCACACTTCGGGGTTGGGTATAACTGGCTGGTGACGTCTAATAAGCCAGGAAAGGCTATTTCAGTCTCCCTCGTCTTTGTCGGTAATACTATTCTGCCTATATCATGTGCTGCTGTGCGGATGCTGGTTAGGCTCGAGAGTCCAAAGGCCCAACGGGTCCTCACATGGACGTTGTATTTGAGAACCAAAACCGAAGGCGATACGAAGCACAAAGGACTCCATCTTACCGTCTAGCTCCGGTCGTGAGATCTGGTAGGTGTAGTCGCATGGAAGCGACAAGTAATGAACACTTGAGAAAAAGTTGGAGAGAGTTGGAAGGCCAGTTCGCGATTCTCTGCCATCGTCAGGCAGTCAGGCCGAAACTGCAAGTCAGGAGTGCACAATGCACCGCTTTTCATTTCCGCCCTGCTAAGACTAACAGTAGCTCAGTCAGGAGAAAATTGACGCAGCCATAGTAGATTGAAGTTGTGTGCTGCTTTTCTAGTCATTTCTTACAAGTAAAATTCTGATAGCCTACGTGTTGCTCAGGGTCTCCATGTCATGTGGCACTTATTCACACAATGCCGGCAGGTGGTGTTCAATTGTTTTACATGCCCCAAGACCATTATACCCCACAACGTTCAGTCTAAAGTCAGCTGACAACAATTTCGATTACTGCGCGCCTTCAAAGTCAAGTCAGCGCTTTCGCAGTTCTGCTCTGCGATAGCACGTTAAAGCAGAGCCAAAACAGTAAAAAAGAACAGCCTACGCGAAAACCGCAGTTTCAGACAAAC
>CACRXP010000466.1:20927-36358 GCA_902702965.1 Spirometra erinaceieuropaei | reverse complement strand
GAAATTGTGCACAGCAGCCAACAAACGACTGAAAGCAAATGGAATGAACATCAGTCTGGTACAGTCCCAAAGACAAGAATGTTGGGAACGCGTGGGACATACTGCGACGCAAACCCTAAGACCCGCATTACGGCAATAGCAGGGCTGGTATAATAAAACTAAAGAAGTCAACAGCCAGCTCTTCGAAAAGAACTCGCCTTACAAGGCCTATGCGAGCAACACCGTTGTCGTAAACAAGGCCGCCTTTTCCCAAATGCAGATGCTGACTGCAGCAGACTGACGGGCATAGAAAATCGCACGGAAAACAAGGTGGAGGTCCTGGGCTGCCATCAAGAAGGCCTACAACTCAAAACGCAACAAAACTGCACCGGTACTCAGCCCTGATGGAGCCTACTGACCCGGCAATTGCAGACCGGTAGCGTTGGGTTGAGTACATTAGGTGCGTACTTAATCGTCCATCTTTAATGCCAATTTTGATCACCCACCCTCCCCGTATGAGAGAACGAGAGCGCTACGGCAGCCGCGGACGACGGGGTGATTCCAGTAGACCTCAGTCTTTGGAGAAACTGACCCCTCTGGTAAAGAGGATGCGCGGACTAAAACCAATCCCACAGGACTTCAAGGGTGCCACCACTCTGTCATTTTACAATAAAATGCCGAGAAATATGAGATACTCCGGGAGATACCCCGGAGTACTACTGGCAAAACCTCTTCCGTGGTTTCGCAGCGCATAAGCCTCGGTAAAACGACCAAAAAAACGGGGATGTGCATGTAAATACCCCTTTTTCATCACACGAAGCTCTTCGACGCCGAGAACTGAAATTAACTTTATAAGGTCATACTGGAGTTCGGAGGTATCGAAAGCCTCGAGCAGGCAGTGATTAGGGCTTGCCTGCTTGACTCATCCCTTATCAGTATGACTTTTTGCGATTTCGATGGACGCATAGCGTACAGAACTACCCGAAGTTAACATCAACTATCGAATTAGTGATAAACTGTTCAACATCCGCAGTATGCAGGCAGTCGCAAAAACTCCTGGGCTGGGGTAAACAACATGCTCTTCGTCAACGACTGCGCACCGGAAACATCTAAAACTGGTATGCCGCAAAGCCTGGATCTCTGGATGGGCATCAACCGGAGTCAAACGCGTACGGAGGAAGTAGTCCAGTATGGTGAATCATGCAACCTATGCATATGCACTTGCCTGTTGGCAGTTTATGAATATTAGGCGATTATTCTGTTGTGGTTTATGGACTTCGGCCCAAAATTCATATCAAACTTCAGTCTGAGCCTACGGGTCTCAAAAAGACTGATTTATTCTAAATAACCCATTAATTTCTGAGGGGACTAAAAAAGTTGCAATTCTGAAACTCGAGTATCTACCAGAAACCACACAGGAAACGCTGGGAGGACCCAGTGATGAGCCGGCCCCTCGCGGCTGTGTCATGCAACGAAAGAATATCGGCGAAGCACGTTTCTGGGTTTTTAGCTACTACCTGTGCCCCCATGCATGCTCTATCATGCAACCTATGTAATAAATCATAGATAATCAACATTAATGAACTCGCTCCCACTATCCTCAAAGCCGGTTAGTTCTCCGATCAGTTTCATTCCTACTTACCGAATCGCTGTACCACCTTACTCAACACCAAACCAAGGATACACAGAGCACATTAATTTCCGAGGAAATTAAAAGGGAAAACATGGAACGTGGAGCTTGTATACCAGAAAGCACTTGGTATGAGCTAAGGGACTCACTGAGAAGCCGTACCCCTCGCAACTGCGTCATGCAGCGACAAAAGATTGCGAAACACGTGTGTCTGTGCACACCTGTCAACAATGGAGTCGCAAAAACCTACAAGACCGAACATATAATCCCATCCCTGGTGGAATGATTTAGAGAAAAAGGTGGAGTCTGAGGGAGTGTGTTGATCACCGACCTTACGAAAGCTGTACCACACTGGTTTAGTCAGGTTCCTGGAAGAAATGGGGCAAAAGATGGGAAGTCTACGCTTAGGAACCACCCAAGCCAATGTACGCACCACGATGACAAACTGAATCCCCGCAAAAAAAACAGGTGTTGATGCAAAACAACGTAACAGCGATTCCTGGGAGGCCTGCAACTAGAAACATCTACGTTGGTATCCTGAATCTAATAAAAGGGCAGTAGGCGTGCCAAGAGAGTCCCATTATGACCAGTTGGTTTCTCTACTCTACAGCATAAGGAAACAAGTTTACACGAGTCAAAAACTGGAAGGATTTGGGTGTTAGCTTTTGTTTCCGAGATTTCACCAATAGATGCCCGCTACGCGGCTGCGCTGCTATTCAGTGAGGAGGAACGTCTGGATGTAAGCTCGAGTATAATTCATTCAGCCAATAGACTTACAAGAACTTAGGGAAATTAAGTTCATGTGGGGCGCTGCTGAGTTAACCTAAGCCGGTCCTCAGATGGAATAAAGCAGGCAGAAGTGGACAGCGGTTTTATAGAAGCGGATGAATGTGCGTTTAGGGGCCAGATGAGAGGAGGGCGAGCGAGATGGTGGGGTGAGGGTAAAACAGTGACAGAATGACAAATCTGCACCAGCGCTTACACTGTCGTCAGGCAGCCCATCACGAAAGTGAAGGAGGACACACTGTAAGAATTCGATAACAATCACCTCGCTCCAGCCACTGTTGAGCAGTTTCATTTTGTCCTCCACCTGTGTTGCACAAGGATGAAGAGGTAAGCAAAAATACTATCAGGGGGGGCGGAGAGACAAAGATAAACAACAAAAGTAGAGAATGAAAAGGAAGGCCTAACTTTCGTGGAAATTGAGTCATACAGAAGGACTAGCGCGACAGTCCGTGCGACTTCCGAACGCGACACGCCCAGACAGGCAGGACGCAATGTAAACATGGCCAGGAAAAGCGGAAATTTCCTCGGATTTTTCGGCGTTGGCCTATGTGCTCGAATTTCAGGTCAGGAGGACGAAAAAATCAGTAAAGAAGCCACCTAAGGAGTAAGCGCGATCCCAAGCGGGTGAAACTCCGCGGATGCAACCACTGAGGCTACCTAACATTCACTGGATTGTCACCATCACGCCCTTTCTACGACAGAGGTGGTTTCCAACGCCTGTAATGAACGAAATGGAGAGGGGAGACCGTACCGCCTTGAATGACATCGCAGAGCAAATCAAAGGGAACGGGAAATGCAACTACCTGCCAGGTCACGAGACGACCAACCGTTGAGATAGCGGATGTGTGACTGGCAAAGGCACAGTCCTCAACAGTGGAAAAAGGTCTGGACGACCCAAAAGTAAGAGGGGATGAGAAATAATCAAAGTCTGGCGCTCTCACATGCACTCCGGTAATCCCAGATTCGATCTATAGTTACCATGTGGAGCTGTCCGACACAAACTGATCTATCAAAAGGGGCTCCCTATAACTGTCAAATACAGAACGGACCTATCCAGAGAGCTAGCGAGCCCCCTGGGCCAATCGTGGCCTAACTTTGCGCAGAAAACAAAGTCTTCATGACACAGCTGGCACGTATAGAACTTCGAAAGATGTGAGAGGCGGTAGCACGCGGCCTCCCTTAAATGCAGTTCGCATTTTTTTACGTTGAAAAGTGCGGTTGTTACAGTGAGACAATCCGAACCTTCTCGCATCTTTACCACCAATGCAATGAGAGGCTGGGTCGCAGCATCTACAGCGCATCGGAGAGAGAGGAATCCCGAGAGAGAGAGCAGGTATCATGGTATTACCTTAGACTCACCGGAATGACCCGAAAGAGCTCAGTCCGATTCATCCAGTCTACCAGATGAAAGAGATAGCTCTCAATCATGCAGGATAGTTTACAAAGAATGCTCTCTAGCAGACTGTCCATAGGTCGAGATGTATCGCCTGAAATGTCGGAGCGGCCGTCGTCAAGGCACCCCCCGCCGCCGCTGCCGTTGGCGCCCTCCGCCGGTATGTCCATGGAGAGGGTTCCACCATGACCATCAGTAACACCAGTGACTGCCCCTACCTCCTGGCTGGTTTGTGAGAAGGATCGTAGTAGACACTCCTTGAGTTGCTATAGGTAAATGCGAAAACGACAAGTGGACGCTAGGTGACAAAAGACAAGGCGAGGAAAAATCGGGTTTAAAAGATAACGGATGTCTTATTTGGGCATTTCAACCCAGTGAATATTTACTGCTAAGTTGGATCTAAGACAGAGGTGAATCAAAAAATCAGAATTACCAACCGTCAGTGTGATATAAAGAGAAAGAACAGTTAAAGGATACCAAGGTAGTTGACTCGCTTACAGTTCAAAATTAATCCTATATATTGTTCATGGATTCGCCGAGTGCAAATCAAAAAATAAGGAAATCTCCAATTCATAACAGGAGATTTTGATGAGGGGTGGCTACATCAAATGTCTAGTTACGAAAGGTGATCTTTGAACTCTGGCCTAGCCTGCACCAGAACCTGCAGCGAACTGTGTTGAGCACAGCGCCTACACTGAACTTCGGTCAGCGGGCGATGCCAGACGATCTATCCGCTTACTTGTCAAGGTAATATAATTTTCAACGTGAGTAGCTGACAGCAACCTTTTAGATGGATCCCAGGACAATTTGGCCGAAGGTAAATGTAACTGAACCTAGCTGCGTGAAATAAGATTACCAATTGCATACTCCGTTCTCCTGGCCTCTTAAAACGTCACCAGATCATGGGAGAGTGACATTACCCGGGCTCTCTTGAATATCCCATTTGACCTTGGAATTCCACTTTAAAGCCCCTTCAGGCGGTCGCATATTGCAGCCGACAGAATGTGAGCAAGCAGCTCAGCTAGTAGAACGTCCAACATAACGGCCAACTGGGCTCGGGCTCGTATCAGGCCTGTGGTTGAAAAAGGGCTGGGTGGCCGGTTGGCCGGCTGGCTGTCGACGGAGAGTAGGCCAGAATTAGTCATTTAAGCCTCCCCCGTCTAGTTAACAATACTTGGCCGAGTACCTGAAACCCCAATCCAACATTGCGCACAGCATTAACGATGCACGCATTTGGGAAAGTGTACTGATGGTGGACCTAGACAATATCCTTTTGAAGAGATAGAAAGCGTTAGAAAAGTGGGAAAACTGAAATGTAAAACAAGCTAACCGGACAGAACTGCTTGGCTAGTCCAATCACCCGCTCCGAGTGCTCCGCGGACACAGAGAAGAGTTGGGTGAAGTTAATGCCCTCAAATAGGGAAACCCCGCCACGCCCCGTCAAGGGATCAGTAGGTTCGGAGGATGTTTTGCTGGCAGTCATCTCGGTGATCGCAACCGTCTCCTCCTCCTCTTCGGAGGTGGAGAGTTCACCCTCTAATTCAGCAATCTCCTCCTCGTCTTCGAATAGGTCTCGAGCGACAGCGGCGGCTGAGGCCGACTGTAACAGAGGCGTCGGCGGTGGCGGAGAGCTGAGGGGATAACTGACTGTACGGCCGCAGTCGGGCAGCTCGGAGGTTGGCAGGCCTGAAGATCCGAAACAACTCATCGCTTTGCCCATTCCTGCAAGAGTCTGGGGCCGCAAGCCAGGCGAAAATGCTGGCACCGGAGGCGGTTGTTGATGCGGCTCCAGCACCCGGTGGTGGGAGTTCCGATCGTAATCGAAGGAGGCGATTGGTACGTCCCGCTCCTCCGCATGGGAGGGTGATTTAAAGTGGAACGATGCCGCCGTCACTACCGGTTGATTAGAAAGCGTGCGATTTGGGGGGTCCAGCCAGCTAGCACCCATGCTATGGGGCTGCAGTGACTGCTGCTGGTGGTGGAGGTGGTGCTGTTGCTGCTGCTGTTGTTGTTGGTGCTGGTGGTGGTGGTTCGGCAGTTGGTCGAGTTTTGACTGGTGGTGGGCCAACATGTCGGTGAAATCGGCGGCAACAGAAGCAGCAGAGACCGAGTTGCCGAAGGCGACCTCATACGGGTCGAACTTGTGCGGCACGACGTGCGACCGTGGGTACCGAAGTACCGCCTAAAAGTGTGCACGTGGACATTGTGCGCAGAAAAAAATGGATGTTAAAACAATTGACAACCATTAGACTTGCACCACCATAAGACTTAGTCGACTATCAATGGTACACTACCACGACGGCGTTAAGGGCATTGGCTGTACACCCAGACAGGCTGTATTCAATGAGCTGAGTGACTAGGTGTAGCACACGTGGTCATGGTGCAGCAAACGATTTGTTAACAGACGCGGCGTAGACTGTGTCAGTTTAGGAGGGGAGCGGATGTGTAAATCTTCGAGACTGAAGGTGTCTGTATTACACGCACACACGCACACAAACGAGAGAGAGAGGGAGAGAGAGAGAGAAAGAGAGAGAGAGAGAGAGAGAGAGAGAGAACAATTACTGCTGGCTGAGAACTGTGAATAGATGACAGTTGGCACCGAATGACAATGCTCTGGTAGACATGCCAGAGTCTCGAAAAAAAGTAACTTATTTGTGTCACAGGGTGATGGACTTAAAAGATGCAAAGTCCCCTGCAATATCTTAAGATAAGGTTCGCCAAGTGACCGCATCTAGGTCCAGCTTCAAATTCCGGATTACGCTTAGGGCACAGATTTAGTTGGGTAAAATGAGGATCATAAACTCGCTAGGGGGGACTAAGACCAGTCAAAATTTACTGCACACTTTTTCGGCAGACAGCGGCATCTGGGCTGAACACTCTGGTTATGAATAGAGCAGATTAAACTACAAAGACCGTCACAGAAAGAAATTCGAACTCCTATACATAGAGTGGGTGCCTCACAACTTAGTCATTCGAAACAGACCATTTAGGAATTTGCGCAGCTTTTATGTGTCTTATCAGTAATCCACTCATATTGACCCAACTGTGAAAAACTCCGCGCCTCGGTGGGATTCGAACCCACGCAGTAAGGGGGAAGGCTTTAGTACAGCCAACGCTCTAACCACTTGAGCTACGAGGCCCCGCCGGACGACGCAAGTTTAATCACATTTGGATCACGTTACTGTAACGCCTGGAATCCACCAAATCTGATACTGTAAGCTGACTGCCCAAGCAGGATTTCCTAAGTAATTCACCTAGAATCCACCAGATGACTACTGGGCTCACGTAATTCATAGATAGAGCGGTGGCTGTACTAAAGCCCTCCCTTTACTGCGTGAGTTCGAAGCCCACCGAGGCGCCGAGTTTTTCACAGTTGGGTCAATATGAATTATTCAAAATATGCCAAAATATCCCAAGCCACGGCAGAAGGATCTCTACCGGTCCGTTATCGTTTTTGTGCCATGTTACTATCTGTCACTCATGCACATACTGGGCAGTAGCAGCCAACTTAACAGACAGCTATTGTCGTAATTATTATTATTACTACGTTGGCAAAGGAAGTTAAACGTGGAGGGAACTCCAATGTGCTCCCAACCTGATCATTTTGAATGAGAGGACAGAATAAAAATTATCTGGTCAGGCAGTGGTCACAGCAAGCACAACAGATCTTGAAGCTCAATAGAACAATGGGCTCACCTCACTATCCGTGGAGTTTACAGCGGCAGCAGCTGCTGCCGCTGCTGCTGCAGCCGCTACGGCCGCCGCAGCAGGGTGCGCGTTCTCAAGGCTATGGGGGAGAGGGGGGGCCCGGGGTAGGCCAACCCCAGACGGAAGGGCCGTGCTCCTGCAGGTGATCATTGAGGAAGGCGAAGAGCAACCCAGAAGAGACAAATCTGTCACCGGGGTTCGGTCGTAGGAGCCCGTGTCGGGAAGAGTGCCTAATCGATCCAGGTAGAGGTGACTGTCAAGATGGGCGTCGGAAGGGGCCAGGGTTGGAGTGGAGGCCGGCTCACCTGTGCTGCCACGGGTATGTTGATGCAGAGAGGCGGCCTTGAGGGCACTATAGATGCCAGGAAGAGAGTTAAAGGTTTGCAGTGGAGTTGTGCCAGGGACGGCACTGCGCCGCTGGGTAGACGAGGCACTCGCGGTGGGTGAGACAGCAGCTGAGGGGGTGGCCGAACGAGCCGACAGGTAGGCATGGCTCTTACCCTTCCAGTCATCCGACCGGGTGACAAACCTACGCAAGAAAATGAGATAAGGCAACAGTTTAGCACCCAAATGGTGGAGTTCATGGTTCCCTCATTGGGCGACTAACAAAACACCTAACAGTTGAAGTGTCGCTTTCAAGGCAGTAGGGCTGACGTTAATTCGGTTCCGCAAGGCGACAGAAAGTGGAATGACCGCTAGACAACATCAAAGGAATAAAGCTCATCACACACTTCAAAAGAGAGCATGAAGTCCGACTCCCTTAACTACTGTGCGATATAATCAGACAAAACGTGCCCAGTGGCATTGTCGACGAAACTTTGCTGTCTGTCAGAGGGGCCATGCTGCAGCATTTACACAATCGGCCTGGGGAAATCTACTTCAATATGCGAGTCATGAGAAAGGATGAAAAGGAGGAATAGTTGCCGTTTTTGGAAATGTTCCTCAGGCAAAACCCAAATGGTTGAGTCAGGTGCATTGAGAATGTTATCTGCTCGCGGGGGAAGGGGATAGAAAGGGTGTCCCAAACGAATGCTGGCTCACACCACCATCTACACAAATAACAGTGGCTGCTGAGTGCGATAAACGCGATGAAAAGGAAACAAACAGAAGTAGTCGTAAAAGTTCATAAGGTGCTCGAAGTACTGGCGTTAGTGCTCGATTCTGGACGGGCTACCAGTAATAATGTCACTCTTCAAATCACACAGGCTCACTTAGTGTAGGAGACCTACCACTAAGGTGATCGTTCTCGAGCGTCTCAGACGTTTGAGGCGTGCTACGGAGAAGTCAAGACTTTGGTTCAATAATTTCAGCGGTCATCTCCAGTCAATATTTTCCTAATTTCCCGGAGTTGGCGAAACGAATTATTGCTGCGAATCCTAGTTTTAGCTGTCTCATTAGACGGCCTTGAGGTTCTTGCGCTAATTCGGTCATTTCGGGACCTCTGAGTGAATCCGAAAATGGTTTCAGCTACTTTGAGCATTAAAGACTCGAATGTGTTCTATTTGGGTCCAGGATACATAGCGAGAGCGAATTTCTGTGCTCCAAGTCTTGGCTGTGTTATGTTTTTTGGAATTTTTCTGACAGCAAGATGTCTTGAATGAGAAATTTTGGGTGCGGGTGAGAGATGAACTTTCAGGCGAGTGAGTACGAGAAGGTAATGTGACCTAAGAGCGTTGCCAGTTTCGACATGAAGCATCGATCTGCCACCATGCACCAAGATATGAAACCTTGAGGTGGCTATAGAATGCAGTGAATCTGACAAGTCACACGGCACTGCTGAGACACCAGGTCAGCAGACCTTTTCAGCGATGTTAAGAGCACACAAATAATCGGTTCTGGTTAGCAAATACCAACGTTCTTTAACCACTAGCTACTCCAGTCATTGACAAGAAGTGGCAGGCCGTGGGGATGGGGTGTTTTAAATCAGTTCGCGCAGCCGGGAGTAAAATAGTTTGTGTGCATGCTCTATAGGCACTTAGTAGCTTCTAAGTAAGTACTGCATAGTTCGCCTGTTTGTGGAGAGAGCAATCGCCACACCATCTCAGTCAAAGGGGTCGTGTGAAGACAAGGTAGGAGTTGGACCATTGCGATCCTTATTTCCGCGAGCCTGAGTCTGGGACACGAACTTCAGGCAGACATTCACTGTTGTGCTGATAAAGACCGCACGCCGTCAGACTATGGGTACCATTTCCCAGGAACTGTCATATATCTTAATATACAACAAGAAGGGTCCGTTCCCGATTAGGTAGTCCAGCTGGCACACACACTCTCTCTCTCTCAAACACACACACACACCAGGATTGCGGAGCGCTTCGGTTCTGGCGGACGCTGCAGCATGGATTTTAACATTGAAATCGGACACCTTCATGAGATTTAGAAGGAAATTAGGGCACGGGTTTGTCTCCAGCGGCGTTCAGGTTGAATGAGGTCGTCACCCCCCGGAGTGATTTCGCCCAAGAAGCCAACTATGTGGCATCAGTAGCGAGCAAACTCGTTCAACGGCAGCCTACGGTCGCCATGTCCTAGTGTCACCCATCAGGCTTTATGTGATTTTATACAGCAGTCGATGTCCAGATCGCAGCCCTTTGCCATCCCATGGCCGTCGATACTGACCCGCAACTTCCTACTCGTCGGGTCCGAGAGTCTAACTTCTACTATCCGACACAGGTATACGAGTAGACAAAGGAGCAAACCTATGCCTAATCTACCCCACTGTCATCTGAGTAGAATCCATTCAGATATCTCGGCATTCCCTTGACACGATCCGCTCATCATCCGAACAGCAAGCTCAAGAGGGCCAGGATCAATTATGCAGTCAGACCGTCACATATTGATTAATATGGCCAATGCGATCTAAGTGAGGAAATGAGGGTGGCGGCATACAAGCATGCAGACCCAGTCGGTCCCCTTATAAGGGCTGCCTTGTTAACTGATGGTACCAAACCAGTTTCTGCGACTGGGCGAGTACAGCAATGTTGCAAAGCCAGATGAAATCTAAATGGAACATTCTGGGATCAGCCGTCACCAATGCGTCCATCTTGGGCATGTTGCAAAAGACCCAGCACAGAAGCGGAATTTTCATTTCGACCACGGGTCAGGCAGGACTATACTCGGCTATCAAGAAAAGAAGTTTTCCAAAGATCGAGTCTGTGCAGAAACAGGATCCACGGAAGACTGGACAAAAGGTTCTAGTGGGGGATTTCAAGACGCAGATCCAATGCTACCTGTTCACGAATCAACGAGTGCGTGCTCGTAAACCTTGTCGAAGTAATGATTGTATGAAAACTGTCTCAAACTGCGAATCGGCCGGCGAGAATTTGCTGTCGACAGCTTGCCTCTGATAAAATGTCATTATATCCGGCTCGTTCACTCCAATTGGCAAAGCGTATATCACGTCTATCCATTTTCTTGCCAAGCGCTTTAGCATCTGCAACAACAACGCCAGCACTTTAAATCGCAGATTTATGCTACCGAGGAAGCAAATTATAACGTCTCTGAAGGCCCCGAAGGGAAGCCGTGGCGGAAAGTAGATGGGTTGTCGAACGACCAAAAGACGCTTAATACTCTCCCTGCTCGGACGAGAAGGTCAAACACCACAGATACACAAGCCCAGATATACATGCTCGAAAGACAGGACAGTGCGAAAGAGTCACATCTGGACAGCCCGCGCCCTCCCCACCCCCCCCCCTTCCCGCTCACCCCAACCGTCGCCTGCCCATACGCAAGCTGTGCGTGCGAAAGGGGGGGGAGGGCAAGTGGACAGAGGGTACAGGTTAGTAGGCCAATGATGAAGACAGCCAGGACGACTTCGAACGCCACAGAAATGCGTGCATGCGCGCGCATGTGGGAGGCGAAGAGCAGCGTCGCTGGTCAGCTCTAATAGACCTGTCAACAGCGCCCATTAGGCAAGTTTATTTACGGCTGGAACGACGGTCAGCACACAGATGGCGCACACGAGTTCCAGTCATAACCAGTATTCAGACGTCACAGCATCTCCTCCCCCACTAGAGAGGGGTGATTCACGAGGGAGGGGGGGGGGGGTGGAGGGAGAACCTGTCTCCGCCTACCCACACCAATTCGCTTCTCAAGAAACCCGCAGAGAACAGAGGGAAATACGATGCAAGTCCCCGAAGGCAAAGCAGCTGAATCGTGGAGACATGACTCACCCTGAGAGTGATGGAAGGGGGTTGCTACCGGTAGCGATATGAGTCTGTTGGGACGGGGGCGGCTGCCAACAGAACTGTTGTTGCTGTTGTTGTTGTTGTCCGAGGTTTTCACTCATGGACTGCCCCGGACAGGATGTGGACCGAATGGGGTCCAGTTGGTTGCGGACAGTAGACAGGGGATCCGTTGCAACCCCCGGCACCACCACAGCTCTGGAAGGCACGGTGTTGTCGCCATCTCTGGGATTGCTGCTGGATGCCGGCGGTAATAGGTACGGAAACTCGATGTCGGTGGAGGTGGTACCTGCGACTGAACTGTAGCCCATATTACCTATAATGTCGGGAGTAGGCGAGGAGATGGACTTGCTGCGTCTGCTGCGGCCGCCGCGCATCCGATCCTCACGAACGCCTTCCGAAAGAGAGGGGGAGGTAGAAGTGGACAAATACGGATCAAGTGAATCAGTCGGTGCACTATCCGCTAAATAGATTACTCTCTCCCCTGTGCAGGACTTTACACGTACCTGGATTTGATCCACCTGTCTTTAAATTCTTCACCGCATCTGCTGCGGTTAGCAAAGATCGATTGAACTCCATGATAACACTATAGAATGAAGACTACAGACGATCCCGACTACGGGAATTAATAGGAATGCAAAATAGGTGCGTGTACGCATGGACTACGGAATTTTCTCTAATATGCGTTTAGATAGATGAGGATGTAGGCAGTTAACCCTAACTGTTGAAGTCTAGTGAGGACAATGATGAAAAGGCACTGAAGGCAGCTGGCATTCGATTCGAAAGAGCGCCATGATTGACGGTTTAAAACGGCAACTGGATCATGCTCTGCCTTCAAACCGGCTTTCTCCTGCGATTTTCCACAAACAAACGGAAGGGGCCCAAGGATTTGCAAGTCAGGAAAAGCTGTTGACAGTTACGAATTTGCTGATCCACTGTGCTTTAGCTAATTATTGCGAACTTCTAACTCTACCTGAGGTGTATGCCCCAGATCGAGAGGTGCGTGCAGAGAATCATCGAATAATGCGGTTAGTACTTGTGGCATTAGTGCAGTTGGCGGCACTTCTTAGAGCAATTTTAGAAGCATGCATTTCCCTACTAATTTCTTTACCGAGAGTGCTGCTTGTTATCATGGCTCAAAGACGGTGAGCCCAGAATGATGTAAGTTCTGATCATCAACTGCGCAGAGCATCGTGCAATTATGTGCCAAACGTCGCTGTTTACATGTATGTACGACGGAAGCAATATAGAAGACGCGGGAATTCCGTCGTAAGCGATAGGGATCACCACTAACCCGAGTCTGCGGCGGCGACTTGCGCGCAAAGTGATTTATAGTAAAAAGACAAAGTCAAAACGACTGGAGATGGACGTCGGCGCAGTGGCTTATGAAGCCTAATCTACCTCTACGACAGTTCGACCATTGCATCCGATGATGTCTACCGTGTGCTCCGCAGCAAGGTGAAGCAGGCACAGTGGGTTGCACGTGATTTAGTTTATAGCGAGAGCAGACTTGCGCAGCATCTACCGCACTCTCTCCTCCCCACCTGGGCCCGGTGTCAATACGGAGTCAAAAAGACAGGAGGCTGAGGTGGGCGCAGGTGGACGGCACGGTCGAGCCCGCGCCTTGGCGCTCCACTCCACATCCCTTGGTCCACGCAGCAAATGACCGGGATTTTAATCAACAGGAAAAGGGACTGGCACGGCCGAAGTTGCCCCTTGGCACGCCGTCACACCCGGTTCAGATCCCACAGAGTGGTAGTGTTATAGAGATCACATTAGGAAGGAGCCGTTGCAGTCTGACTTCTAGACCACCAGTCAGCCGCTCTACACAAACACACACTGAGCCGACTGCGAAGTCAAAGTTATTCCGTCAGTAGTCTATCTCTACATACTGGTCGCTAGACACGCAAGAATATAAATGCAAATAAAAGGGTCTCGCATCTTCCATGGAGGGAAGTTGCTAAGGCCGTCTTAAGAAGCTACTGCAGCCTGCCTATCACTTCAGAGGAAGACCGAATTAACCCGTCAGTTAAGAGACTTCCGTGTCACGATCTTTGGGGCGATGAATCTGACCTGAAGCAGCCTCACTCCACGTCCGAGTCAAGCTGTCTGGACATATGCGACTAGTTTTAGTGACTGAAGTGGCGGGATGCCTCCGTTTAAACGCGTCTTATAAGCCCATGTTGTCGTCACTTGTCTAACGCAACGGAGAAGTTTGTTTCGAGGGGCAACAAACGACCTGAATCTTAAAGACCATGAAAACCAAGCAGTCAGGCGTTTGACGCAGATCCGTTTGTGCCCTATGTAGAACTCGAACACGCATACGACAGTTCAATAAAAAAAGATCAGGAAAGCAAGGGAGAATGGCACTCACCTACCCGATCACGGGACGTGTTCGCCCGGTTGGGTATTGCTGATTGACAACGGCTAATAAACCGGAAATGGTCATTTCACTCGCCCTTGCCTTTCTATTCCCCCCCCTTCCCTCCATCACTGTATAGATAAAGGAGACGTTTTCGAAACCACATTGGCTGATACATAACCCTCTAAATGCTATTTGGCCGAAGGAACTCAACACATTGCAATAGCCGGGGGCTTTCAATGCGCAACTAGGCACGGTGTGGCGTCCTGCGTATTGCAGCTTGTGGATCGAGTGACAATGGGCTGTCTTCTGTCCTTTTGTCCGGTGCTGCGCTTTCTCTAAAACAACACCAGAACTAAAGAGTCAAGTGGACCAGATCATTGAGCAGCGATCAAGGTCCAACTGAGGAGATCGTGTGAACAGATCGTCTGTTCGACTGATGTCTGTTAAAAGCCTGCAATAGGTAAGGATGGCGAAGTCATTTCATTGAAGCATCCAGTGTACTTATTCAACTTAGGAAAATTTGGATCGACTGGAAATAAAGAGAAGGTTATGAGCAATGACAATCGAACAAAGGAAATTAGTCAACCTGTGGCTGGTCATAGCGGATGTGCTGTTACATTACAGACTACGCTTGTATGAGAACCACAAACAGAGGTCAATACTGACGCCCAACCGCATATGTGCCTTCGTTGATTACCTATGCAACTTGTTGAGTCCTGGAAACTTAGTCCCTAAGATCCGACCAAATCTTGGAACACATGCTGGTTCTGTGTGCTCATAAGTATTATATAAAAGCGTTTACTGCACGGCCTAGGACAAAAAACCTTTTATCTTCTTGCATACAGCCCCTACAACTAGGAAACAAGAAAACGACTGCGGAAGGGCCCTCGAAACGACCCACGCGGCATTTATTTTCATGGCTCAAATGTTTGCGGGCAGCCAATACATCTAGCTCAAAAACGTCAGCAGCTCACAAGATGATGGGACTCAATAACGGGGATTGTAGGCTCCAAGGAGTTAGCATGTTTTCTAAACGTCAAGGACAGTCAATTTTCCTATACGGGCGTGGGATGGGGTGGTTCTCGTCTTCCACAGTGGATTTAGTGCCGCTTTGGGGAGGAGGCAGGGGAAGGCGACTAATTAGCCCATCAACTACGACGGTAAGGCGCGGAGTCTGCGTAGGTTAACAGAAACCGGCGTTTACACAGAGCTAATTAGCACCATGTAAGGGATGCTGCCGGGACGACAATGACAGTGGCAATGTTGAAGACGATGGGGAGATCGCCACTGTTGCGGCACATAAATACACGGACGCAGTAGTTAGTTCATTGTTCCACTGCTCGGTGATTGTGAAGAAGCATCGCCCATAGTGTCTGCCTACCTTTATCCCTT